>JANVCL010000002.1:25806758-25828952 GCA_026546855.1 Erythroxylum incrassatum | reverse complement strand
CAAAATTTTGAATTATTAATTATTTTCTATTTTATCAAAAATTTGAATTATTTTTTAGATTTTTTTTCAAATTTTTTTTCATTTTACATTTGATTAGACATAATCACAATTTTAATTTAATATATAAAATTAATTTAATAATAATTATTAAATACAATTAAATTTAAAAATATATAAAATTCAAATAAATTTTGATTTAATAATTATAAATGCATAAAATAAATATTAGTTTATAAATAATAATTTTTAAACTATTTATTTTAAGAAATATTTTTATTAATACTTTATTAATAAATATTACATAAAATATTAAAATAAATTTAAATAAAAAATTTATTAGTAATAAAAATAAAATAATTTATTTTTAAGCTTTATTTAATTTATATTTATTATTAGTAATAAAATATTTATTATCATTTTCATAATTTTGAAAAAAAAGGAAGGAATGAGAGATAAGAGGAAGGGAGGAAACTTTTAAAAATTTTAGAAAATATTGCAAAAAAATCCTTTAATTTTTAAAAAAATTTTATACCAGTTAATAT
Source organism: Erythroxylum incrassatum (assembly GCA_026546855.1). Classification (NCBI taxonomy): domain Eukaryota; kingdom Viridiplantae; phylum Streptophyta; class Magnoliopsida; order Malpighiales; family Erythroxylaceae; genus Erythroxylum; species Erythroxylum incrassatum. The sequence goes on along the minus strand of JANVCL010000002.1, from coordinate 25,828,410 downwards.
TTGGTCTATCGGGCTAGTTAACCAAATATCGACTGGGCCGGTTAACCAAATATCGACCAGTACCGATCGATATTTAAATCTAATAAAACTAATTTTTGGTACTGTACTAATTTTGATCCAATAAAATACGCTCCGGCCGATTCCATCAAAACAATGCCAAACCTCCGGAGCATTCGAAACGCCTTGCAATTGTCTGTTGTATGATTCTCTGGTTAAAAAGTCGGTGTGTCTGTTGTATGAATCCTGACATGATTTTGAATTTTCGGAGTCAGAATTAATGAGTAATGTTTTCTTGTTAAATTGGACCTGGACCCGTTTTTATACAGCGCCTGGCAGATGGATGACCATAGCCATAAAAGTATTTGAAAACATCTCTTCTTCTTAAGAAATCAAAATTTGACAAAACATTAAACATGTGTTAAAAATAAAAAGAATTGTGAAATTGCATTTGCTGCCCCAAAATTTGGAAATCATATGGACTAGCGTTAATTACTCTGCAAAGAATTAAAAATAAGTGAACCAACTTTTCATCTTTTTTAGCCTAAAAGCCTGGAAAGCGTGTTGGGTATTTCAGTTTTTATGTTTCATCTCTTTTAGCCTAAAAGCCTGGGAAGCGTGTTGGGTATTTCAGTTTTTATGTAACCAACTCAAACACACAAACTCAGTTTTTCTTACGCAAATAATTAAATACTAAAGGAAAATTAATAAAAGGCAGAATAAGGCATCTTCTTAATCCAAAAGTGTATATCCAATTTCCAAAAATCTAGACTAGATGTTCGCCACGTCTCCCATAACTCTTATCTCACGATGACACGTGCCTCCCCTACGAACCATAAAAACTGTCCAACCGTCACGTACAATCTTAAACAGTACAAACAAATCCTTATCCACTCTCTCAACTTTTTTTCATTGGACTTCATCAACCGTCAGATTAACATTTTGTTGACAATCAGCCCTATAATCCAACGGTCTAGAATCCATCTAGCGACGTCCTAGCAGCTCCCGAATCGTCATTGCAGCTTCTTCCTTTATGTTTGTAGAAAGCTTCCAAGAGCAACGCATAAGGCAATATTTCTTCATTTGTAACGTAGGAGAAATAGAGCAAAAAGAGCCTTTTATACTTCAAGTCCTTCTCTTTTGACATAAACTCAGTTCGTATATCGATTCAAGGAATCGTCTTTCTCTAGGTTTTGGATCTCTTTTAGAAAAATTTTCTCCCATCATTTTTGAGTTGTTTTGCTTTTCTTGGTTGTGGGTGATCATGGCTGATGTTTTGATCAAGACGAATCTGGTTTCTTTTTCTTCTTCTTCTCAATTCGGTTGTTACCGAACCCCACAACAGAACAGCTTCTATGTTGTGCCAAGGAGTAACCGGCTCAAGGGCTTTCCTTTGAAGGTCAAATCATCACAGGCGTTGAGATCTCGATCGACATCTATGCACGGTGAGTTTCAAGGAAAGAAAGTTGTCGTTCAAGGCAGACCCAGAAAAGTATCTTCTTCTCAAGCTTCAATAAAAGCTCAGGTTGGTAGAGTTCTGTTGGGAAGTACGGTTTATATTGCTAGATTGGTCTTAGTTTCAGTATTTTACCATGGTTTCTGGAGTTCTAAATATTTCCTTCACTTTGGTGTTCATTTAACTGGGATCCTTAGCTTTAAATTGCATCTTAATATGTAAATCTGTGAAAGCGCCCTAGTATTCAATTCAGATGCTTGAATTTTCAGTTTCATTTCTCTAGATCTATAAATTAATGGTCGCTGTTGCGGGTATAATTTACATTATGTTCACTTGGTGGCTATTCTGATTTGATTTTTGAACTGGGTTTCACATGGCTGCATCAATCTTGAACAAGTCTCTGGATTGTCTTTTTAGTTTTCGGTTGTGGCGGTAATAGGGTTAATTTCCTAATTTGTATACCTTTTATACTGAAGATAAATTAAATAACAACAATATTTTTGTCCGATCTTTTCTGAGAGTAAAGAAATTGGTAGTTTTATATTCTTTTGATGGTAGGTGAAATAGTGAAGCTTATATTTCTGATCAATGGCTTATTATCCAGATATAAGCCAAATAAAACTTAGGAATCTATTTGAGGGTTAGGCAATAAACTGTTTTCTGATACTTATAGGTGAATTCGTACATTTGGCACATCAGTCTTTTTTTTAATATTATTTTTCAAGCATTTGCTCACAAATTTAGAACTGTTGATTGTACATTGTTTGATTTGATTAAGCAGATGATAGCCATTGATCTAATTATTTTTCTGAGAGTAAAGAAATTGGCAGTTTTATATTCTTAAAGGTCGATTATGCAGTTTTAGCTATACAAATGCCACGGTTAGTTTTGGTTCCCCATTTATTTGCTATGACAACTGTCTTTTGGTTTCAGCTTCCAAAGCCTAAACCTCTTATGAAATGGGAACAGTTTGCCAAACCCAAAGGTATTGATTTAACTATTATGTGCAATGTAGCTGGGCAATACTGAGTATATTGTAGGACATGTCTTATGCTCATTAAGTGTTTGTACTTGTTGAGCAATGGACTTTATTTGTACCATTTGTCTAATTTTTGTCTAGAACAACCATGTTTTTGGTCCTTTGACTTGATGCTTTTTCCTTATTGAACCTACCCTCCAATCATTAATTTAGTTGCTCCACATTAAGACTTTTGTTAACGCTCTTAACAAAATCGTATGTAATCATATGTAATCATCTTTTTCCAAGTGCAGATCAACCATTGCAGAGATCCAAGAGCCCAAAGAGACCAACAAAGAGTGTAAATGAAAATCTTGAAGCAGCGTATACTGCAGCACCCTTAGTAGATTCACGGTGGATTACATGGACATCTCAACTGGAGAATAAGAAATTGTATGAATTAGAAATGATAAGAATTTGTAATTTTCAAAAGAATATCTACCATGTAATTGTTCTCTTATCATATCTATTGATTCTATGAAATATGCAAAATATGTTTAATGCTTCTTAAAAATGCTGATTTTTCATAATTATTTTATTTTATTAGTTAATTGTCATCACAATTTATAAGTGTATTATGATATGTTTGCGAATTGTAATTAAATAATACATTATTTATAGGTATGAAATTCTTGTAATATATGAATAACTATTAAAATTAATGATATACTAAAAAAATTGAAGAATTATTAAATAAATAAAATTCATAAATAATATTGAATAGTTATTAAATAAGATTGAAAAACTATATTTTAAAAATAATTATTAAAATTAAAAATTATTAAATTAATATGATTTTCTAAAAAATGAAAAAATAATAAAATTAATAATAAAAACCGTCGCGGAAGATATTCTGCGACGTTTTTAGAAACGTTGCGAAAGGAATTCTGCGACGTTTTCAAAAAATGTCGCGGATTCCTTCACATTCTGTGACGTTTTTAAAACGTCGCGAATTGTCTAAATTTTTATTGACGTTTTTATAAATGTCGCGAAATGTCAGTATTTTTCGTGACGTTTTACATAAAACGTCGCAGAAATCTTTTGCTTACACTACATTCTGCAACGTTTTTTGTGACGTTTTTTAAAACGTTGTAGAAGACATTCTGTGACGTTTTTAGATATTCTGTGATGTTTTGAAAGCGTCGCAAATTGCCTTATTTTCTTGTAATGATATATCTTAATTGCCAAAAATCTTTGGAACACTCTCTCGCAAGATATGAAGAGTAGATGACATCTCTAACGTGTTTTAAGACGTAACTCTTTAAGTTTTTTCTTCTTCTTTCTATTAGTATTCTTGTTAGTACATATAGATTCAAGTTGAACCGTGTTTTGTATACTTAGCTTTGTCTAAAGTTAATCCATTATTTTTTTTCCAAAAAAAAATTATTGTGTACGGTTGATATAGATGGTCAAAGAATCTTGAAGTTTTAAAAAGAAAATGAGTATTTCTGAGAGTCTTTAGGTGAATATGGTATGGAATATGCGTGCTCCTCTCTGGTGTGTAGAAGTGAAGACACCAACGTGTTGGTCCAGCAGCAGATTTTTCGAGAAAGACATTGTTTGAGACACAAACATGTCACAACGTATGTCCTTATGAGCGTAAAGAAGATTGAAATATCCGCGAAGGTCGTATTTCAGTCCGTGTTCATGTGTGAAAAAAATATAAGGATACATGATCGCATCTTAGGTCATATGTTCGTGACGAATAGCGTTTATGTACAAATATATTTTTAGTAGATTTAAATTATGTTTAAGTTAAAACAGAAATGATAAGGCGTATTTAATTAAAGTTAGGGTTTATATATAATTATATTATTATAAATCTAGTTTACATAATTATATTATTATAAATCTAGTTTATTATTATTAGTGAATATATAAAACTAATTAAGTTGGCATCACATAACAGCTTAAGTTATTGTTGTGAAAAAGTTACTCAAGTTATTGTGGTGAAACGATCACTTAATATGATATCAGAGCCTTTGTGACCAAGTGGTCGTGATTTCAAATCCTACCACCTACTTATTACTCAGCACAAGATAGAGCGAGTTTGTGCAAGTTTCAAGCTTAAAATGGCTTTCATTTGAAGGAGTGTGTTAGTAAATTTATAAAACCTATTAAATTAACCTTATATAATAGCTTAAGCTATTGTGGTGAAATAACCACTTAACAACTACAATCATCATCATTATTATTCAGTAATGAATCAACTGAATGTTTTAGTATGTGGACATGCTCAATTGATCAAAACTCATTAAAATTTTATTACATTAAAATCTAATTGTTTATTTCTCAATAATAAAACTACACATGACCCGTGAAAGTTTAATAAAAAAACTATCCCATACGGTGGAAACCCGCACAACTTAGAGCAATAATAAGGGTTACTTTAGATTATAAATGACAATAAAGTCAGACTAACTAGAACTAGATTTGTCCAGATATGACCCAAAATCCTTTAATAGCGGTCTAAATCTAAGCTAAAGTCCAATTGAATCTAGATCGTGCCATTTGAGCTTCAGTTCAATCAAAGTTCAAACAGCTTGAAACCCATCTAAAGCTTGACCCCAACACGTTTCAACTCAATCTGACACGACTCATTAATCCTTCTCCATCGTCAACCTTTCTCTGTCATTATAGAATCCTAATCTATATCCGTAAGCAAAAATATAGGATAATCCATGGTTTCAAAAATTTCAGAACAATCTAGTTTTGTATGGATCTAAACCCGGCCAAACTATCAGGATAGGCATGAGAGGCCTGAAACTTGAGAAAAGAAGGCTCAAGGAAGAAAAAAAAAAGGAAACATGAAAAGCATAAGAGGCGACCTATTGTTCTGTCAATAATTCTATAAAACTAATTCAATACACCTACCAAATACTATAACTAAAAGCTTTTTTTTTTGGGTACATTGGATGAGCTAGAACACGCAACTAGCGCCGGCAAAACACAACAGCACTCATATCACCAAGTAAAATGTTTCTAAGACAAGGGCAGGTTCATGTCAAAGATTCCAAGCTTGATCACATGAGGAACCCACTTTTGCCAATTAATCGGCAGATTGGTTTCCTTCCTACAAAATATGCTGAATACGGCATTGCCAGTCCCTGTATCTTCAGTATCTTAACTCCTGAATATCAACTAGGATAGCAAGGTGAGGATAGGATCTAAGCAAAGGCTTAGAAAGCAAATTAACTGCATCAAGGGAGTCTATCTCAATAATAACTTGACGATACCCCAAATCTCAAGCAAGCAAGAGACCGTGATAAATAGCCATCAATTCGGCTATCAAGTTAGAGGAGATGCCAATAAAGCCAGAGAAACCAATTATGCACCTACCTTCTGAGTCCCACAAAAGGCCACCAATACCAGCTCTTCCTGGATTACCAAGAGCACTACCATCCGTGTTGACTTTCACAATACCATTGGGCGGTTAGACCAAGCAATCAATCTTTGATTTTGTGAAAAGGGGACATTAGTATTCCGACCAAAAGCAAGTAAACAATCAAATAAATGTTATTAAAACCAAAATTAGATAACTAAAAGCTTGTTGATCGGTGCTTTTTCTGACTAAAGGGGGTCAATTTTGACCATAAATTTTACGTCAATTAATAAATTTAATCCTAATATTACAGAGTAAACACTTATGATTATGATATTTAAAAAGCGTTAAAATTGGACATTTTCATAACGAAATTATTAATGCCTATATGTTAACTGCTAGGTTGACCTAGCACTTTCTAATAATTTTTTTTAAGACTTATAGTGTGATTAAAAACTTATTTTATTTATAAACGCGTAACTCACCTCTTTTTAATTATAAACACGCCTATATTTTTCGATGTGTTCTTAAAACTTCTTCTATGGTCAATACTCCTTTTGACTTGCTGTGCTTTTGCTGCGTATCGGGATTAGATCTCCTATTTCGATTATAGTGTTCCTATCATATTCCATTAAATCTTATCTACACATTTTTGTGGACCTCATATAAATATATGGATGAGATTTAATGAAACAAAATTAGAACAGAGCAACTGAAACAGAAGATTTGATGTGCATTCACCTTCACATTTTAGAGAAGAGCACGTCCTCGCAAACGACTAATACACTTAAAGAGAAAAGCTCGATCCCAAAATTTTAGATTATTGAGAACTAAAAAATTGTTATTGCCGACTTACAAAAGTCAACAATGAAAGGAAGAAAGTTGTCCACATGCAGGCAGAAGGAAGACTGTGCCAAAGTCTGAAACAACAGGGAGAAAAAAAGAAGATTGCAAGCAAGGACAGATCCAAATTTTTTTTTGAGTGGGGCAAAATTTTAATGAGAGCAAAATTTTATTTTTTTATGAGATTAAAACTTAAAATAATAAATTTTTATATGAAATTTTTTGGACCCGTCCATGATTACAGCTATGGAAAATCTGTCCAAACCTGTAAACGATGGTTGTATAATCATCCATTCTTATAAAATCCTTAATCCCCGTAAAGAGTGTTTATCCTATTTTGTGAGAGAGTTAAGTATTTATCCTTGTAAAATAGAGAGATGTTGTAATTCCTATTTTTTTCATAGTGAAGTTTCTTCTCCTTTGTCTGTGATTTTTTGTACCCTAATTTATTTAGGAGTTTTCTACATAAAATCTATGTTCATTACTTTTTCTTTCAGTTCTATTTAGCTGCAAACTTACTGTAATCCGTTCACTTTTCTCAATAAGTGGTATCAGAGCCTGGTGAGAAAAATACGATGAATTTTTTGGCACAATCCATTCGGAGTTCAGGTGAGTACAGTAAAAGTTGGTGAATAGTAAAATAGTAACCACGAAAGGTGACAACTGTTCATGCCTTTATTTTTGAATTAAACACTGTGCAGTTAAGGATATTATTGACGTATATAGTACTATTCAAGTTTTTGTAACTATTCATATATTGTATTATGCATATGTACGGGTATGATTCTATTCATACGTACGAGTACTATTCATGTGAAATAGTGGGAGCAAAGTTCTGTTCATGATAGAAGCAATGACGGAAAAATTTGAGAATAAAAAGTTAATGGGAGTAATTCTCGTTGTGAAAATTGAAGATAAATGTCATCTTGAGAAAAGATAACTATTAGCGGCCATCAACGAAAGGTCGACAACTTTTACATATGATAATAAGTGGAATGAGATGGACGAAAATGCTATTGTAAATCTTCATCTGGCACTAGCAGATGGGGCGTTGTCAATCATAGAAGAGAACGACATGGCAAAGGAGATTTGGGATCATTTCACAAAATTGTACGAGGTCAAATCATTGAACAATAAAATTTTCCTTAAGAAGAAACTTTATACTCTTCGTATGACGAAATTTACTTCGGCGACAGAGCACATCAATACCTTGAATACTCTATTATCTCAACTCACTTTGTTGGGTTGTAAAATAGAGCCAAATGAACGTGTTGAACTTCTACTTCAAAGTTTACCAGATTCATATGATTAACTCATCATCTACTTAACAAATAATATCCTTATGGATGTTTTAGTCTTCGATGATGCTGCAACTGCTAACCTAGAAGAGGAAAATTGGCACAAGAACAAGGAAGATAGGCAAGCAAGTTCACAACATGTGGATGCCTTAACGGTGATGAGAGGGAGATTAACAAAACGAGGTCAAACTGCAAGCCAAAATCATGGTAGATCAAAATCAAGAAGTAGGAAGAATTTAAAATGCTATAATTATGAAAAGAAAGATTATTGGATTTTAAAGGAAAATTTCAATCCTTAAGGAAATGTGATAAGCTATTCCAATGACGGAGATACTCTATGTTGTGAAGCAACAATGACTAATGAAGGTAGGAAAATATTTGTTGAAGTATGGCTTCTGAACTCAGGAGTTACATTCCACATAACCTCTCAAAGAGAATGGTTCCATCATTATGAGCCTATCTTTGGAGGATTTGTGTACAGTTGCAATGATCATGCCTTAAAGATCGTTGACATTAGAACTATCAAGTTGAAGATGTACGATGGTACAATTTGTACTATTCAAGACGTGCGACATGTGGAGGGTATAAAGAAGAACCTATTGTTTGTAAGACAACTGGATAATCTTGGGTGCAATATCAATTGTGAGAATGAGATCATTATAATAATAAAAGAAGCGCTTGTATTTATGAAGGGAGAGAAGATAACGACAAATTTATACATGGTAAAGGGAGAGACTTTACAGGAAGCTGAAGCATTAATTTTCTCAAGTAGTGCAAGTGAAGGATCAACAATGATGTGGCATCAAAAACTTGGGCATATGTCTAAACAAGGAATGAAAATCCTTGCAGAGTATAAGCTACTTCCTGGACTTAGAAAAGTATAACTTCCTTTCTGTAAACATTGAGTTATAAATAAGCAGCATCGATTGAAGTTCAACACATCAAATTCTAGAAGCAAATCAATTTTAGAATTAGTGCACTATGATCTATGGCAAGCACCAGTTCCATCCCTCGGAGGAGCAAAGTTCTTTGTGTCCTTTATTGATGATTATTCCAGGAGATGTTGAGTGTATCCAATCAAGAGGAAGACATTTGGTAAATCGGGCTCCATCAACTGCAATTGAGTTGAAGACACCGATGGAGATGTGGACTAGTAAGCCAATTGATTATTTAAACCTCCATATATTCATAAGTCGTGTGTACATGATGTACAATCTCCAAGAAACTATGAAGATGGATCCAAAATTTAGGAAATGCTTATTCTTAGGGTAGGTTGATGGAGTGAAAGGGTATCACTTATGAGATCTCACTGCCCATAAGGTCATCATCAGCAGGAATGTAATCTTTGTATATGAGCTACAAAAGAAAGGAAAAGATGATAACACATCAAAGGAAGATTCAGATCACTAGTGTTGTTCAGGTGGAAAAGGAATCCTATACAAATTCTTCTGATGCAGCACCCGACCCTTAAGTACAAGAACCAATAGAGTCTGAAGCTCTAGAGACACGTCGATCAAATCACCTAAAAAGGCGACCAGATTGGCTTTTAAACTATATTATGGAGGGCAATGTTGCATACTATCTTTTAACTGAGGATAGGGAACCATCAACTCTTCGAGAGGCAATGAATAGTTCAGATGCATCTCAGTAGATGGCAGCAATGTAGGAAGAAATTGAAGCTCTTCATAAGAATAAAACTTGGGAACTTGTGCCACTACCATATGGAAGAAAGGCTATAGGAAATAAATGAGTTTTCAAAATTAAACAAAATGGTGAAGATCAAGTGGAAAGATATCGTGCAAGATTAGTGGTGATAAGATATGCTCAGAAGGAAGGGATTGATTTCAACGAAATATTTTCTCTTATGGTTCAACTCACTACAGTGCGAGTAGTCTTGGCAATGTGTGCTACATTTGATTTACATCTTAAATAGTTAGATGTAAAAATAACTTTTCTTTATAGAGATCTTGAAGAAGAAATTTATATGCTCCAACTAGATGGTTTTGAAGAAAAAAACAAAGAGAACTTGGCTTGTAGGTTAAGCAAATCTTTGTACGGTCTAAAGCAGACGCCGAGGTGTTGGTATAAGAGAGTAATTCCTTCATTATGAGCCTTGGATATAGTAGACTAAATGCAGACCCATTTGGTGAAAATGACTTCATTATCTTACTACTGTATGTAGATGACATGTTGGTAGCAGGCCTCAACAAAGATCATCTCAAGGAGTTAAAGGCACAATTGGCTAGAAATTTGATATGAAGGACTTGGGATCAATAAAAAAGATTCTAGTGATACAAATTTACCGAGACAGAAGTAACAGAAAGATTTGACTTTTTTAGAAGAATTATCTAAAGGAGATTTTGCGTCACTTCAACATGCAAGATTGTAAGTTAGTTTCTAACTCACTTCCTGTTAATTTCGAGTTATCCTCTAAAATGAGTCCTACCAATGAAGAAGAGAGGATAGAGATCTCTCAAGTATCGTATGCAACAACAGTGAGAAGGTTAATGTTTGTTATGATTTGTATAAAACCAGACGTTGCATATGCAGTAGGAGTGGTTAGTTGATACATGACAAATCCTGGTAGAGAACATTGGAATTCTGAAAAGAGGATCCTAAGATATATTAAAGGAACCTTAAATGTTGCATTATGTTATGGAGGACTGGACTTTATTATTCGTGAATATGTTGATTCAGATTATATAGGTGATCTTGACAAAGGCAAATCTACTATAGGCTATATGTTTAAACTTACTGGCGGACCTGTAAGGTCTCAAAACTACAATCAATTATTGCTGCATTGACAACTAAAGCAGAATATATAGCGGCTACATAAGCCAGTAAAGAAGCAGTATGGTTGAAATTGCTCTTGGAAGAACTCGGGCACAAACAATAAAAATTTCTTTATTTTGTGATAGTAATAGTGCTTTGCATCTTGCAAAGAATCCAACATTTCATTTAAAGACCAAACAAATACGAGTACAGTATCACTTCGTTCATGAAAAAGTAAAAGGAGTTGTAGATATTCAGAAAATTCAATCCAAAGATAACTTAGCAAATTTCATGACAAGTTTATTTGGTGTCAATCCTCTTGCAGCTTGATGAAGACATGACCAACATGGAAATGGCAAGGAAGAAAGAATTATGTGAAGATCTGATTGATTTTCAATTAAATCTTCAAGTGGAAGATTGTTATTACCAACTTACAAAAGTCAATAATGGAAGCAAGAAACTTAGATGTGGACAACTATCCACATGCAGGCAGAAGGAAGACTACAACAAAGTCAAAAATAGCAGGAAGAAAAAAGAAGAAGATGGCAACTACAAACAATTTGTCCACAACTGTAAACGTGTTTGGGAGGCTTATAAATAGGCCTTCCTAGGCGGTTGTATAATCATCCCTTCTCATAAAATCCTTAATCCCCATAGAGAGTGTTTCTTCTATTTTGTGAGAGAGTTAAGTGTTTTTGGCATTCAAAATGTCCCTTATACAAAGTAGAGGAGTTGCAGAACCTAAAGCGGGTGGTGAGATCAGATGCCAAGGTCAGTAAATTAATTAGAAACAATCAATGGTACTGGCCTTACCACAACAATAGAAATGTAGATATATTGATAGGGAATATGCCAACATGTCAAAATACTGAACAAGAAGAAATGTAATGGATTGCAATGGGTTGTAAGACATTTATAACAAAAGCATGCAGACTTTTCCTACAAAGTGAGACAAACAACAGAGTAAGATGGAGAAATATAGTATGGGACTGTGATATGTAAACCTCACATGCATTCATTATTTGGATGGAGTTTGTAGAAAGGCTATCCACAAAGGATAGGATGAAGTTCCCAATAACTTCTCTGGAGTGTGAAATCTATCACCATCATCAAAAAACATAAGACCATCTGCTAGCAAAATGCCAGTATACATTATACACATGGAACAAAATGTAGAAGCTAGTTGCTATTTGGAAAACAACCAGCTCATTCAAAACCTCAAAATGACAAACAAAGCAGACTACAAAGCAGTCAAGATCAGCTTCTCAACTACGATATATTACATATGGCTAGAAAGGAACTATATAGCCTTCAAGAAGAAGGAGAGAAGCAAAGAGACACTTTTCCACTAAATATATGCATAGTGTAGACTCTTATTCACAGCTAGACAACTAACGGAAAAGTTATCCCAAAACATATAGGAAAGATGGCTAATGCACTAATTTTCCAAAATCCTTTTAATCATAAGTTTATTCTTCATTGCTTTTATAACTTAGTTTAATTTGAACCTTGAAAAGGTTGTATAGCTTCTTTTGAATATATATATCATTTAATTAAAAAAACTCATTCAACTCTGAAAATCGAAGGGGGTAGTAATTTTGCAAACTTTTCGATTCGTCTCTAGCAAACAAAAAAATTAGAAGAATTAAGAGAACAAAAAATAAATCAACACCAAAAATTTGGTAATGCAGTTCGGCACACCTTGCATACATCTGTGGGGCCCTCACCTAGCTTAATAACTTTCACCGAAGTACAATAGATTTACCCAAGGTTTTATTGAGTCGACTACTCAACCCTTGATACTATCTCTCAACCTCACTTTCTATGAAAGAATTTCACACCCAATGGTACGACTGCCTCATACTAACCTCGACAGAGGATTTTCTCAATCGATCTTTTAACGAAAGAACAATAAACAAATAAGACAAGTGATTAGAATAATAAATAACAAAAACTAAATACAATTAAGATAGAAAAACAACTCCCCTAAATATGCTTCTTCACCAACGAAAGAAAAGAAAGTTGTTCATCGAAAAATCTGTTGTGAGGCTTCAATATCTTCACTAAAAATCCAGGGAAAAACGTAGTAGCAACAAACCAACTCAAGGTCAAATCGATGGTCATCGCCCATAGCTTCTTTTCTTATCAAACGCCTACTGCTTCTTTCTTGTCCAACACCCACGAGAGATTACCTTCAGCTATAGAGACATGTTCAATTAACATAGTGTGTTTCGCAATAAGCAATTAATACACACCACTACTCTATAGATTTGTCTCACACACAACACACGTATATTCACCTATCTTCAAAGACACACACACATACTGCGTTTCCCAATAAGCAATTAATGCATACCACTACTCCATAGACTTGTCTCACACACAACATACATAAATTCACCTCTGTTCAAAGACAGACACACATACTGCGTTTTCCAATAAGCAATTAATGCACACCACTACTCCATATACTTGTCTCACAAACAACACGCGTATATTCACCTATCTTTAAAGACACACACATATTGTGTTTCCTAATAAGCAATTAATGCACACCACTACTCCATAGACTTGTCTCACACACAATACACGTATATTCACCTCTCTTCAAAGACACACAGACATACTGTAGTGTTTCTTCCTTTAACCATTAACACACAAAATCACAACCAGTGTTTTTCCACACAAGAGATTCACTTCGGTTATAATAGGAGACGTGCACAATTCCAACATACTCAAGCAAAGAATTCCACTTCAACCATGCAACATCAACGCCCCTTTATTTTCTTCAATCCATAAAATCCACACAATTTAGCAGTAACTCTATCCAATTACCAACATGTCCAGCAGTAAAACAATTTCAATGTCAACATGATAATAAACTCCAATCCAATATAGGATTCTTTTTTAACTAGAAGATTATTCATATAGCTATTTTAAATCCAAGTCATTATCCAATTAATATCTTATATCTCCAATTAACAAATAATGCCAAAACTAATTATTTAGATATATAAAATATATCCTAACAATCTTCTCCTTTTTGGCTTTGTTTGTCACAAATATAAAACTCGCCCTAAATAACATAATTGGACATATAAGCATCAAATTCACAATTCATATGACAAATACTCCCCCTTAATCAAACATCAAGTTCCAAAGAACATCAAGTTTATCCGATCATCCAAATTACTCCCTATTGGGATAAAAAGATGCCAAAAAGTACGATGAATAGTTACGCATATACCTTAAAATCTTCCCTGAATGAAACATTCATCATAAATAATCTGATGTTTCTCTCATAGGACAAAACATTATCAAAACACATAATCATAATGATAAACAATAGATGCAGTGGAAGAATCATAAGCACGCCAAGGAGACAAATTACCACCATTCAAAACACTAAGAGATATGCCCGAAAGAGAGAGAGATACTCGAGAGAGATCCATACTGATGAGAGAGCTAAAGAGTCTTTAGTGGAGCTAAATAGAAGTTACAATATAAACTACTAAAAAGATGGGACGACAATGGCAACATAAAAACTAAAGAATAAAGAAGACTTTTTTTTCACGTTTCCTCCTTTTTTTCTTTTTTTAACAACACAAAAAATACTTTAAAAATGTAAAGCACATAGTCCCTGTGCCTCTCGAAGAAATTCAAACCTGGTCTTTTTCTTCGTCATATTATCTTTGTCATCGGTTTCTTCTTCTGAAGTAATTGACTTGTCCTCTGTCTAACCGGTTTCTTTACAAACAGTAACTAATTGTAAAGCTAGACAACTTCTTGTTTTTTCTTCACAATGTCTTTGTGTCTATAGTTGACCCTTTCTAATCCAAGTGTGCTTCGGTAATAAAGGTTGCCACTGGAAATGTAATGAAGAGTGTCTAAATTTTCAGTTCTGACCCCTTTGAAATATCATTTGTAACATCTTGTAGCATCTCGGCCTTATGTGCACGATAACTCCACAAAAATGACATGTGGGTACCAACCTTCGATTCTTTCTCGATGTTTCTTCTTCTCAGATAGATCTGGACATTATTTTTCTCCTCATTTGCTTTAGAGCACTCACCCTTATAGCCAATGCCTTGAAGATCCCCTTTAACCTTACCAATTTCTCTTAACTTTTCTAGTTTTTTTGTGCCTCCATTCAACATTCTCAATCCCTTTTCGGGACTTACTAATTTCATTCTAACTTCACCAAGCTCGTCTGATGTCAACATCAATTTCTTTTCTAACTCTTGGATGATGTTCTTCATGGAGAGATTCTCTTCTTTCAATCTTTCTACATATTTTTACCCATTTTTCGTATATTAATATTTTTACCCATTTTTCGTACATTAACTCATAGGCTTGATAAATACCTTCCTTTTTATCATCTAAAGTACTGTCATCATTATTATGATCTGAGATTGAGCTTTGAGCTGAATCGTATGCATTTTTTCGAAATTTCCCAATTTAGTCACTTTTTTGTCTTCAGTTACTTCCTTCTCGGTTATTGTTAAACAAGTAACTGGACTTTTACTGTACAAAGTAACTAACGTATCACTATTCACAACTTCTTCTTCACTTCCGAATTTGTTATCACTCCAAGTGTTAGCATATAATTTTCCTTTTCTCTTCTTCATGGTATTAGCACACTCTGATTGAACATGTCCGAAGCCTTGACACTCATGGAATTGAATTCTTTTTACCTTTCTTTCTCCCTTTTGAGTTTTGGGTTGTTTAAAGTTGTTGTTCGATGAGCTCCAACCTTTTTGCTTAAACTTGGGTTTGTCCTTTTTCACTCTCTTTAGCCACTTACTGAACTCTCGTGTTAATAGCTCCATATCCTCATTCTCGTCGGATTCATCTTCTACATCATTAATACCTTTTCCAGTTTTAACCTGTAGTGCCAATCCTTTGCTTCTTTCTTGTTTACCCCTTAAGAGATTAATTTCGAAATTGGTAAGAATTCTAATTACCTTTTCCAACGACAAGTCATTGATGTCATGAGCCTCCTCGATTGCTGCAATTTTCGGAATAAATCTTGGAGGTAGTGATCTCAACGTCTTCTTGACTAGTTTCATATTGGAATATTTCTTTCCGAGTTGATGTGCCTGATTCGTTATATCACGCAATCTTTCATGAAAGTCCCCAATAGTCTCATTTTTATCCATCTTCAGTTCTTCAAACCTTACAGCTAACATTTATAGTTTTGACGCTATCATAGATTTGGACCCTTCATAAATAGTCTGCAAAGCATATCACACTTCTTTACCCGATTCATAGGCTAATATCATTGAAAAACATTCTTCATCAACTGTACTGAATATCGAATGCATTACTTGTGAATTTTCAAGTGAACTTTCTTCTTCGACTCTTGTCCATTTAGATGAATCTTTTTGAACTGCCTCTCCTTTATCATTAGTGATCATCGGATGCATCCACCTATATACTATCGAGTTCCATGCTCTTGTTCCCTGCGCCTGAATAAAGACTCTCATCCGTGATTTCCATGTAGGATAATTGTAATCGTCCAACAGCGATGGTCTGATAATTGATGCTCCTTCTCTTATGACCATGTTTGTGAAACTAGGATCTACACCAACTTACTACCAAGTTCTGAATCGGTGACTTTGTTCTGGTATCAATTGAAAAACCAAAGGGGGTAGTAGTTTCACAAACTTTTCGATTCGTTTCTAACAAACAAAAAATCAGAAAAATTAAGAGAACCAAAAATAAATCAACACTGAAAATTTAGTAACGCAGTTCGGCATACCTTTCTTATTTCTGCGGGGCCCTCACCCAGCTTAATAACTTTCACCAAATTATAATAGATTTACCCAAGGCTTTACTGAGCCGACGCCACTCAACTCTTGACACCATCTCTCAACCTCACTTTCCATGAAAGAATTTCACTCCCAATAGTACGACCGCTTCATACTAACCTCGATACGGGATTTTCTCAATTGATCTTAATGAAAGAACAATAAATGAATAACTCAAGTGATTAGAATAATAAAAATAAAAAACTAAATACAATTGAGATAGCAAAACAACTCCCCGAAACATGTTGCTTTATCAACAAAAGAACAGAAAGTTGTTCATCGAAAGATCTGCTATGTAAAAGAATTGTGATGAATGTATGTTTCAGTACATTTACAAGGTTGAATATGTGTTTAAATAGATACAAGTGAAGGAAATAACTAAGTGTATCAGAATCGTAACAGACTAGATTACATCCTAAAGAATAGCAAATAGATTTAGTCAATTGAAGACTTGATTATGTTCTTATCCTTATTACACCCCCACAAGATGAAGTCGACACCAACGATGTTCATCTTGGCTCGAAGTGCCTCAAACTTTGGTCGAGGAAGAGACTTTGTTAATGCATCCGCAATTTGATTGTTTGTCGAGATGTGTGTGACTTGTAGGGAATTTTGTTGAACCTGCTCTCTGACAAAATGATAATCTAGAGATAAATGTTTCATACGGGAGTGAAACATGGGGTTAGAGCAAACATATGTAGCACCAAGATTATCGCAGTGAATGACAGGAGACTTTGTCAAAGGAGCCTTGAGTTCATAGAGAAGATTTTGTAGCCACATGAGTTCAGAGGCGGTGGAAGCTACAGCTCGATATTCAGCTTCTGTCGATGAGCGAGCCACTGTGCGTTGACGTTTTGAACTCCAAGAGATTGGCGAACCACCAAAATAAACAACATAAGCCGAGGTCGAAGTTCTGGTATCAGCATCTCCCCCCCAATCGGCATCACTGAATGCTTCTAATTGTAGATGAGACGGTGTGTATAACTGGAGGCCAAAATCGTGAGTGTGTTTGAGATAACGAAGGATGCGCTTTAACTGCCTGAAGTGAATTTCTGAAGGTTGATGCATAAATTGTGACAATTTGTTGATAGCAAAATTGAGATCCGGGCGAGTGAGGGTAACATATTGAAGTGCCCCTAGAATACTTCTGAAAAGTGTCCCATCAGCAGAGGTAGAGCCATCTTGTAACTGAAGAGGCGTAGAGGAGCATAATGGCGTGGAACATGGAGTACAATCAGCCATTTTAAACTTGATGAGAAGATCATGGATGTAACGTCGTTGGGATAGAAATAAACCACTTGAATTTGGAATCAGTTCCATACCCAAAAAATATGATGGTGGTCCCATGTTCTTTAATGAAAATTTGGCTGATAGTGCAATCATAAAGTGTTGTAGTGAGGATTGTGAATTACCCGTGAGAAGCAAGTCATCAACATAGACCAGAAAGAACATTTTGGAGGAGCCACGAGTAAAAATGAAGAGTGAAGAGTCACTGTTGCTGGTAACAAAACCGAATGCCAAGAGGAATGACCGAAGCTCCTGATACCACGCACGTGGAGCTTGTTTGAGACCGTAAATAGCTTTCCGCAATTTGCACACATGTGTGGGATGAGCTGGATCAACAAAACCGGGAGGTTGTTGCATAAAGACAGTTTCATTGAGATATCCTTGCAGAAAGGCATTATTAACATCCATTTGGTGTAACGGCCAGGAATGAGCAAGGGCTAGTAGCAGGACAACCTTAATCGTCTGAGGTTTGACAACCGGTGAGAATGTTTCTTTGTAATCAATCCCGGGACATTGAGAAAAGCCTTTTGCAACCAGGCGAGACTTGTATCTAGAGATTGAGCCATCAGGATTTCTTTTTGTTCGGAAAATCCACCGACAACCAACAACATTACTGGCTTCGGAAGCTGGAACAAGAGTCCAAGTACCATTAGAAATAAGAGCATCATATTCAGATTGAACTGAGGCACGCCAATGAGGGAGCTTCAAAGCGTGGGAGATGGTGCGTGGTTCATCAGTTGTAGGTAAGGGGTGTTTACTAACAGTGTAGGTCTTGGGTTTGAAGATATTGTTTTTTGCACGGGTAACCATGTGGTGAGTATTTAAGGGTTGTGAGGAGGAATCCAAGGTGTCATGGTTTGGTGATGAGGAAGGATCGTGGGTATCAGGTGAGGAATTTGGAGTGGCTTGGTGTGATGATATTGAGGGAGTAGGCGTATCGGTGGAGGAGTTTGAAGCCAAATTGGTGAACCCAGTGGACTGAACCGATTGATGCAGGGAGAAGGATCCAGACGTTGTCGGCATTCGTGGAGGCGTCATGGACACGGGAAGCAGTTGGTGAGACAGTGAAGACGGTGGGTGCAAGTGACGAGATGGGATAGGTGATTGAACAAGATTATTATAAGGAAACTGATCATCAATAAAGACAACATGTCGTGAAGTGTAGATACGATTAGTTTGGGGATCAAGACAGTAGTAAGCAAACTGGGATAAGGAGTAACCGATGAAGATACATGGTTTGGAACGAGACTGGAGCTTATCCAAGGAGTAAGGTCGTAACCAGGGAAAGCATAGACAACCAAAAGAATGAAGATTAGTGTATGACACAGGTTGGCGAAAAAGTGTTTCAAAAGGTGACTTCATAGCTAGAATAGGAGTTGGTAAACGATTTATTAAATAAACAGCGGTGGAGAAGGCATACGACCAAAAAGAAGAGGGAAGATGACTGTGATGTAACAGAGCACGAGCAGTTTCTAAAATATGACGATGACGTCTTTCAGACATTCCATTTAGCTCTGGTGTATGAGGTGGGGTAGTTAGGTGCGTGATGCCATTGGTAGATAAATAACTGTTTAGTTTGACAAATTCTCCACCATTGTCAGTATACAATGTGTTAATGGTGGTTTGGAAGTATTTTTCGACCAGAGTTTTAAAACGAACAAAGGTAGAGAACACATCGGATTTGAGCTTCAACGGATATAACCAAACATAGCGTGAGAAATGATCAACAAAAATAATATAATATTTGAAACCATCAAAGGAATTTATTGGAGCAGGGCCCCAAACATCAGAAAAAATAATGTCTAAAGGTCTGGAGCTACGTAAATGTTGTTTTGAGAAAGGAAGTTTATGACTCTTGGAACAATGACAGGAAACACAAACTTTGGACGTAACTGCACTAGAACATAAATTGTGACGAGATTGTAAAAAAGACTGAATTTTATGAGAAGGATGTCCTAAAACATGATGCAAAACATTTGAAGGGATAGCTTGAGACATAAAATCGATGGCTGGACACGGAGGGAACCAAGACTGTAGAGATCACCATGACTAGACCCCGTTAGAAGTACCGACCGCGTCCGTAAATCCTTCACCTGAAAACAATTCGGAAACAATTCAACCGAGACACCATTAGCTTTGCAAAGTCGTTTAATAGAAATAAGGTTTTTTTATCTGGGGAACATGTAAAACATTATTGAAAATAATTGGTTTTAGTTGAGTCGAGAGAGTGAAACTACCCGTGTTGGATATAGGAACACTGTAACCATCTCCAACCTGCAGCTGATCCGACCCAGAATATGGTGCTCTTATGGACAAGTTTTGAAGGTCATTGGTGACGTGATGAGATGCGCCAGAATCAAGAATCCAATCGCTTGACTGGGAAGGACCAGCGTTGGTGTAATTGGCAGCAGGAGATGAGTGAAATCTAGCTGGTTTCCCGTGAAGGTCCCAACAAGTTTTAGCTGTGTGGCCTGGTCGCTCACAAAATTGACACACAACAGGTGGCCGAGAAGCTGAACCTGAACGCTGATGCTGCTGTCTAGGCACTCTAGACCTGTTAGAGCCGTGCTGTAGTGAACCCGGATGTTGCGAGTGGGATTGATTGGTTCGGTAATGGCCTGAGCGTGGATACCTTGTTGCTGGTGCTCGAGAAGCGTGAAAGGCAGTTGCAGCAGCAGCACCATGAAGCGGAGTTTGAGGTGTCCGATTCTGTCGTAACAGAAAACTCTCATGACTTACATTGTCCTACCAATTTCCATTGGACTGCGGTCAAATGGACTCTTTTTTATCTTAGATCTACATCTTCTCATGACCTTCACTTTATCAAATCATCTTCTCTCAACTTGCATGCCTTTTATGATGCTGATTGGGCTAGTTGTCTTGATGATCATCATCATCTAGCTACTGTATATTTCTCGGATCCAATCTCATCTCTTGGAGTGCTAAGAAACAACCAATAGTTGCTAGATTTAGTACTGAAGCAGAATATTGTAGTATTGCTCTTACAACTGCAAGACTTTGTTGGATCACTTCCCTTCTTGGGAAAATCGACCTCTCTCAAACCAAACCTACTCTTTGGTGTGATAATCATGGTACTATTTTTCTTGATTCAATTCCAGTCTCTCATGCTTGCATAAAGTAAATTGAGATCTACATTCACTTTGTTGAAGATTTGGTTACTAACAAGTCTCTCTACATCCGCCATACCCCATCCACTACAAGAAAAATGACTATTTCCGACGGAATATTCCGTCAGCGAATTGAACAATTCTGTCGGAAATTAATTTTACCGACGGAAAGGGACAAAATTAGAAACCGTCGTCAACTAGGCTGTCGCTATTATATACCGACGGATTATGATTGTCAGTGTATTGTCAATGGAACACCGACGGAATACTATCCGTTGTTGTTATGTTGCGACAGACCTGGATTAACAATATCATTTGTGAAATGTCGATTTCACTGACGGTTTCGTTCCGTCGGTATAATTTAGGGACGGAATAACCGTCGGTACGTTCAGAGCGAAAAAAGAAAGTAAGTGTGAACATTAACGACGAAAATATAGTCCATCGAAAATGTCCATCATTTATCGACGGTCTATTGTCCGTCAGCATTTATGCTTCAGGTTTTGTACCGGCGGAATATTATTTTCCGTCAGAGAAAGTTAATATATACCGAAGGAATTGTGGAATCCGTCGGTATTATGAAATCCTAGTAACATAATGTTATCGGCCGCTAAATGCATATTCTCTATAGTTCCCTTATCTGTGCGTACGAACTTAATTTGCATATTTGTAGATATTTGTGTAATAAGAAAATTAGATGAGAAATACAAAGTTTAAAGAATGT
>JANVCL010000002.1:25715539-25725700 GCA_026546855.1 Erythroxylum incrassatum | reverse complement strand
TTGTATTAGTGATAAGCCCTAACTGGCATTAACCGAACTGTATTTTTGTACTGTACTGATTGCTTTATCAATAAACTGCAATTTGGTCGATCGGTCATAACTGTTCGCCTATGCATGTACTGTTCCATAAAGAAATGTCTCGCTGTTTGCTAAAATCAAACGCTATTGACTGCATGTGCTGTTTGTACCGACCGATTGACTGAGTGACTGCTCTAGCACGCCGCTTCCACTGGCACGAGCTCGGATGTCACCCACGACGTCGGGTTCGGGTCGGCGGGAGTGGGGTGCTACACATCCTCTTAAGTAAGCCAACCATTTATTCTTCTTAAAGACTTCTATGTTTATTCTACTAGTGTCTCTCTACATGAACCTCGCTCCTATTAAAAGGCTAGCTCTAACCTTTTTTGGCAGCAAGCAATGGTGGGAAAATTACAAGCTCTCTCTAACACCAACACTTGGGACTTAGTTGACCTACCTCCAGATAAGTCTATTGTTGCCTGTAAATGGGCTTATAAAATTAAGACTTAAGCTGATGGATCAGTCAAAAGATACAAAGCATAGTTGGTTGCAAAGGGATATACTCAAGAATGTAGAATTGACTATAAGGAGATCTTTGCTCCAGTCACTCGCCTAAATTTAGTCCACAATCTTATTGTAGTAACAACTAGCAAGCATTGAAAATTGTTTCAGATGGATATCAAAAATGGTTTTCTTAATGGTGATCTTTATGAAGAAGTATATATGTAACCTCCATCGGGTTATGCTCATCCACCTAATAAAGTTTATGGTCTTTGTAAACTCTTATATGGTTTTAAGCAAGCTCTTTAAATATGGTTTGCTAAATTCAACTCCACCATAAACCATCTGTATTTTGTCTAACTCTTATGATCATGCTTTATTTATCCAAAAAATAAATCAAGGATGCACTCTTCTCCTTTTATATGTTAATGACATGATAATAACTGACGATGACACTTAGGGGATCACTACTATCAAATCTTATCTTCATCAACAATTTGAAACGAAAGATTTAGGTCCCCTGATTGGTCTTGATGTATCTTTTGATGATTCAGGCTACTACCTACAGCAAGCCAAGTATGCTACTGATCTTATTTCTCATTCTAGTCTTATTCACACTAAGATTGCTAGCACTTTACTCAATTCTAATGATCATATTTCTATCACTAATGGAACTCCTCTAGGTGATGGTACACTTTGTTGATAACTAGTTAGTAGTCTTATAAATTTTACTATCACTAGTTTAGGTATTTCTCATGTTGTTCACATTATCAATCAGTTCATGTCTACACCTCGTACGACTTACTTTTTTGTTGTTCTTCATATACTTTAGTATATTTGAGGCACCTTGTTTCATGGGCTTCACTTCAGTTATTCATCTTCATTCAACTTACGTACATATTCTGATGCTGACTGGGCTGGAGACCTAACTGATCGTTGATCTACTACTGGCTATCGTTTCTTTCTTGACATATTTCTTATTTCTTAATGTAGTAAGAAGCAAACGATTTTCTATCGCTCAAGCATTGAAGCAAATTACTAATCCCTAGTTGACACTACCTTTGAACTTTTATGGTTATGATGGTTACTTCAAGATATCGATGTCTCCTTTTCTTTAGCAGTTCCTTTTTTGTGATAATCATAATGCCATGTAGATTGCTCGTAATGATGTCTTTCATAAAAACACTAAATACATCAAGATTGATTGTCATCTTATCCGTTATCATATGCTTCAAGGAATCATAACTTGTCTTAATCTCATGACAAGCACAAATTATCAACCTTTTTACCAAATCACACCTGCCTTGTTGGGGTCAAGCTTCATTCCCCAATCTTTAGGCACCCTCTGTGGGGCGATCAAGAGGGATCATGTGAGAGATGCGTTTAAATCACTCAACTGGTGAGAAATTTCAGCGTCAGCGTGGCGAAGTCACCCAAATCTAGCGCAGAAAATCCTTCTGGGAAGGTTCGTTGCGGCGTACTCTGGGTCTCGCCACGGCGAAACCTTCGGACAAAACCCAAACCACCAACATTCAACAATACAAACATACAAACATTTCCTTTAACATCATACAATACCCTCTTCCATTTCTAAACACAATTCCCAATATCAACTAAGAAGATAAACATAAACATACACAAAAGATCTTTTTCAAGTCCCGATTTGATAACAAAACCCACACCGTTGGCTTAATGCAAAAATACAAAAATACAAATGTACATTATGCAATTGAATGCTTATGCTGACATGCTTATAATGCTATCCAAAAGTAGTTGAACTAACTTAATTACTAAATGCAGCTATCTTGAAGTTTGTCCAATTGCCTTACAAGGATCGCTAACCTTCTCGTTCTGTACCTAAGGAGTGAAAATGATGGGGTGAGCTGCAAAGCTCAGTGGTTTATATATTTATAGCCATCAGTAATTAGTCGAAAATTCAAGCATATGTATATATGTATATACTCCATCTCATGTGTATCTAGCAATTCCATCAATTCCATAATTCTAATTTAAATCTTCATAGTTCAACATATTATCAAAACATAAATCATATCAAGTGTAATCAACATCAAAAAATGACACTCAAATTTTGCTTCATAGCTTGACAAATGAAAATGCAGATGCAAAAACAAATGGCTCGAGAGTTCCATGGAACAAAATGGATAAACCAAAGTTTATACCGTGAATAAAACGAGTCCGAATTTTCAAGATCTCGTGGCCTCAAACGGGCAGTCGGGAGAAGGCTATGGTCAACGTGCTCTTTCACCCAAACAAAAGCACATAATTATGCTCAAACCATTTTATCATATGCTCATACTTTCATGCTTTTTCTTCTTTTCACTTATACAAAATGTTATAACCTCTTTCAAGATATAACATAATCACAATTCATCATACATTTACAACAATTCAATTTCATATAATGTAAGCATATACATATAGGCAAGAATTTGTCCAATCATACAATAACTATAAACACATTACCCACCTTTTTATTTGCAAAATCTAAGTCAAGCTTGCCTTTCCTCTTGCTCTTGGATTGTCATTCCTTGGTCGCCTTCAAACAACCAAGATTCATTTAACCCAACATTCAATAAAATCCATAAGCTTTAAGAAATTGAAAATAATAACAAATTGAGCTTGGACTAAGACTACCCATAGTCCTTCTAGGTTAGAAAAACCAAAACCTAGTTTAGAAATCCATAAAAATCCATCTAGGGTTTCTCTTCTTTCTTCCTACACAACTCATCTCTCTCTCAAATCCTTTTTTTTTTCTACTAAGCAAGAGGAAAGGTGATACGTACCTTAGGTTTAGCCCAAGTCTTCTTCTTTCTCCTTTTTCCCTAGCTTCCACGCGCTCTTCTTTCTTTTCCCCTCTCTTTTCATGACTTTCTCTTCTCTTTTCTAACTTTCCACGTTTGTCTTTTCTTCCTTCTTTTTAATTCAAGGCAACATTTTACTTGCTCTTCCCTTTTTACCCCTCATTTACCTTGTCTTTCCTATTTTGCCCCTTTATATCTATTAAAACTAACATCTTATACTTCTAACTCCTTAGTTAAAGCCTTATCAGGTAAATGAAGAAATTTGATAACATTTTCTTCTAGAAAAATGTTCCTCATTTTCTTAAGTTTCTAATGACACCAAAATCATTTAATTTGGTCCAATAATTTGAAAGTTATAACCCAAACATTTTCAGATTGTTCTTATACTGAACTAGCATTCTATGCTCAACTTCCATCCAAATATTTAAACTCTTAGATATTGAATTAAAACTCAATTTCATCAGACAATTTTTAGCCCTATGTTTCTAGTTTACACCAAATGAAAAATCATCTCATTCGGATCACTACAGAAAAAGTTATTCCAAAAATACCGTAACATGTTCAGTGTAAAGAAAAGTTTTCCGCGACGAACTCCTCTAGAGGAATTCTCGCACAAATTTCACAAGTTCGCCGTGACAAAACCTAGAGTTGGCCACGATGAACTTTACCCTAGAGGAATCCTAGCCAAATCCTTCAAGTTCGTCTCGGTGAAGCAAGGAGTTTTCTGTGGCAAATTTCTATATAAGCAAACCCAATTTTCCAACTTCAGGTTAGATTTTGAGACTCTTATAGACAGAATTTGAATTCAATGTCTACATTAAAAATGTAGGCATACATCTCTAGTTTAATACTAATAAAGAATCATCTCATTTGGATAACTAGAGAAAAAGTTATGGCTAAAAGACTAAAGCATACTCAGTGAATATTTTTCAGTAAATTATCTTCAAACTTTCCAGATTTTACACCTAATATAACGTATACAAAGATCACTTTTTCTACTTCATTTACTCCTCATTCTCAACTCCATTTCAACTCAATAACATTCACAAACCAATTCATGATCTATACTTGATCTTTAACCTTAAACAAAAGATATACATTTTCCCATTCCTTAACAAACTTCCACACTCATCCTAATAACATTATGTGGATCATCCAACTTCCAAAACATCTTTATGACAATTTGTGGGTCATTAATGATCATTTACAATTTCAAAAACAAGACATTTACATCACCCACGACACATACATGAAAATTACATAATCAAGTAATCAATCTTCATTTTCACTTCCATTTCACTTTTGTCACCTTAATTCTTCCCATTTCATAATCTCTTATCCATCAAAACAACAAAGCAAAACATGAATCTATTCAAATTTCTCATTTAATAATTCCAACTTCCAAGACAGTTTAGTGTCCAACACACCTTGACATTTTCAAGATCATCTCTCCAAACATAAGTTATCATCTTCAATACCACCTTGAGTTTGAGGGGGGATATTAACATAATCTTTGAAAGTCGACATCAACATATATTTAACCTTTATTTTCTCTTAGAATCATGTACATTCTTACTATGTAATTATTTAGTTGATTTGCTTCTTTAGTTGGAGTCATCTAAAATGTATAAATAGATAGATGTACATATCATTAAACATAAACAAAAATGCATAAAACGATTCTTCATTTTCTAAATATGAATATTGATGAGTTCACCTTCTGATCTCCCACCTTCTAAGTGTATTACATAACCCGTTAAAATTTAAAATTAAGGTCGTTTGGTTTTGCTTCTATTTTTCTATTATAGTTTTTAGTTTGTATTTCCTATTTTTGTTTCTATTTTTGAATAAAAGTAAAAATATGTTTAGTTGTTAATGTCTAATAACTACATATTATGTAAAACTTAAAGATAAATTATTTTTATAAATAAATAAATAAATAAAATTTTATTTTAATCTCTTATATAATGTTTATTAAAAGTTATCAGCAAAATTCACTATAGTTTATTGAAATAAAAAATTTAATAATTAAATTTTTATTTAATATTTATTTTAACGTATTTTTAATTATTAAACATTTTATTTAAAATTTTATATTTTGAATAAATTTTAAATTTAAATTATATTTATTAATAATTATAAAATTAAAATTATTTTATTTTAAAATTTACAAATAATTATAAAATTGATTCAATAACTAATAATTCTCATTAATAATTAACATTAAATATATAATATATAATATTGAATTCATCCTTCTTATTAATAATTAATATTACATAATTAAATAATATATATTTAGTTGATAGTAAATCATATTATAAAATTTTTTATAATTTTCATAATTTATGAGAATTGGAAGAAACTAAAACTAAAAACATAAAACATAAACTTAAATAAAAATAAGTTTTTAGTTTTAGTTCTAATTTTCATTTTTTATTTTTCCTTTTTTTAAAATAAAAATAAAAACATCTTTGATTATTAATGTTAGTTATATTTTGATTACTAATGATAATTACATAGTAGATAACACTTCAAGAGAAATTATTTCAATATATTTATGTTTTTAATTTTGGTTTCTTATAAGGGAATTTTCGTTTTTTATTTATGTTGTTTTCATAGTCTGATTTATTAATATCTAAATATATATTATTTAATTATTTAATAATATTAGTTATTAATAAGAATTATGATTAATTTAATTTAATATTATATTTAATTAATTTAAATAGTTGAAATATTTGAATTGTGTATATTGAAGATGATACTATATAGTAGATGTGTACAGATATTTATAGTAAAAGCATTAAAATCATAACCACCAAATCTAATTTTATCTCTAACGAATTTGATTATGATCAAATCATAACAAACATGATCAACTACATTCGTAACTAATTAAACATTCTCCTAACACCTCCCTCAAGCTGAAGAGGGTGGTCGTGGAGCAACTCGAAGCTTGTTTTTAAGAGATCAAAATTTGGAAGTGGATAATGGCTTGGTGAGGATGTCAGCAACATGATCAGCAGAGGAAATGTACTAAACTGTAACGCCCTGATACCCCCTCGGAGGATACGGGACGCCACGTAGACAACATAACATACATGCATACAAAATCGAGACAAAACCAAAACATATCAAACATTCATCATACATTCTCAATAACTCAAAACAGAAGCAATTCAGAGCAAATATACATCATAGTACACTGAGCTTAATACAACTTGTTCCAAACCGGAACTAGCCTGAATTAAGGATATTACAAGCCTTCAAATAAATCCAAAGTCATATACATCAAAGACAAGACAAAAACAAATTCCAAAAATACAGTTTTAACAAAACAAGACTCAGACTCCATTGACCATTACGGTTGACTCGTCTTAGTCCTTATGTCCTTCTCTCTGAGCCTACACGGGGCAAATCCACCGTGCTAAGCATATAGCTTAGTGAGTAATAACTAATTTATGCATAAATTGACAACTAATTATACATAATCATGATATATCAAAAGCATGCATTAACAATTTATCGGAATGAACATTTCATACATATTACATTGGACCTCAGATAGATTGTACAAGAATATATCTGAGTCTCAAAAGAGGGTATAAACCCTTCATAATTAGAACACAATTTCTTGTTTATACCAAGGTCAAACAGAAATCAGAATATAGAATCATATGACTGTTAAATCCATTTATAGAAGTGGGTAACGGGACTTATACAGGAGATACCTTGATTGGCATCAGTAGGAGAGATTAAGTCTCGATATCAGGAGACACATAAATGTCAATCTAGGAGACACCGAAGTGTCGATAACTGGAGCAGTTGCAGACCCTTCTAGACATGCCTATTTACCTAAGACTAGGATTTGACAGTTTTAACACCACACAAATTCATTTAATGTTCAACATAATTAGCCAATCATGGCTTTCATGCCCAAAAATTCAACATATCAATCTGACAGCTTTGCAAATCATTCAATGGCCCAAAAACAGTAGCAACAAGATGGTCAAATCAAAACTATCAAATTTGACCATCTAAATTACTTACAAAAATACTACCTAAAATACTTACTAGATTACTTACAAAAAGTTACTGTCTAAATTACTTACTAGATTACTTACAAACATTACTGTTTAAATTACTTACAAAAGCTCCCTTATTGCTTATTGCCTCGAAGCCCTGGCAATAACTAGAATCAGTCACTCGATGCGTTCCTTTATAGCATTTAATACAAACAAATATCACTATTGTGCATGATTAGAAATCATTTACGCACATTCATATATACTAATTATGCATAATGCATGCTCATAACAATTTCTCAGGTTTCTTATCCTTAGTCTTGTTACAGTATCAATGATATGAAACCATACTCAATTTCTCAATCCAAAATTATCTCACAACCAACTTTCAGGTCCACATTCTTCAATTATTCTCATAGGGAAGGTGAGGTAATTAGGTAATACTTCCTTCTAGAAAGTTTCCCCTTTTTGTCTTAGGTTTCCAATGATACGAAGTTTATCCAATTTGGGTCAGTATAGTGAAAGTTATTCCCAAAAGATTAATGACTATTCTTAAGCTTCAACACAATTCTTATCTCTTCCAATCAGATTATGATATTCTTAGAAGCAGAATTAGAATTTGATCTCTTCAAATAACTTGTAGCCTTATGTCTTTAGTTTACTCAAATAAAAAACCACTCAATTTGGATAACTACAACGAAAGTTATGCCCAAAATACTAAAGTATGATTAAGCTGTCAAGAAGCTTCGCCGCGACGAAATTTCCAGACAGTAAAATTCTTCGACTTTTCTTAAAAGTTAGCCGCGGTGAACTTTTATAGAAACCAATTCCTTTGAGTTGGCCACGGCAAACTAAAAAGAGTTGGCAGTGGCGAACTTTATTGCGTTTAATCTTCTTCTTCCTCTCATTCTTTTCCTGTATTTTCTCACTTCCCTCTTATTCAATGAACACACAACACACTAAAACCAATTCTTCTACTTCCATTTCAACTCCACAACTTCAAATAAACTAAAGGTCTAGATTCCATAAACACATTAGAAATTCGAAACTACTTATTCACTTTCTCTCACTACTGCATATTTTCCATTCTTACTACTGCGACTTAACTTTCAAACTACAACCAATGAAGAACCTATAGCCACACTGTTCTTTACCACAATTTCATGTACTTAACTACATCACAATGAACTTCCATATCCTCCAATCTCAAATACAAAATATGTATTTTTTCAAAATTACACCAAGTTCATATAAAACATCCTAGGTATTACCGAAGCTATAATACTGAAACTTCTCATGCAAGTGCTCATTCTTAACACTTAAAACATCATACGACTCATGCATGTACTTAATTCCAATACCCAACACATTATCAAATGCATCCACAGAACTTAGAAACTTAACTTCACTTACCTTGTTCTCAGCAACAACTCCAACAGTAAGAGTAGATAAAGATTTTAGTGAATGGAGCAAACAGAAATAACTAGTGTTAAACAATATATATGGGTTGATCAGTGATGTACAAGCAAAGAGGGTTTTTGTTTGGTGTTGATGCATGTGGTTTTCTTCACCGAGAGATGAGCTGCAGAAAATGTTTTCCTTACAAAACAAGATGACTAAGTGGGTTGAGGAGATCTTACCACATGTCACCTTGCATGTAGCCATTTGTCACACAATGAATGATGTCACATGTCAAACTTTAATCAATCCACATGTCACATTAGGATTGGTCCAACTTTCAATATTTTTTTTCTAAAATTCACCAAAAACTCCAAAATAATGCCAATAATCTTCGAACAAGTTTTTCAAAATTTACATGATTCCAAAAATGCATATGCACAAATAAGCAAAACTTAATTATGCAAAGCCTACTTATGCATCGAAATTTCTCAATATTCTAACCCCTAACTTGGGGGAGTTACAATTATTCCCTCCTTAAGAAATTTCATCCTTGAAATTTACCTGATTCGAATAGTGGTGGATACTGAGCTTTCATGGTTTCTTCCAGTTCCCATGTTGCTTCCTCAAGTCCATGATGTTGGCAGAGTACTTTTACCAATGACACTGACTTGTTCTTGAGCTGTTTAACTTCTCTGGATAATATTGAAATTGACCCTTCTTCATAAGACAAATCTGGTTCCACTTGAATTTCTTGCACTGAAATTTTATGTGTCACATCAGAACGATATCGTCTTAGCATTGAAACATAAAATATATCATGTAGCCTGGCCAATTTTTCAGGCAGAGCCAACTGATAAGCTACTGGTCCAATTCTTTTCAGTATTTCATAAGTATCAATGTAACGCAGACTAAGTTTACCCTTTTTACCAAATTGAAGTACATTCTTGCACGGTGACACTTTCAAGAACACCTTATCGCCTACCTGATACTCAATATCTCTCTTTTTAGGTCATTATAAGACTTCTACCTTATACACTTTCTACCATACAATGCTTCATAAGGCATTAGGCCAATGCTAGTCTGATAACTGTTGTTATAACTTATCATTAGTTCTCTAAGCATCACAAATCTCTTGTATCAAAGTAAGCCTTGCTTTCAATTGAGCTATCATAGCTCCATCAGACACCAATCTCCATTCGCTCTGCTTAAGTGATAACATCGAATTGGTCTTCCGACTCAGGGCATCAGCTACAATATTAGCTTTACCCGGATGATAATCCACAATACAATCATAATCCTTAAACAGTTTCAACCAACGCCGTTGTCTCAGATTAAGTTCTTTCTGTGTAAGTAGATACTTCAGACTCTTATGATCTGTGAAAATTTTACAC
>JANVCL010000002.1:25690270-25706023 GCA_026546855.1 Erythroxylum incrassatum | reverse complement strand
CATAACCGAATACCTATGCCTTCCCCCTCTACACCCTTTTATTCTCGTCGTGTAACTAACTCTCACATGATTCCCCACTATACCCTCACATGCTAAATTTCTTCTGGAACCTACTGGAACCTAGTCTCAACAGTTTCACATTGGCCTAGAGCTTTCCTGGTACTTTCCTAGACTAAAGAGACTTCCTCATTAATTGTTCAATAGTCTTCACAACATTTAAGGGAAGCATAACATGGGAAGACCAGCACACATGTAGGCTATTTATCATTGAACAGATCAGCTGTACCCTTCTAATAATAGAAAGATTTTTGTTACATCAATTGAATATTCTTCTTTTTATTTTATCAATGGAGGTTGGAACTACATGGTAGTTGGTCTCATATGAAAGAAATGGGAATGGCTAGGTAAGTGAGGAGGCTTTTTAACTTTCAGCCTTGTCAAAGAAGTGAGCCAGTTGGAAATATGATGTGCACCCAAGGATTTAAGGATTTGACTGTTTTCCTTGTTGATGGAGAGACATGAAAGATTTTTAAATGTGTTCCAAGTTGACATTAGAACATTAACAGAGCAATGGTCAGTTTTGGAGAAGAGGATAGGCATATACAAAAGATAAACTACTTTTCTTCAACTTTCTTGCATTTCGAGTGATATCTAAACTTACCCTCCTGGTTAATGACAAACTCGATGAGCCTAGTGAGGACTTCAATGCATAAGGTGAAGAGGCAAGGAGAAAGAGGGTCTCCTTGCCTTGACCCTCCTGCACTCTTAATGAGATTCGTAGGTTCTCCATTAACTAGAATGCAAAAGGATATTGTAGAAATGCATTGTTCAATCCAATTCACAAATATACCTAGAAAATCGAAAGCCCTTAAGAGTTTTTAGGATGAAATTCAATTTGTGGAATTAAAGGCTTTGTGGAAATCTATTTTGATTGCATAAATCTTTATTGGCATGTTTCTATTTGTAGTTCTTAAAAAGCTCTCGAGCAAGTAAAATATTACCCCCAATATGTCTTCCCTAAATGAAAGCATCTTGAGGTGCATCAATTTACTAAATGAGGACTTTTTTAATTTGTTAGCTTGGAAATGATCTTGTAAATTGTATTACAATAAGAGATTGATCTAAACTCTTTTAAAATCTTAGGGGAATATACCTTAGGGATCAAGCAAACAAAGGTTTTATTAAGCTCCCACGACATTTTGCCTTGTTCAAAGAACTCCAGGATGTCTTCTGTAAGCTAGGTTCTCAGAAAGAAAAATGAATTAAGCCCTTCAGGAACGATGGCTTTATCGGGATTAAGAACAAAGAGAGCTTCGTCAACATCATCATTATCATTAAAAACTCTTATAGTAGTACTTCTAGTTATTAGGACGAAATGCTACAACAATTTTACTACAAAAGTGATAATGATGATTGGTAACAATTTGCCAATGATCCTCAAAAAGATGAAATTTCTACATTTATTTTCCACGAGCTTAGTTTCCATCAAATCTATTAAGCATGTTTTAGTACTAAGAAGATAATCTAGCAAGGCTTACTACTTGGTAGGGATATTAAGCCCTCTAGCATTCCATGATAGAATAGACATTAGGAGGAAGGAGATGATAAGGTTTTCTTCTTCCTATTGGATTTCCTTCTACTGTCCTTTTTAAACTCAGAAGACTCAAAAAGCCTGCTGCCAATGGTATCAAGCTCTCTATCTGTAGATGAGAATTAGGTTGATTAATTCCAATTAGTGTATCCTTATTTGGAGAAACCATGCTACACTCTTCTATACTTCGAACTTCTGATTTATCTTTAACCATTTGGGATCCTAGAGGATGTGCCATTTTCCTGATCCATGTTCCCCTTACTGAATTCTTCAACTTTCTCCTTATTGTGTTCCATTTTCCCCAGATCTTCTGCATTAGTTCTTATACTCTCCAGTGTGGAACGTTCTTTCTGTTGCCTTTCAGATTCCTCTATAGTGGTTCATATCAGATCTCCATGACTAAGTTATTGAGACAATATCTTCAAACAAATTGTCATTCTCATCTAACTTCAAAAGGGAATTACCCTTGGGCAGGGAGTACCTGTTGTAGATCAGCTAGTAGACAGACCACATAGCTCACTCTCCTCATACCTGCAGTGGCTTCATCAAGGCACAATGGTTTGCCCATAAAACATGCCAAATATCGTAGTCCCTTGATTTTGCAATATTCCAGGGATGGACTTATTTTTTCTTTAGATCGTGTAATTGGATACCAGGCTTCCATTTTGTAAAGATAATGGCTTGGAGTCAAGATGCCAAGGGCCAGCTTCAATTATTTTTTGTGCTAGTGAGGCAGTCTAAATACTGAAGAGGAACAAATTATCTTCATTAACTAGCACTTCTCTCAATCCATGTTGTTTTCAATGGTTTAGAGCCCAATTTTTCATGACTGGAAATGGAGGCCTCTTGCCTATGAAGGAGCCAAGCAGTAGGAGGATTTCAAAAAGCACAAGGAGTAGGGGGAGAAAACAGAAAAGACTGAGAAAATCAGTGTGTAAAGGAACGGACTTCAAAAAGACAAATGGAGACTCACTTAAGGGAAGAAAACAGCAAACAAATAGCAGCAATCGAGAAGGGAGGAATCAGAGGATAAAAGAAGAAACTAGTGCACAATCTAGGCTGGAACTTTGGAAGGGCCTTGGTTCTTGGTAGTATGAGATTGTTACTTTTGTTCATACTGTGTTAAGGATAGGGTAGAAAGCAAACTACAAACTCAAAAAAGTTCCTCATTCTTAGGATCTTAATCACATTAAGGGCTTGAAACCTTGGTTTTGAGGATGGTATTTTGAATTAGGCAATTTACAGTTTACCTACTGGTTGTATGGGAATGTCTATCTCGGACATTGTCGCGTTCAATCCTGGAAAACTTTGTAGGTAGCAGGTAGCTTTGTAGTTAAAGTCATAGTTTAGTGGTTAGGTTTGAGATCAATTAACCATGATGCTAAACTGCCTGATTAGGAATCCCTTTTGTTAGATATGATTCTAAATTATATAAACCTACTTGGAACTTGCATTGAAATGCATTCTTTCAACTGAGAAAGTTTATGAATTGACAGGCTATTTTGGTTTTCATTATTTAAAGATAAATATTAGAATGAATACCCTGTCTTTCAAGTTAGTTGAATTGTAGACTGTCAATTAAGTTGGCAGTATCTTTTGGTTGGGTTAGTGTTTGATGCTTGTGGTATGAGACTAGGTGCTGAATGAATTCAACTTTTACTTTGTATGAGATCATATTCTTGTATGTTTCTCCCTCAGAGTGCCACTTAAAGGTACCTAACGTCTGAATAGAAGTAGAGCTAGTCAATATTTTGTATTTATGTCTTCTAACATGATGTTAGTCTTTCTGTGGATAAAACATTTTTGGTTCTGTTTTCATATTTCTTGGTAACTTGGAATTCCAACGGTGACAGGTGGACTCCTTATGGCAATACGAAGTGCATCATTTGTAAGCAACAAGTTCACCAAGATGCAAAGTATTGCCACACTTGTGCTTATTCAAAAGGTACTACTTTTAATTTAGGTTAAATTACAATAAAAATTTTACACATTACTCAAATTTATAATGCTAGTGAGAATGATCAAGAGTAGTTGTAAAATGATTGAGCTTTTAATTTATGACAAAAATAGTTTGTTGTTAACTCTATAGTTAACAGCGATGATATGACACGCCATATTAGAAGAATTATTTGACTTGATGGTATGTGATACATGGTGAGGGAGGGTTTGTCTTGTTGGGTCAAGGTTTGGAGCTTTGATGGGTTAAGTTTGGGCGGGTGGGAGTTGGGAGGGTTCAGGTCTTGAGTGGGGTTTGGGCCACCTGAATTTTGACTGGGCTCGAAATTGGGCGACATTAGTCAGGTCTGATCAGACTTAGAACCAGGTTTGGATTGCATCATAGGAGTCGGGTCCGACCCGTTACTATCCTTAATGTTAACTGTTACTAGTAAAAGAGGAGACAGAATGGACAAGAAACAAGAACAACAGAAGAAAGTTAAGAAAGTCACGTGACAAATGAGAAGAAGAGGAAAAAAAAAGAACAATTGAAATAAATAAAGAAAGCATGGGAGGCAAAGGAAGGATAAAAGAAGAGCCAAAGAGAAAAAAGAAGAAGAGAGATGACAGGGAGGTAGAATGTAGAGAGAAAAAACATATTAAAAATAAGGAGAAGCGTGAACGATGAGAGAGTAACAATTAGTGAAGAAAAACTGAAATAACAATTATGTGAGAGAATTAAATAAGAGCTAATCTAATTTTTTAATTTTAAATTAATTATTTGATGTGTCAATTATATTTCCCGACGAATGTCATTATGTTAAATAGTTTTGTCTTTGTGATGTATTAATAGTAAATTCTTTTGATTATAAATTAGAATTTTGATTTATTATTATTCTTTTATAATTTTGATCAATATCATAAAATTATATAAATTTTAGAATATTTGTTGTAACTTATCCTTTAATTTAATCATGTTCTGCATCTTTTTTCTGATTGAGATGCTTTGATTCCAGTTAATCTTGAGTCAGTGGTAGTTTCTTAAAAATTTTGTGAATGTTGCAGGAGTTTGTGCTATGTGTGGTAAGCAAGTTCTTGACACCAAGTTCTACAAACAAAGCAATGTATAATTCAAGCAATGTTCAGTTGGTACGTCATGACTAATAGACGTGAGACTGTTCAGCAGCTCAGTTGATGTTCCTAATTGGCTTTGTTGACGTTGTAAAACACTGTCATTGCATGTAAAAGAGTTTCATCTGACCCTTATCGTGTAATTAAGCTTTCCTTTTATTTCAGTTTTTTGGTTAGAGTAGCATAATATAGGCTCTTTACAATACTCTTACTTGATTGTTGGTATTAAAATTGGTAATCGGGTTTCATTTCACCCAATGGCCTAGATGTGTAGTTGTAAAAAGTGGGCCTGAGCTCCCAAACCGTTGGAGAGGATGTGCTGATATTTGACAAATGGGGTTTGAAATAATTCGGATGGATTTCAACATCAAAGCAGGTCCCAAGTGAGTTTAAGATGATGACAAGAGTATGTGCACCACTGGAAATTAGTTGAGAAGGAATCTTGCCAAACTTTTTCATTTCTTGGTGTGAGGTAGTCAACAGTGACTTGATACTTGGAAGATTTGAGCGGATGCGAATATGCAATGTGGGCTCTGACCCTATGTTACCGTCTTCCAACGGAAAGCAAAATGTAAAGAAGTCTTTGTTTTTGAGTTCATAGTAAAACATGAGGAATGCATGAAAATCTCTTTTGAATAAGTCCATATATGTGAAGCTTAGGAAATAAATATTGTGCTAATGTATTTATTCCGAGTAAGACCTTTCCAAAAGTGGTTTAATGGAAAGACGATTCTGGCAAAAAATAACTTGATGTCATGATGGTTTCCATCTCAATCTCCAAGCCGCAACATTAACTAGGCAAAAACAAAACAAATCATTATTATGAACGTACACGAGTTTCTGTCTATATAATCTAGCTGTACCTTCTTCTTCTTCTTCGAAGTAGGCATTTCATGGGAGGTGTGTTTTATGTTCATCATCTATATAGTGGATTAGAACATTGAACCCGTAAGTCTTAGCTAACAAGCACGTGGAGTATGGAAAATGACAGTTCTCCAAGAGTCACCATCTCCTCGTTATCAAGTCTTAATGTTGCTAAAGAAAAATACACAGAAGCAAAGGGCATAATATTCATTTATGGCACTGGACTTTGATTAACTGAGTTGCAAATAAGGAAACCTTGCTAGAGTACAGTTACAGCTTTACAAGAGAATAATGGATTAAATCTTCTGCAATGGTTTGAACAGAAGACGCTATATGACATTCGAATGCCTAACTATGCCCTTTACCACTCCAAAATTACAATTCTCAGTTTTAATTAGCAGTTTCATTCACTAGTCGAGTATCTAGAGTTCCAATACTTCTCGATTTCCTCAGATGTTCTTCCAGGAATCCTCCCAGCTATCAAAGCCCACCTGGTAGCATGCCACAACTTGAGATCAGATGGAGTCAATCTTGATCATTTCTAAGCTTAAAATCATTAAACCTAAAAATGAACTGACCTCTCTCCAACCAGATTGTACATCCTAATTATGAGATTTTCTTCATCCTCGGAGAATTCTACCTTTGATTCCCGACTCGTTTCCTCTGAACAGTTACCCCAAATTAGAAAAGAAGGCAACAACATAGATTGCATAATGCTGTACGGAAATGAGTAATTAAGAACCTTCAAGCACAGTAATGAAGAGGAGACAAGGTAATATATAAAACCAGTTCCCCTCTTTGAGGAAATTTCTGTCAACTCATATCAACAGGATATACGAACAATAATTCGAACGAGATTACCTCGAGAATCGGCAAAGGTGTCGTCAGAAGACGAATGCTCAGAGTCAGCCATAGTATGGAATTCGGAGTACTAAATTGCGGATTGTTAAGTTGGTTAACCTTAAGAACTCAAGCTTAGGAGTAGCAGTAACTAAGTTTTGTAGCAATGGATGCTTTTAAGTACTAATATATCAGCACTAACGGGGAGTACAAGATTCTTGTTAGGCATATTTGAAAACATAGAATGGAAGGTGCAGAGGTGAGAATGGTAGTTGCGTAACAGTAAGTGTTACAATCTGACAGGTCTGAAGCCTCTGTAGTTTGGATTTTAGTTTTGTGGCTTACAATTAATTATTGGGTGTCCGACTCCTATAACATGTATTAGACTGACATCGGGGAATGGAAAAAGTAAAGGGTAAAGTTGCGGCCAGATTTCGTTCTTTTTGTTGCAGTAGAACGATATTTAATAATGCTGCAACAACCACCCATCCCAATTCACCTTCCTTTTCTTGCAATAAAAGCATTTTGTTAGCTGATTGATCGCTTATTATATGCCAAGGTTTTCCTATCATTTGCTAATAACGGATAATCTTGTTGGTAAGGTGTTGTTCTGTAGCAGGTTCGCTGGCAGGATTGTTACATTCTCTTCCATGTACATCACTCTTTATCAACAGAAAACGACTTCCGTTTGAGCAAACCTGTGAGAAATAGAAACATGTGAAACATGTCTAATGTCATTTGCCCATCTGTGCATAGAAAACACAACTTGCTCTTGAAACATCACTACGTTAATTTGGTTTGGTGGCATGTCTCCATCTTTAAATAAATGATGATATAGACGCTTCATAATCAATTATTAATTATCA
This sequence comes from Erythroxylum incrassatum, assembly GCA_026546855.1. Classification (NCBI taxonomy): domain Eukaryota; kingdom Viridiplantae; phylum Streptophyta; class Magnoliopsida; order Malpighiales; family Erythroxylaceae; genus Erythroxylum; species Erythroxylum incrassatum. The sequence goes on along the minus strand of JANVCL010000002.1, from coordinate 25,698,796 downwards.
AGCATGGGCTACGTACGCTTGAATCAGCAGAATATTTATGTATTAAGCAAATAAAAAGGCAACCTGTTGGAATGTGTAATTAACTTGTACTGTTGCTTTACTTACTTTAGATAGGTGAGAAGAATTTGCTAAAAATCCAAGTAACTTGTAGTACAATGTAGTTATAATTAGTTTACTTATAAAATATCCATCATCTTTTTGTTTCATGCATCAGAAAACAAGTTCAAGCATCTAAGAATAGAGCCTGGAAGACTTTTAATCTTATAGATTCTAAGGTACAAATTTGTAACTTGTAGCTAGAAATGATTTGTACTGTAACTCCTCTTGTCACTTATAATAATAATTGTGTGTGTCCTATATGTAGAGATTGTTTCTATTGTAACTCCTTTTGTCACTTATAATATTATTTTATGTGTGTCCTATATATTTCTTTCAAATTGAGTTGTGATCTTACTCTATTCATTTAATCGTTCTAAAAAGTGGTATCAAAGTCAAATTAGGATGTATATATCTACTTATACCTTTTGCTCTATGTTTGTCACTTTAAGTGGATTCCCCACATTAAAAAATAAGTTAGATACTATTCACTCTTTGAAAGTATTAGGTATTGTTCACACATATAATTATTGTTTATGTGAAATATTAGGAGCTATTTCTTTTTTCTTAAAGTAGTTTGGAATAGAAATAGTGTTTGCCAAATTTAAGCTTCAAAAATTCAAGGGATATAATTTCTTGTTGTGGAAGATAATGATGAAAGCTACTTTACAAAAGATAATATATTGCAACTATTAGCGGAAAGTCAACAAACTTCATAGATGAGCCAATTAAATGGAATAAAATGGACATGAATGCTACTGTAAATTTTCATCTAGCTTTAATTAATGAAGTTTTGCTAAGTATAAAGAAGAAAACAAAAAAATAGATGTAAGATCGTCTCACAAAGCTGTATAAGGTCAAGTTACTCTGCAATAAAATTCTTTTAAGAGAAAATTTTATACTATCCGAATGTCAAAATCCACATCAGACATCGATCATATTAAGAACTTGACGACTCTATCATATTAACTCATGTCATTGGGCTATAGAATAAAGTCTACATGATTCGTATGATCAACTTATCATCCAATTAACTAATAATCTTCTTAGAAATTGCTTAGTCTTTGAGAACATTACAACTGTAGTTTTAGAAGAAGTTGATACAAGAATAAGAAAGACATGCAGTCTAGTTCACAACAAAGTTGAAACTTTAACAATGATAAGGAGACTAATGAAACGTGGCCCAAATGAGAGCCAAAATTACGATAAATCAAAATCAAGATGTAATAAAATTTTAGAATGTCATAACCGTGGCAAGAAAGGTCAATGGAAACAAATTATTGAAATTTAAATATAAAATTCTTTAGTCCTAAAAAAATTTGTAAATACTTTAGATGATAGTAATACTCTATGTTGTGAAGCAATAACAACAATTGAAAGAAGGAAGTAACCATTTAATGTTTGATTCTTTGACTCAATAGCTACTTTTTATATAACATTTAGGAAGATTTGTGTACAACTGTGTTGATTATCGTCTAAAAGTTTTTGATATTGAAATCGTCAAATTAAATATATATGATGGTATAATACGTACTTTTTAGGAGGAACAACATGAGGGTTTAAATTTTTTTTCATCTTTAAGACAACTAGATGATCTTGGATACAAAATAAAAATTGTCATCAAAATTTTTAAAATAATTTGTTGCGCATTTATATTTATAAAGGGAGAAAGGATAGATGCAAACTTGTACAAGTTAAAGAGACATACATTACTAGAAGCAGAAGAATTAGTTACTATAAGTAGTCAAAGTGAGAAAACTTTAATGTTATGACGTTAAAAACTTAGACATATATCTAAACAAGGAATGAAAATCCTTGTTAAGCAAAAGTTACTCCCTTTTGTGAGCGCAATGTTACAAGTAAGCATAACCTTATAAAATTTAACTCAACAAATTTAAGAAATAAGATTGTTTTTTTATTTTTTTCACTCTAATGCTTGGCAAACACCAAATCCATATGTAGGAGGAGCAAATTACTTTATCTCTTTCATTGATGATTATTGTAGGAGGTGTTAGATCTATCATATTTAGAGAAAAACATATGTATTCCAAGTTTTCAATGGTTTCAAAGCCTATGTTGAATGGATTTTGGTTAAAAAAATCAAGTGATTAAGGATGGATAATAAAGGAGAATATATCAACAATGAATTTGATGCTTTCTGTAAGCAATAAAGTATCAAATGATTGTATATACTCCTCAATAAAGCATAGTGGTAGTACATAGTGGTAGTGCAGATGGATAAAACTTTGTCAGAAAGAAAAAGAGCAATTTTGAGAGTTCTATGCCTAAATAAGGCTTTCTAGACAGAAGCATTCAATACCATTAGTTATATGGTGGTTGCATCAATAGTAATTTAATTGAAGACATTAATGGAGATGCAGACTAGAAAGTTGGTGGATTATTCTAACCTCTATGTATTTAGGAGTCCTATGTATATGTTATATAATAATGATGAAATCATAAATTTGGATATAAAATTAAAAAAACTTATTTTTAGGATGTGATAATAGAGTAAAAGAGTATTAGTTGTGAGATTTTATTACCCACAAGGTTATTATTAATAAGGATGTTACCTTTGTAAATTATAAAGGAAAAATAATAACATCACTTCACAAAGAAGTTGAGACCACTATATAGATGGAAAAGGAAATTTAAATTTCTTTTAAAGTAGCATTGAAGCAAGATGTTTAAAAATCAATTAAGTATGAAGTTCCAGAAGTTTATCAATCAAATTTCATAAAAATACCACCAATTGATACTCAGATTATATAATAGAGAACATATCATATTGCCTTTTAACAAAAGATAGAGAGTGATTAACTCTTTAAAAAGCAATTAATAATCCAGATGCCTCTTAGTAGATGTAATGTGTGTTATCTTTAACTTATAATTAGATGTAAACATGACTTTTCTTCATGTAGATCATGAATAAGAAATTTGTATGCCTTAACCATAGGATTTTGAAGAAAAAGGAAAAGAGAACTTGATTGGCAAGTTAAGCAAATCTCTATATAGTCTTAAATAGATGCTGGGGTATTGTTATAAGAGATTTGATTCCTCCATTATAAATCTTGGATAAAACTAACTTAATGCAGACCTTTATGTAGATTTTAAAAGGTTTGATTATATGATTTTGTTATCTTACTATTGTATGTAGATAATGTATTAATTGCAGGCCTCAATAAAGATCGTATTAAAGAATTAAAGGCACAACTAGCTCGAAAATGTGAAATGAATGACTTAGGTCTAACAAACAAGATTATTGGGATATAAGTTTATCGACAAAAATAATGTGAAGAATTGGATTTCTAAAAAAAATATTATGCTTCAATATGCAAAATTGTAAGTTAATATCTTTCTCTATTTTGTTAATTTCAATTTATCTTTTAGTATGAGTCCTAATAATGAAAATGAGAGGATGACATTGTCTTAAGTATCATATACATCTATAGTAAGGATTTTAAAATTTTCCATGAATTGTATAAGACCAGATATTGTGCATGCAGTAGGGTAGATAATCACTACATGATGAATCTTGATAGAGAGTATTGGAATGGTGTAAAGAAGATCCTAAGATAAATTAAGAGGATCTCTAATGTTTTATTACAATATGGTTGATTAGGCTTTATTGTTAAAGATTATGTTCACTATGATTATATAAGTGATCTTGATAAAAAAGAATTCACTACAGATTATGTGTTCATACTTACTGACAGGATTGCAAGTTAGTTTGCAAATCTATAATCAATCATGGCTACATTAATAACAAAAGCTGAATATGTATCAGCTACACAAGCTAGTAAAGAAAAGTTAGGTTGAAAGAATTTAAGCATAAATAACAAAACGTCTGTTTGTTTTGTCGTCAACAAAGTGCCTTATATCTAGTAAGAAATTCAACACTTCTTTTATAAAAGTTCAATTTTACCTGGTTATAAGGAAGTGGAGAGAAACAATGTAGAGGTGTAAAAAGTCCATACTAAAGACAATATAGTTTAGGATAAAAGCAATCAACAATGAATAATTTGTTTAATGTCGATCATCATTGAAATATAAGCAATCAACAATAAAATGAATGGCATATCAGCTTCAAAAATTAGTTATCCACGCTAGATAAAAAGAGCATAAATACTAAGATATATTGGATAGTACTAGTTATAAAGAAACATAATACTAAGGCATGGGCCACTAAAAACACTTACAACAGTAGTTGCAGCAATTTGATTGATCCAATATGAGAAGCTTACTTGCCCTAACAACAAATCCAAACGTTCTTCTTCACAGTGGAAAATAATCAAATGTTGAATCAAAAGGAAATTTTCGTGGAACCAAAATAAGATTGCAATAGAACTCATTCTTAAATCTTTCATATAGTTAAGACCCTAAATTGTTTACATTTCTCTGTTACCTATACCGTCATTTGCTAGAAAGTTGAATTGTAAGGCTATTAGGACTCTCCTTAATGTTAGTGATAAATTGTCTGTTCGTAATGGAGTTGAGAAGGCAAATGAAAAGTATTTCAGAAGCTTGGTGGGTGGTTTGATGTATCTCACTCACACTTGGTCAGATCTCATGTTTCCTGTGAGCCTTATTTCACGCTTTATGCACAATCTAAGTAAACATCACCTCGGAGATGCTAAGAGAAATTTGACATACATTCAAGGCACATTAAGTTTTGGGATCAGGTATGCAAAGAATGAATGATGTGATCTTGTAACTTTTACTGATATTGATTAGGCTATATATGTAGATGACAGAATGAGTACCACGAGATATGTTTTTTGTCTTGGTGGAGGAACTATTTTGTGGATATCAAAGAAGCAACAGGTTACTGCTTTATCAAGCATAAAATCTGAATCCATAGTCACCACATCAACAACTTGTCAAACAGATTGGTTGAGAAGGATATTATTAGATTTGAAGCTGCAACAACTAAAGCTAACAAAGATTTATTGTGATAATAAATCTACCATTGATATCTCTAAAAATCCAGTTCACTAAGGAAAAACCAAGTATATTGAGATTTAGTACCATTTCATTAGAGAATGTGTTTCTAAATGAGATTTCTAAATGAGAAATAAAATTGAGTTAGACATTAAAGAGCAACCAATAGATAAATTAACAAAAGCTTTGCTAGAGTAAGCTACATAAGTTTTACATAATGGTTGAAGTTCTTTCTCTTACTTGAATTAAAGGGAGGGATGTTGACTAATTCAAGCTTTATTTTTTCCACTTTCCCATCACGTGCACCACTTTCTTTCTTTTGTTGCTATTGTTTAAGGATACTATATATTTTATCTATTTCACCACTAATATTGTGGCTACGTGCTTCTTACTTATCAAAACCTAATGACTACATATTTATTATCTTTGTGTTGAAGTAGTGTATGACAGTTAATAATAAAAAGATGCTTTTATTTCTTTATTGTTTGGCTTCTTTTCTCTTTCTATATGAGACATTTTTGTTTCAACACTGTTCATATTCTTTTCTCATTCTACACTATAGACCTACAAGTCAATATCCAACGTTATAAATAGGAATTAATGTATATCTAAGTTGTTCCATGGTTTTTTTGTTAGTTTATGCTTCCTAATATATTTATATGCTAGGGTCAAAATTCTGCTTATTCATTAAAAAGGCATCAAAAGGGATTTACATAACCAGGAGTAAGCTTTACTAGAGGCAATAGGAATTTGGCTTTGGGAGTTAGAGACATGAACCTTTGTTCTCCCCACTCTCTAATAGTAAAGGGCCAATGTCATGAATATCTTATCAGATTCATTATCAGATTTAGTTTTAATGTGGTACGTTATTGATACTAGTCAGTATTGAGTACTATTTCTGGTATTTTTTTTTGAAATTATAAAATAGTTTTTAAATTTTATAAAGTTGTAAAATAATATCTCAATAAATTATGTATATAATTTTTACTTTTACATCAACCTTGTCTTAAAAATCAGAATAATATAAATTTAATATAATCATTATCTCTTTATTTCAATTAATATTACTTTTTGCACATTTTTAAATAAATAATAACTATAATTAATACAAAAAAGATCATTTAATTCTTGTATAGATATAAAACTAAGAATACTACAAACCACATAAAATGTTACAATTTATATCGTATAGTAAAGAATAATTATATCAAAACATCATAGTTAGAATAATATAGGTCTATAAGCATCATAAAAAGAGCTCATATAGAGGAACACAAAAAAGCAAAAGTCAAACCTAAAACAAAAATACTTACAATTAAAAATTTTATATTTATAATGCACATATAAAATTAAAATATAAATCAAATACAAGTAAAATTAAAAGAAAAGAAAAATAAAAAACTTGGGACTTCATTCAATGATATATCTGTTTAAATCGCACCAGTTTCAATTTTCATTTGGTACAAAATCCTCATCATTAACAAGAATCTCATTATCATCATTATTTAAATTCATTATACCAAATGACATGTCAATACTTTTTTGTCCAAAATTATCTTCCAAGTCACAATCATATATGAAACTTGGTGCTTCATAAACTCCATAAGCTAAAAGATGGTCAAGTGGATCTACAGAATTGCTTGTTCTATTAAGAGTCTTAGTAAACAAATAAAAATAAATTATTAAGAAATTATATTCAACTCAATAATGATAATAACGTATTTGGGATATATCCAAAAGTCTAAGAACTGATGCAGACAGACAATAAAGACAAATCATTCAACCATCTTATTCTTTAATAAGTTATTTGGCAATAATTAACAACATAAATTTTAAACTTCATGCTAGGAAAGTAGAACAACTATCAAATGTATCCCATTCACCCACAAAAATGTTTTTCTTCATTCCAACTGTTAACAATGTAAATGCTTCTAGTCTTAATGTAGTTGTTAAATCTAACTATAATATCCTAATAAGAAGGCCCCATAACTAAAAAAAAAATATCTATCATACCATATAATTTGACAATGTAGGCAAAGAAAAGCTACTTATTGATATAACGACACATTATCCCCTTAAAAATTTGGGGCACAAATATTCAGCTTCCAACTAACCTTTATTGACCATTAAAAGATCCATTTGTCCCCAATTTAGCAATCAAAAAATTTATAACAGGATCTGGCTATCGATACATCCTATACATTTTAGTCTATAAAAGAAAGGATGATGGAATCAAGGTCTACTTTTCTTGAAAAAACATCACAAAAAATTATCTTTACAAGCAATAAAACAAGGTAGTGAAGTCATAAGGTTCCTTGTATGTTCTCTTCCTTATGAATTACCCCATGATTTCTATAAACATTCGACATAAAATATTCATCTTTAAAACATTGGAAGTTTTGCATCTCCTCACATGTGCATAAATATCAAGTTATATATCATTTTATTATATAACTATTCTTCTTTACAAACTATTCTTTCTTATATTAATTATTCCATTATCCTTGTATTTCAAAAATCCATGAAATTCACTAATACACTCTTCTTTTTTCCCTCATGAAGAACCTACGGAGGCCACCTGACAGTTCTATGCCTATCCCCAACGAGCTCTGGATTGTTCTCATACAAAATGTTAAATACCTTACCAAAGAGTTTCTCATATGATGTGGTAAAAAGATAGATGTGTTAGTCTAAGATAGCACAAAGATAAAGACAAAAATTGTATACCATTCACCAAATGATAGAAATAAGAGAGTAGGAGAGTGTATCATGAAGACTTAAGAACGAGCAAAACAAAAGCTATTTTTTGTTTTAATTTAATTAATTTGTAAGGAAATGAGTTAAAAAAATTGAGCCACATGTTAGGCACACGACATGTAAAAATTTTGATGTGGTTTGTCACATCAATGACATTAACAGAAAACTTAACTTCTAGCTATTTTCATAACAAATAAAAAGTTGGGACATTTTAGCTCCATTTTTTAAAGTTCAGAATAGTATTGAGAAATTGAGTAAATTTTGAGCTTTTTTTTATAATTAACCCTAGTTAATAATACTTCCGTATTAACTTTAGCTTTCTTTATAAATCCTGGTTTAAAATAGATATTAAGATTGAAAAATGGTCCATCAACAAACAACATAGAGTAAAATTATCTTTTCAATCTTTCATTAATGATTACAAAATAAGGTACATATAAGGAAGATGTATTTTTTGTATTGTCCTTGATTGCTTCTTTTTCCTTCTCCTTATTATTGCCTTCTTATTACTATCAACTATACAAAATACTCTCATCAACGGCTCATAAACTCAGATGACAAATTGACATTTGGACCAAAATTCATGATCTTCAAGTATAATCCTAAAAACCTATATTCTAACATTAGACCTATCATATTGAGATATAACCTACTTATTACTTGTAAATATTTATCTCAGTTCCTTCTTGATTAGAACAAAATATTACAGTGATAAGAAATTAGTTGCAAATC
>JANVCL010000002.1:25675628-25690170 GCA_026546855.1 Erythroxylum incrassatum | reverse complement strand
TCGGTGCTATCTATGCAATTCAGACCAAGAATCACCCGACCATTTATTGTTCAAATTTACCTATTCAAATAAGGCTTAGAAGACAATGCTTCAAAGGTGTGATATAAGGAACCTACCAAGTGTACGGTGTGATATTATAGAACAGAGCAGCAGGATAAGACATAGAAGAAAAGAAACTTCAAGTATAACAAACTTTAATTTTGACCGTATCATTTTTATTCTTAATATTACATGCAGGCGGTGATTCATATGATCCTAAACCAACATTTGCGCCTAAGAGGGCTTGCAGAAAAGAACTTCTCAGCCAACTTGGCACCTTTCAAGAAACATATAAATGGAATTGCCAATGTTGATATGCGTGGGTAATCTAGATTGTTGACATAACAAAGTGAATTAACAGAGAACATATAAATGCAGACAACAAAACTCTGAGCATATATTTAAACTTAAAGACTGCATAAACAATCAATATCTTGGGCATATTACTTAAATACAAGAGTGGGATAACAAGATAGTCAAATCCTTTTCTTAAAGTCTCCTACTTCCATTTTCCCAATTTCACAAGTCCTTTCTACAGACTCTAATACGAATTTGTCCATGTCTGATGACTAATAACATTCTATATATTGATATCTGAGCCAAACCCTAGTGAAGTTAATCGTAAAGAATCGATTTTATTACAATTTCAGGATCAAAATGAAAATTGATGAGATAGATTAAAAGAATGGAAGAAAGCACGGTGAATTTAGTTATCCCATTGTGGAGTTAGCAGCACCAACATCAACCGAATTGACTTTTGCTTCGTGAGCTGAAAATGTTTTCACTGGCTTGAAATCTTGGCCTGACCAACTTGCCTAATACAAGTACCGAAAAAATAGAATTAGTTAAAATTTTAGTTATTCAAAACAACCAAAGCCCTACCATCTCATGATGGAATAGCCGATGGCTGTAGTTGTAGAAATATTAGGACACAAGCATGCATCAAAACTTAGGAAAGTCGATAATAAAAATGTGAAAAATGAAAAAGAGAACCTTAGAAGTCATGCCATAGGATGCAGTGACTAGGTAATAGCTTTCTTGAGGCTCAAACTTCAGCCGTGATGCAAGGTTCGAGTGTGCTGGTGTGATATATAAGGACTTTTCCTTCCTCAAATCCCATATCCTACAAGTATTGTCTTCGCCAGCAATCGTTAAATGGCACTCACCGGGTGAAAAACTGATAGCCAGAGCCTATATAAGACACCAAAGAAACATTGTGTGTTTCACAAATACAGTTTAAGTAAGTAATTCTATGTCAATTCAAGAAAAGATACACAATAGAAACTGATCGGCTTGACATGCCCTTCTAAAGACATAATGCTTCTCCCAAAACATAGGTCCCAAACATGTGCAAATGCATCTAGTGGTACTCACTGGGTGAAAAGCTGATACCCAGAACCTATATAAGAAACCAAAGAAACATTGTGTGTTTCACAAATACATTTTCAGCAAGTGATTCTACGGCAAAGAGAAGAGAGAAGAAAGAAGAGAGTTCGGTCAAAATTAAACTTAGATCCAGCTCGAAAAGTAGCTTCAAGTTCTTGAACTTGTGAGGAATAGTTCCACAGAACTTGTTGGAGTTGATGTGAAACAAGGCCAGATTTGGAAGCAACCCGAGCTCCTCCGGCAAGTACCCGGCATCTGAGAAGAGAGAAGAGAGAAGAGAGAAAGGTGCGATGGAGGCATTCTGCGAAGAGAGAAGAGAGGAGAGAAGATGATGTAATGTTTAGGTTTTCAATTTCATCCGGTTATCAAATAACCGGTTCTTGGATAAACCGACCGGTTTTTATATTCAAGGGTTATTAACTAAAACCGAACCGAACACATGGCCAGTTCAGATGATTTTCGGTCGGACCGGCTGGTCCGGTCCGGTTTTCACATCCTTGCTTACTAGTACATATGTATTATTTTTTTACTAGTGCATGTACTCCTCAATGCCACGTGGCATTGTGACGTTCATATTTTATTTTTAAAAAATTTAATTAGTTATTTTTGGTATTCTGATTGTACTCTTATAACTAGATAATTGTAATTAGGTTAATTTTAATTGAAAATTTTAACCCTCAAAATCATAAACTTTAATCCCAAAATTAACACCTTTCACTAATGATTTTCCAAAATTACAACTTTAAGATCCATAGAAGCTCGTTCAACTTCAAGATCTACATAAGCAATTATTAAATGTATCTCATATGCTATTCATATTTTACAACACCTAATTTAACTCCCTTCCAAATGCTGTACAATAGTAGTTAACAAGGAATAATAACCAAACAAAAACTTGTGTCTCTCATCCACCCTAACAATCAAACCTTCAAGTACGTCCCAATAGAATATTTAAAATGCCTAGCCATATGACAAGTCTCCCATATCCCACGCTTCATATCCAATAAAAAATGCTATTTTTTAGAAATTACGTAAATTCATTAAAATAATAGTAGAATACAGATCATACAATTAACAAAGTTTAGGACAAACATGTTTAACACCACCATCATGGGTAAGAAATTTTACTTATGTTATGCCTTAGGTAAGACCTCTAGCATTGATTTGCTAATCACTTCATGGACATATGTTCAATTCCTAGCTTGCATATTGCATATTCTCAATATCTTGATCCCTCTTTTCACTAACATTCTTTGATATTCCTTTCTACTTGCTTCATTTTCTCACAATCTCTTTTTTGCATGCTATGTTTCGAAGCAAATATTTTAGTAGTTGTTGCTTGAGTTTCCTCACTTTCTCCTTATATAGGGTTGATCTTTGACCTGACAGAAGGTTTACTCCTGTAAGTGGTCATCTATTCACCATTTAATGTTTATTCTAACACTAGTAATTCCATAATGTATAACTTAATGGTTGTGCTTCATGTATGCACTATGATTCCTTGTTAAACTTTTTAGTTTATCTATATGATCCTTCCACTAGCTTAGTTCCCACGAGTTTATGTTTTCCTTTCTGCAACTTCCATCAATTTGTGTTGTAGTTCTGCCTTCAATTAGTCCTTGAAAACATCTTTTCTTTCTTTCCTTACACAGCCAATACATACATGATCCTATACTTATGATATATGTCGAAATATTTCCTTTTAAGATCCTCCTTCCTCCTTGTATATATGTTAAATTGGAATTTTGTAAGTGACCTAAAGCCAATACTTTTCCTCATATGTTTGACAATAGGTGCATCTAAAAAATAGAAGCTCATGGCTTTCCTGATATTCCTTGCATAAAAGGCATAGTTCAAATAGATTAAGGTATCCTAATTTATCCATTGTTAACCACCTTTTTAAAATTGCTAACTATACGGTGAAGATGCCTTAAGAATTAGGAACATGTTCCATATCCTTTTGTGCCACTCCATGATTACTTCTCTAGGCCTTGAGAATTCCTTGTAGGATATGTTACTAAACTCTGATTTAGAATTCTTAGCCAAATATAAGTGTCTTCTCTCCTTGCATAAGGACTGTAATCTAGTAAGGTTGGAACCAAACTTAAGGGGACATTACTCCACTGATTGTTGTTTATCCATATGTTCACCCTTAAACCTTTTGGAATATTTTTGTAAATGATTTAAAATTAAAGTTTTTGTTAATAAGCCAATATTATTCAAGTTGTTATAGAACAATGATGATTTTTTTTCCATTTCCTATCTTGCACTTGATGTTGTTTGCCACAGTTCTTCTTATCTTTAGTATTTGAGACATAAAATAGGACTGAAAAGACATTAGTTTAATTTCCCATATGGTTGTTCCTCTTAAGAAATAGTCAGCGATCCATCTTATGTATAAGGACTCTTTATTTCTACCAATCACTATAGTCTTTTCCCTATTGGTAACTTATCACTTAAGCTTGTGGAAATTATCCCCATCCTTCCTTCATATATTAGTTTTATTACTTTATTTCATTTTACTTTGCATGACATGTCCCATTGTTACCCTTTTATAGGAATTAACTCATTAATCTTTCCAGGGAATTAATTAAATTCTTTGGTATAAATATATGAGAGGCACATTATATATGTATCAAATTTAGAACTGATTTTATTAATTACACTCTCCCTCTATAGGAGAAGTCCTTATTACACCAAATCCATAGCCTTTTTTTTTAACTTTCTCCACTAAAGGGGGGCATTCTCTGAAATGAAGCCGCTTTATAGCTAAGGAAAGATCAAGGTACATTATAGGAAGTTTTTGAGTTTTAATAACTATCGTATACGATAACCTAGCATCCAAAGCTTAAGCAATTGCATACAAGATTATTTGAGTCTTCCTATGATTAATTTTTAGCACTAATAGCTCCTTTAACTGGTGAAAGTATTCATTATAAGCCTTACAAAATTCTCCTGATCCTTTGTGAACAATATCAAATCATTTACAAAGGATAGATTTACTAAGTCCATCCTCTTGCATCTATTGTGGAATTTGAAACCAAAATATAAAGAAAACTAGGATCTCTGTTTCTTAAAACTTTGTTTGCTTTGAAGGTTTCTATAGGTTTAGATTAACTAACACATTAAAAGGAGTTGTGGTTATACATTGTCTCAACTATATCCTAAACCTTTTAGGAAATTCATAATCTTCAAGAAGTTATAGAATGAATTCTTAGCTTATAGAATTATACGCCTTATTAAAATCCACTTTAATAGCACAATTTTGAGGATAATTCTTTCTTAAATACCTTGTAAGAGCTCTAAAGCTCTTAATGCATTATCCCCTATTTATCTATTTTTCAATAAAGCTCCTTGAATTTCACATATCATTGATTTTAAGACTTTCCTTAACCTTGCTACCATTATCTTTGCAAGTATTGACAGGGCGGGTTGAGTGCACTGCAAAATTTACCTGACTTTGCACACTAAAATTTGTAGTTATGGTAAGTCGGGATCGAATCCATAGGAAATGTTCAGTTAATTTTCATAACGAAATGAATTAATGCAAGGAAAGTATATAGGGGGTGTTTGGATTTTAAACAATTCAGAAATTAAAGTGAAAGTAAACTATTGAAAACAAATTAAAACAAATAAACGAAAATGAGAAAAGTGTTGGGTATAAGTAAAGTCCGATTCTATGGGTCAACCGTGATTTGACGTCGATAATCCCGTTGAACCAGCGTCGGAAAGTTAGCCTTCCATCTCTATTTTCATGCTCCAAGCACAAGTCATATCTCCCAATTGCTTTGGCAATCTCAAGCTACTCTCTTCTCTTTACTGTTCACGATGGGACAATTAAATGTTGGAGAGTTTAAGGTTCACGTAACTGTTCACTTCTGCTCTCCACCACTGTCGCTCCTTTCATGGCCCTGCACCGCTGTTTAGCCAAGCTAAGCTGCAACCATAGCCTTCAGCTCCTCCACATTTATCTTCCCCTCTCAGCCTGCGCCTCTCTATTGTTTGCGTTTTCACGCCCAGTCTGCGCTGCCCCTATAGCCGTTGATGGGGCAAATAAGGATCACACTCAATTAAAGCCTCACCCTCTCCTCTGAAATGCTGCTTAAATGCAGCATTGTTGTGTTAACACAGCATACGCTACGCTGCGTTACTGCGTGAAACGCAACACATATACCACCAAAGCTTTATGTTTTTTAAATTTTGTGCCTTTTTCTTGTTAAACAATTGTACTCCAATTTGCTTTAGAAAATCTTATCTTTTTGGTTTCAAATATATATCAACATATCCAACCTAGTAGTCAACACAAATTGAACACAAATAAAGCATTTTATCTTGAAAATAGGATTGAAATCACATGTAAATACATAAGAAAATATAAGATAATTCAATCATATCAAAATACCCTCATACTTAGCCTTTGAACATCCTCAGGCAAATAGTCAAAATTAAAATTACAAACCAAAACTTTAACTCATTTTCCACATTTCTTAAAAATAGATAACTATAAGTAAAGGTAATTGACTTTCATAACCTAAGCAAAAACTCAAGATTCAAAGCTTTTAATCATGATCTATCAATATTCACCATCTTAAAAAACTGAGTAATCTAAGTTAGACTTGGAAAATGTGTTTGAATAAAATATATCCGTGGGTACACTCAACACCATTCATGATTATGACAATCCACAACTTTGCATATCATTTCATTTCTCTACGACTAAAAGTCACATGCAAAATCAAAAATCAAAGGACCTTTTAGGGTTGTAATGTAGGCAAAGGTAAGGTGAGATATGTTTGGGTCAAGTAGTATGAAAGTCATCAAAGCTAGGGAAACAAAGCAACGCTTATAAAAAACTAGGCATCGTCAGCTATGACGAATGCAACATTTATATTTCATAATCCCATTCAGCTTTCATACACAAACCACATGAAGCATATATCAATCTGAAGGAATCTCTCATACAATTTATACCAATGAAATCACAAGAGTGAACGTTCCAAGCCAACCTCTACCTCATATTCAACATACTCAAATGACACATCCATTACAACTCTAGGAAGATGCATAAACTATAAACAACTTTTCAACACATATGCAATTTTTCCTTGATACCTTTATTTTAAACCAATTTTTTTCATTCTTCTTTTTTTTTTCTTTTTTTCTTTTCTTTCTTTCTTTTCCATTTTCTTTTCTTTTAATTTTTTATATAAAAATTAAAATAAACTTCATAAAAATAAACACATCAACATGAGAATTTCAATGATAAGACATCAAATAATATCCCAACATTATAATCAACCCTAACATATGTACACCCCCATACTTAGAATTTTGTACATCCACAAACTCAACAACCACAAATGTTCCAGTAGCTTTATGACTTGGGTAGGACATTTGGTTAAGTTTAAAAGCATAAAATGTGGCTTATATAAAAAGAAAGACTAAAGCTCAAAGGGGTTTATCAAGGAAAAAATCAGGTCAACATGATAGGTTATTTGGCTAATGTAGTTTATGAAAAACAAAGAATGCCTAATGATATCCATATTAATACATGTGATAAAAATGTGGTCTCAGATAGAAATTCAACGCAAAATTAGGATGTACATGTCATGAAGGTCACACATTATCGAAAGACAATGAGATTGATATTGATGTGTTAGTCAAATAAGACTAAAAATCTCACTGACTTTGTCTACCACTAGTCACTATTCTTTTAAAGATAATGCACATTATCAAACTACACGAACAAAAGTACATGCGAAATTTTGCTATGAATTTTACTAATCAATTCACACTCTAATTATGATTAAATAATCTTAAAAGAAATGAAAACAAGAAAATTTTTGATTTTGTTCATTTAATTTTGAAAATCGCCTAAGAAGTCACATTAAGCTAAAAAACATACATTAACAAAAACATGCATTAAAACTAATGTATCCGACCCCCACACTTAAAACTTGTATTGTCCTCAATGTAAAATCAAATGCCAAAAATGGTGTAGCTAACAAGAATAACAAATGCGAAAATGTAGAAGACAGAAATTAACTTCCCTTAGGTTGCCTCCTAAGTAGCGCTTTTGTTTAACGTCGTTGGCTCGACCTCTAGTTGCATGCTTTAAGTGACACAAGTTACGTCCTCCAACATCAACACCTCCAAATCCTCCGTTTGGAAGCCCTCATAATAAGGCTTCAACCAATGGCCATTCACTCGAAATATCTTGTTAGTTTTGAGGCTCCGTATCTCCACTACACCAAAAGGAAAGACATGAGTGATAATAAATGGACCACCCTAACGGGAACGCAACTTACCAGGAAATAGTTTGAGTTTAGAATGATATAGTAATACTTTCTGGCCCACCGAGAAGCCTTTTCTCGAAATCATCTAATCATGAAAAGTTTTCGTCCTCTCGTTATATATTACTGCATTTTGATATGACTCATTCCTCATCTCTTTTAACTCTCGAAGCTGCAATTTCCTATGCACTCCCACTTTATCCAAGTGCATGTTACATCTTTTGATAGCCCAATATGCCTTATGTTGTAATTCCACTGGAAGATGTCATGGCTTTCCACACACTAGCCTGTATGGTGACATTCCAATTGGTGTTTTGTAAGCCGTTCGGTAGGCCCATAATGCATCTTCCAGTCTTACACTCCAATCCTTCCTATTGGTTTGCATGGTTTTCTCTAGGATTAGCTTGATTTCTCGATTCGAGACTTCAGTTTGCTCGTTGGTTCGAGGACGATAAGCAGTAGAAACTTTGTGCATGATGTGATATTTTTTGAACATTGCTTCCATCACCCTGTTGCAAAAGTGGGTTCCTCGGTTGCTAACAACGACTTTTAGTATCCCGAGCCTAGAAAGAATGTTATCCTTAATAAAATCTGCAACAACCTTGGCATTGTTAGTCATAGTGACTTTTGCTTCCACCCATTTAGAAACATCATCAACCGCAAGCAATATATAAATGAAGCCAAAAAACGGAGAAAAGGGTCCCATAAAATCAATTCCCCAAACGTCAAAATTTCACAAAAAAGCAAAGGAGTTTGTGGTAATTGATCCTTACGGGACAGGTTACCTAATCGTTGGCACCTATTAGAGGATTTGCAGAAGGTATATGCATTTTTGAACAATATTGGCCAATAGAAGCCACTCTCCAGAACTTTCTGAGCTATCCGTTTTACTCCAAAATATCCTTCTCAAGCGTATGAATGGTAGATGGCTTAATTTGATAATGATTCATTTTTTGGTACACACCTCCTGATAACTTAATCTGCACAATGCCTCCAAAGATATGGGCCATCCTATACATGGTACTTTGCTTCACTCCGTAGCTTATCCCTCTAAGCCTTTGACAAACCAACAGGTAATTCGTTAGTTACCAAAAAATTGACAACGTCTACATACTATGGGGGTGTCGCATCGGCAGAAAATAATTGCTTATCCGGAAAGCTTTCTCGTAGAGGGATATCATCTTCTTCCTTTATCAAACGGTTGAGATGGTCCACCACCACATTTACTGCCTCCTTCTTATCTCTAATCTCTAAGTCAAATTCCTACAGGAGGAGAATCCTTCTGATCAGCCTTGGTTTTTCTTCTTTCTTTGTGAACAAGTATCGTAAAGCTACATGGTCAGAATAAACAATCACTTTAGCACCAAGCAAATATGATCGAAATTTTTTCAAAGTAAAAACTACAAATAACAATTCTTTTTCAGTAGTGGAATAATTCAATTGAGTTGGATTTAAAATCTTTAAAGCATAGTAAATGGCATGCAAAGCTTTTCCCACTCTTTGCCTTAGAACCACCCCCATTGCATAATCGATCGCATCACACATGATCTCGAATGGGAGGTTCTAATCTGGCGGTTGAATCACCGGTGGAAATGTCAGAAGCTTCTTAAGTTTGTTGAATTCTTCTTTGCACCTCTGGTCGAACACAAAGGAGACATCTTGTAGAAGAAGCTTGCATAGTGGTGCAGTTATCTTCGAAAAGTCCTTAATGAATCTTCAACAAAAACCTGCATGCCTAAGAAAAGAACGCACTTCCCTCACAGTAGAGGGGTAAGGTAAAGAAGAAATGATATCAACTTTAGACTTGTTTACCTCAATACCCTTAGCAGATATCACATGACCTAAAACTATACCTTGGTCTACCATAACGTGACCTTTTTTTCATTTCAACACAAGGTTAGTTTCTATATATCGTTCGAAGATAATGGCAAGATTCTCCAAACATTCATCAAAAGAAGATCCATACACACTAAAATCATCCATGAATACTTCAATAATCTTCTCAACATATTCAGAGAAATGCTTGCCATACATCTTTGGAACGTGGCAGGTGCATTACACAATCCCAATGACATCCTTCAATAGCAAACGTACCGAATGAGCATGTAAATGTGGTCTTCTCTTGATTTTCTAGTACGATCGAGATCTAAAGATAACCTGAAAATCCATCTAAAAGGTAATAATAGTCATAACCAGCCAATCTCTCAAGAAACTGATCAATAAAAGGAAGGGGAAAGTGGTCTTTACGAGTAGCAGAATTTAACTTTCTATAATCAATAAATACTCGCCACCCAGTTTGCACTCAGGTAGGAATCAACTCACCTTCCTCGTTTGTTGCAAAGGTGATTCCAGATTTCTTTAGAACCACCTGGACAAGACTTACCCACTTATTATCAAAGATCAGGTAGATAAACCCAATATCGAGAAGCTTCAATCCCTCCTTCTTCACAACTTCCATTATTGGAGGATTCAGCCTATGCTGAGCTTGCCTTGTAGATTTTGCATCATCCTCCAACAAAATGCGGTGCATGCATATGGAAGGGCTTATCCCTTGGATAGTTGTGATAGTCCACTCGATGGCCTTCTTATGCTCTCTCAACATTCGAACCAACCTCTTCTCTTGATTTAAAGTTAACTCTGCCGAAACGATAATTGGGAGAGTCTATTTATCTCCCAAATAAGCATACTTCAGATATGTAGGGAGTGGTTTCAATTCTAATTTTGGTGCCTGCACATCAGAAGGTAACAACTTTTGATGAGTTTCAGGTAGTTGTATAGAAGCCAAATCATACCTTTTTAGAGAGCTTTCCAATGAGTCCAAGGTGACTGTCATTTCCACAAGCTCGTCTCCCATCTCAACATCAGTGTTGGCTTTTGCTTCCATTTCCTCGGTTAAAACTATTTGCAAATGGTCTTTGTAACTTAATTTAAACATTTCTTGTACCAAAGGATCAATCACATCAACAGAAAAAACACAATGATCATTAGGATGATGTTTCATTGCATCAAAATTTTTGAAATGAATCACTTCCCCACCAAATTCCATTGTGAGGGTGCCCTTACGAACATCTATCTTATTTTGAGTTGTATTAAGAAATGGTCTCCCCAACAAGATAGGTATCGGATTACATAAGGTGTCATCATTCATATCCACAACATAAAAATCTACAGGAAACACAAACTCGTTTACCTGTACCAAAACATCCTCAACCACACCATTAGGATAAGCATTAGTGCGGTCTGCTAGTTGTATGATTACACTCGTGTTTTTCAAAGGGCCTAAATTCAAAGAAGCATAATCGAATGAGGCATCATATTAATAGAAGCACCCAAATCCAACATAGCTCTGTTGATCACAGTATTACCAATTTTGCAAGGAATGGTGAACATATCTGGATCATGGAATTTTGGAGGCATCTTCTTTCTAAATACTACCGACACATTCTCACCCATCATCACTTTCTCATCACTCCTCAGTTTCCTCTTATGTGTACATAGTCTTTGAGGAATTTGGCATACTTTGGCACTTGCTTGATTGCTTCGAGCAAAGGTATGTTGACTTCTACCTTTCAGAAAGAGTCCAATATCTCTTTGTCCTTGTCTTTCTTGTTTGTTCTTGTCAATCTGCTAGAAAAAGGTGGAGGGTTAGTTTTAGCAATATTGGAACTTTCGACATTTACCTTCGTACTCGAAGATAAATTTTCTTGCTTTTCCAATTCCTTCTCAATCTTTTCCTCGGTAGCAATCTTTGATAGGGTTCTTTTAGGACCTTCAATCTCCTTTCTGTCCCTCAGGGTTATGGCATTGACATTCTTCGGGTTCACCTCGAGTTGTGATGGCAATTTTCCTCCATCTTACGATTTTAGGCGATTGAGCCTTACTGCCATCTAGCCCATTTGGTATTCCATTCTCTATTGGCTTGCTTTTGCTTCCTGTTGGCTTGCTTTTGTTTCCTGTCGAAATTGATGCAACTACTGTTGTATATCCTATTGAAATTACAAACTGTTAGTAGCAAAAGTCTTAACAATTTCTTCTAAAGATGCACTGAACTGGAAGAAGAAGCTCCCTGTGCTCCTTGTTGCCTTGGTTGAAATCCTAGTGCCCTTTGCAGCCGATTTTGGAAGTAATTTTGCTGTTGATTCCCTCCATAACTCAAGTTGGGGTGATCCCTCTAACCTGGGTTATATGTCTGTGAGTATGGGTTGTATTGGTTCAGGAAGTTCCCTCCTGCAGCATTCATGTACTCCATACTCGGGTCTTGCAAAGCTGGACACTGGTCAGTTGGATGACTCATGTGTGAACATATCCCTCACACTTTCACTTGTGCCTGTCCAACTGCAATTTGTTTCAAAAAAGATGTTAGTTCATCTAACCAATGTTCAATGGATGAAGTACTTACCTCATTTACTCGTCGAACATCATTGCAAGTGCCAAATTATTGGGTATTAGCGACCATCTGTTTAAGTAATATCTTGGATTTAATGGGAGTCTTCTTGCAAAGTGCCCTACTGCTCGTCGCATTCACCAAACTCCTCTCTATTGGTAGCAATCCTTTATTAAAATATTAGATGAGAAGTTGCTCTGGTATGTTGTGATGTAGGCAATTGGCACATAACTTCTTAAATCGCTCCCAGTCTTCGTAAAGAGATTCTCCATTGTGCTACTTAATACCACATATCTCCTTTCGAATACTTGCTGTCTTTAAGGCTGGAAAATATTTTTGCAAGAATAATCTCTTCATTTCTAACCAAGTATTTATGCTTCTAGCCGGTAAATCAAATAACCAATCTGTAGCACCCCACTCTCGCCTGACCCGAACTCGACGTCGTGGGTGACGTCCGAGCTCGTGCCAGCGGAAGTGGTGTGCTACATTTGTGGTATCAGAGCCCAGAAGTACGAGTTTTTCTGGACATGTTCTGAAATATAGGACAAGTTACATGTATTTAAGTCGGGTCGTAGCAGACATTGGCAACTGATCCCCAGTTAGAGTCGTATAAGTGTGAGTCGAACGCATGAGCATGTGGTATGTGTTAAGCGGGTAGACATAGTGGATATTCAAAGTGAAAATAGTAGTGCTGTGATATAACTTGAAAAAGGGGAACGGATGGGAATAGATCGAAATGAGACTGATTGTGATTAGCTATGACAAACAAGGAGTACATTGAATGAATATATGGTGAAATAGGAGGGAATATGGTGAAATATATGATGAAACTGATGATAGCCGAGCGATCGCACAACCTAGCGACCTACCGAGCGGTTGCGCTGGCCGAGCGATCGCACAACCTAGCGACCTACCGAGCGGTTGCGCTGGCCGAACGATCGCACAACCTAGTGACCTTGCCGAGGTAAAGGAGTCCGAGTGTTTGTAAAAATAATGAGACGGAATTTTGAATATTTGAGGAAAACTATGCGAGGTATATTTTAGATGTTGTGATATATATTGAAGTGTTTCGGAAATACGTAGTCGTTGAAATAGTGTAAGGTGATTTGATGTACCAAGAGACAAGCATGAAAATTTAGCTGCTATAGCAAGTAGTATGAAAATTTGGAGATCCTTACGTACGGACACACTGTAGTTAGTTAGATGATGTCGATCGGTCAAGGTCATAATGAGGCCGAACGAGAATGCTATGATGTGATGATGTCGATACCGATCGATCATGTTGTGAGATAATGATGCCGATCTGATTTGATGATCGGTAGGCAGCTCGGTGACATGTTAAATGTTATGTCCACACTTTGGATGTCTACCTGATGACACTGATACTTAGAGAGTTCGAAAAAGTTGAAAGAGATGGAGTGTTGTAATTCGCTATAGCTGAATGTCACAAATTGGAATTGGGAGGATAGGATTGTAAGAATGTATTGCGAAATGTCATTGTAGAACCGAGCGACTAAATGGTTGACTTACATATATTTATGACTGTTAGAGACAAATAGAAGCTTGTATGTAGAGAGTTCAGAAGGACCTGAGAGGACTGTAAGCCTTAATGAGGCATATCGATCGTTAACGTGATGATGACCATTCAAATCTGGTATAGAGTGTCATATGAGAAAAAGGAAATCGTTCAATCCGACAGTGAAATGACGAGCGATAGATGAAGGCTCGAATGGAGAATCAGTGATCTTAGTTATTGACAAAAGAGTTAAGTGGATTCACAATGGAGCTATAGACAATTGTGATATTGAATATCAGAGCTAAGTGTCCTAACATTAACGAGGTGAAAATAGTACGTTAACAGTGCCACCTGTACTGAGAAGAAGATAAAAGTGTAAATAGGGGAAATTAACTTTGATCTAAACTGATTATGGTGAAACTAGGACTGTGGAATTATGAACGTGTAGAAATTAGAAAGGATGATTCGGATCTGCATAGTAGTGCATGGAAATAATTAGGCAACCTTGTTATGATCCGATATGGGTCTTCGTGAAACTGGAATTCGAAAGTTGAGTACTTAGGTATCAAAATAAAGCATTGAGAAACCGATCGGATCTATCAACAGTAGTTTTGTGAAAGGAAATTGGTGAAGTGATATAGGAAACGGAGCAATTTATGAGATGATAGTTCCCCTGCCTTGTGGTTAAAATTTCAAGGACGAAATTTCTTTAAAAAGAGGGGAGAATTGTAACATCCCGTTCCCAATTACAGGGTTAGAACCCTGAACATTTGGTACAGGTGTGATTACTCAGAGGAATTGGACCAACACAGCTCATGCTCATGCATCATATAAGGGCTTCATGTATGGGACTAGTAAATCCTTGCATATAGCAATTAGTGAACATGCATGCATTGACACTCCGGGTCTAATTTGGCAATGGAT
>JANVCL010000002.1:25612437-25624334 GCA_026546855.1 Erythroxylum incrassatum | reverse complement strand
TAATGATAATAAAAATAATAATAAGAAAATTAATTTTGTATAATAATAATAATAAGTACAAAATTTATAATAATAATAATTAATAATAACAAAATTTATAATAATAATAATAATTAATAATAACAACAACAATAATTAATTATTATTATTATTATTACAAAATTTATAATAATAATTAATAATAATAAGATATTTAATTTCGTATAATAAAATTAATAATAATAATAATAAGATAATTAATTTCATATAATAAAAATAAAAATAATAATAATAATAATAAGATAATTAATTTCATATAATAATAATGATGATGATGATAAGAATAAGAATAAGCATAATAATAATAACAAGTTTATAATTTATAATAAATAATAATAATAATAATAATAATAATAATAATAATAATAATAACATTAATAATAATAGTAATAACATTAATAATAATAATAGTCTCGACCAGGTCTTTTTTGGTATATCCAAAGTCTCGCAATCGTAAACGGCTGTCCATCCTTTCGCAAGTAGCCACTGCTCTTGCCTTCACTGACCTAGTCCCTGCAATCACAAGTTTCGTAGGGGTGTGAGCCTTTAGGGAAAAAAAGAAAAAGAAAAAGAAAACATATTTTGTGCACAAGTCTCATTGTTTTGTGAAAGTATAAAGAGGGTTATGATCACGAATTCAGAAAAAAAAAAATTTAAGTGGGAACAAAATTTTAATGAGGATAAAATTTTATTTTTAATGGGCCAAAATTTTAATAAGAGCAAAATTTTATTTGTTTATAAAATCAAAACTTAAAATAATAATTTTTATATAAAACTTTTACCAATGTGGATCCGTCTATGGTTATGATGTACACAGTTTTTTTTGTATTTTTATCCAATACACAAGGCTCCTTTTTTATAGAATCTGGAGAGAGTTATAATGTACGCAAATTATCATTTTATATTTTTACAAAAAAATTATTTCCATTATTTGAACTTATGACGTGAAATATTTTTCACATGAAAGATTAATAGTGGAAGACGAAAACAAATTGTTGGAATTTTTACCATTTAATCTTGCTCGTTTCATTAATTTGTATAACTAAATAATTTATAACATAAACTTACCATACATATATGTATGTATGTATATATACATATATATACATGATCAATGAGTAATTGATGAAAAATAATTGTAAATGTTGTTTATTATTTATAACATGGATGGACAATGAAGCAAACTGACAGCAAGCTCTTTTTTCTTTTAACAAGTTCTTTTTTAATTAAACTTTAAATATTTCAAATTTTTTAATTTTATTCAATTTTTAATCGATTGATGATTTGATGCCAGTTTAACTTTTTAAACTTTAAATTGTTATTTTATCTTTTAATTTCTAATCCTGTCTTTAAAATATTGGTTAGAAATAAAAAAGTATGAAATTTATTAATATTAATTGGTTTAAATTCACCGCGTTGATTTTAAAAGTAAAGGAATTATAAAATAATTCTTATTTAGGCAAAATTTAAAAGTAACTCCTTGATGTTTTTACTTGTATAACTCCCTCAATCAATTAAATTGTGTACCCACACAAATAGAAACAATAGAGTCATGCTTTTTCTCTCCTGTAAACTAATTACAGGCATCAAAGTTTTTAATGTAAAAAGCTTCTATTGTGAAAAAATTTATTACAGTACTTAGTCTAGTAAAATAATATTTACTATTATGAAAATAATAAGTACATACTAAAGTCCGTTACTTCAAACAACTTAAAGATCAATAAGCATCAAAACATCCCCAATAATAACGAATAACAATATAATAAAGCCTCCTAAAGGGTTATATGACTGATAAATTACATAAAGATTAATAGTTATACAAGTAAAGTGTCATCCTTTTGTCTTTTACATGAACATTATTTGGACAAAAATGAAGAGTTACATAACTTCTTTAAATATAAGTCTTCACATCCTCTGGCGGTAGTAGAATCCATCCGTCCTAAAGTTATAGTCGGCTCAATTAACCCAAATAACATCATTTTAACTTTGCCTTCAAGAACGTGGCCCTGATTTGGTACATTACAATTTTAAAATTAAAATTTAAATATAAATTTGTACGTTTAAATTAAAATTTAATGCAAAACAAATATTGAAATTTTATACTGAATTCACATGTGTCTAATCATATCCTAGCTTTTGAACACTTGCAAGGATACTTTATCAAAAGTATTTATAATCAATTTTGGAACCATTCAAATTTTCTTGCAGAAAAGGACTTTAATTATTATGATAATTTAAAATAAGCATAATTTATAAAAATGCCTCTTGATAAAAAAGAAGTACAAGTTAGGCATCTGCGTAATTTATAACGATCAAACTACATTTAGGATTAATATGCTGCAAAGATTGTTGCAGTTCGCTTTGGTAAACAGACTGCGTATTTGTTAGAGTTTGTTAGGTGTAAACATATCTTTTGTGTATATTCCTTAGTTGGCATGTATATCTTTATATAGGCAAGTGAATATTGTCTATATCGGTAACTTGATGGTGGGAGCGCTCACGTGGTGACAGACGAGGTGGGGGCCGTGGCAGAGGAACCCGACAGAACTGGCATGGTGGTGGTCGAGGCCGAGGAGGTGGCTTGAGAGCTAATGTTGCGCAGATATTGACAGGAGGTAACTCAAGCCACAACAAAGAAAAATCAGATTTGTCATTCAATTCTGCTGATATTACAACTGAACAATGGCAGACCTTGATGAATTTTATAAGCACTCAAAAACCAGGTGCTAGTGGCACAAATGAAAAGATGTCAGGTAAACATAAAAACTTGTCCTAGCTTATCGATACAGGCGCATTGAATCATATGACAGAAAGAATAGAAGGGCTTCTAGACGTGCGCAAGATGCCAACCTGTTCTGTTGGTTTACCAAACGGGAATGAAGCATTTGCAACCAAGATTGGATTAGTTTGCCTTTATGACAACTTTATCTTGAAAGATGTGCTTTATGTTCAGGGTCTAACTTGCAATTTAATATCTGTGTCCCAACTTATTGATCATAAAAATTGTCTTGTCCAATTCACAAATAATTTGTGTGTGATACAGGACTTAGCCTCGAGGACGCTGATTGGAGCGGGTGAGCACAGTGATAGACTCTATTTTCCGAGGGATATCGAAGATAAAGGCCCTACAAGCTGGTGGAAATGGATCGTTCGAGACTTGGGATGCAAGAATGGGTCATCCATCTATGAAGTCAACCAAGTTAGTTTCCGTAGTGAACTCTAAAATTAGTAGTGGTTTTATGAATAAAGGATGTGAAATTTGTCATAGAGCTAAGCCGAAACGTGAACAATTTCCGATTAGTGATTATAAAGCTGCTGGCATTTTTGAATTGATACATTGCGATTTAAGGGGACCTTATAGAGTTAAATCCTCTTGTGGAGCGTCATATTTTCTAACTATTGTTGATTATTTTTCCCGTGCGGTTTGGATTTATCTATTGGTTGACAAAAATGAAGTGACATAATCTTTTAAAAAAATTTTTGCTATGGCTGAGAGACAATTCAATAAGAAAGTAAAATTTGTTAGAAGTGACAATGGAATAGAGTTTACTTGTATGAATGAATATTTTCTGGAAAATGGTATTGTCTTTCAAGCCTCGTGTACTGGGACACCCCAACAAAATGGGCGTGTAGAAAGAAAGCATGGGCATATTTTGAATGTGGCTAGGGCACTACGTTTCCAAGGTAATCTACCTGTTAGTTTTTGGGGGGAATGTGTTTTGGGAGCTGGTTATCTGATAAATAGAACTCCGTCTTCTATTCTGCGTGGAAAGAGTCATTTTGAAGTCTTACATGGTGTAACACCTCCCCTTGACCATTTGCGTATATTTGGGTGCCTTTGTTATGCTCATAACCAGAAAACCAAAGGCGACAAATTTGCTAGTCATAGTAGGAAATGCATATTTATAGGGTATCCATATGGCAAGAAAGGGTGGAAATTGTATGACTTGGAGACCAAACAATTTTTTGTGTCACGAGATGTCATTTTTTATGAAAAAGAATTTATCTTTGCCTCTGTGGAGCATTCCGTGCAACCATCTAAAGAAAACCCCACTAGTATGATCATTGATCATGTTGATGATTTTGAGAATATTGAAGCAAGGGGGGCTACTCATGATGAGCATGTTGATGAAGAGCCTGACCAAGAGACAGGAGTGTTGTTGCCACAACTCTCATCTGATGCGACTCCCTTACCAGAAACGCAACCCCAGCGAGTCGAAGCAGGTGAAGAGAGAGAAGGTGGAGAAGAACTAGGAAAGGGTAAACGTCAGAAGCATCCCTCAATCTTATTGGAGAACTTTGTCACTCACATCATTCGAAAAATGAATCCATCACGAAATTCATCTGTCTCCCAGCGTCCCTCAAGTACTGCTTATCCCCTTGCACACTTTGTGAGTTGTGATAAATTTTCTGTGGGCCACAAAAATTTTCTTGCAGCAATTACTGTGGAACAGGAACCAGTACACTTTTTCGATGCAGTGAAGGTAGACAAATGGCGTTCTGCCATGAATAAAGAAATTGAACCTTTGGAAAATAATGGGACTTGGATAGTTACTGATTTACCTCTTGGTAAAAAGGCTCTAGGCTGCAAAGGGGCTTATAAGATCAAATATCATTCAGATGGGACGGTTGAACGATATAAGGCTCGCTTGGTTATTTTTGGCAATCATCAAGTGGAAGGCATTGATTACACAGATACTTTTGCTCCAGTTGCTAAAATGGTTACTATTAAAACTTTCTTGGCAGTTGCAGCCGTAAAGAAGTGGGAAGTACACCAGATGGATGTACACAATGCATTCTTGCATGGAGAGCTTGATGAAGAGGTTTATATGAAATTGCCTCCAGGTCTTCATGTGACACAATCAGGAAAAATTTGCCGTTTGAAAAGGTCACTTTATGGTTTGAAACAGGCTCCCCGTTATTGGTTTGCCAAACTGTCTGTTGCCCTGAAAGCCTATGGTTTTGTTTAATCCTGTGTGGACTACTCACTTTTTTCATTCAATAAAGGTGAGATTTAGCTCAATGTTTTGATTTATATTGACGACTTGATTGTTTCGGGCAATGATAAGCAGACGATTCACACCTTTAAACACTATCTAAGCACATGTTTTCACATGAAAGATTTGGGGACTCTAAAATATTTTTTGGGTGTTGAAGTTGCCCGACATCCCATTGGTATCTTCCCGTGTCAACAGAAGTATGTCCTGGATATTATCTTTGAAGTTGGTCTATTGGGAGGAAAACCCGCAACGATTCCTATGGAGTAGAATCAGAAGCTTGCCCTTGCCACTGGCCCATGTTTAGATGATCCTGAGTGCTATCGACGATTGGTTGGTCAACTGATATATTTATGTTTTAGTCGCCCAGAGCTATCTTATAGTATCTTTTATCTCAGTTCATGGCTTCATGCAACAACCCAGGCAGGAGCATTGGGAAGCTACTTTGAGAGTAGTACAATACTTGAAAGGAAATCCAGAACAGGGCATGTTATTACAGTCTTCGTTTGCCTTACGACTCCTTGGTTGGTGTGACTCAGATTGGGCAGGATGCCCTTTGACGCGTAGGTCACTTACAGGTTGGTTTGTTTAGCTTGGGGATTCTCCTGCGTCTTGGAAGACTAAGAAGCAACATATTGTTTCCCAATCCTCGGCGGAGGCAGAGTATAGATCGATGGCTATGACTACATGTGAGCTGAAGTGACTAAAGGAGATTCTTCGGAGCTTGGGTGTGTCTCATTCTCTGCCTATAATGTTGCATTGTGATAGCCAGGCAGCTCTAAACATAGTTAAAAACCCTGTTTTTCATGAACGAACAAAGCATATTGAAGTTGACTGTCATTTTATTCTTGATGAGATCTTATCTGGTTATATTCAAACAACCTTTGTTCGCTCCCAAGCATAGCTTGCTGATCTTTTCACGAAAGCCTTAGGTAAACCTCAATACGATCATTTCCTTTGCAAGTTGGGCATTACGGACCTTCATGCACCAACTTGAGGGGGGGTGTTAGACTTTGTTAGGTGTAACTATATCTTTTGTGTATTCAAAACTTGAAGAAGAATGTAAAAAAGAGAGCTTGAGCTGATTCAAACATAATCTCAGAAGAATTTTTTAAATAAAATTAAATTTTGAAAAAGTTTTAAATTCGAATTTATACCTTTTTTGTTTGGTCCGGATGGTCCTTTTCGCTTAGACATGGTCATGAACTCTTTGGAATTGGTATATCCAAGTTTTCGCACGATTAAGCCACCGTTAATCTTCCTCGGAGTAACCGTTGCTATTGCCTCCACTGATCTGCAGCTTACAATCATGAGTATTATCAGAAGCAGAGTCACGCATCTTTGATTTTCCATCGAAATTCGAATATGGTGGAAGTAGAGTTATAGAAGAAACGTGGCGTTTTATGGTTCTTGTAAGGTGCTCTTTACATATATAGAGACTAGAGAGGGGTGCGAGCCTCTACGAAACTTCATCAATCAATATTTCCACACAAGGACTTTCACGTCAAAGACTAAACAAATGGTTTGAAATTTCCTTTTCCTTTCGTGAACATTTCTCACATGAGAGGCCATTTGCTTTCTCTTACTTTACAAAGGCAGAATGGGAACACTTATTGTAGAAACTAAAAAGTTTCTCTTACTTTTGTCTTTGAATAATTTGCCAACATTGATATACATAATTATAAGTAAGTTAAGGATGATTATGGTAGGGTGATTGTACAACAAAGGATCACCATGTCTTGAAAATTTCGGACTGAAAGTAGGGTTTGTAATATATCTACGTGTGAGTTTAAATTATCTCTATCTCGACTTCATTCAATCTCTTACATGCAATTTTAACTTAGTTTTATTATACTTGATTTAACATTAAAATGAAATTATTTTTGTTTTAATATTTTAAAATATTAAATAAAATAATATTATTTTAATTAACTATATTAAAACAATATCATCTTACTTATTTAATATAAATTGAATCGATTACTTAAATTTAAAAATTTTAACTTAGTTTAAAATTTAATTTGTTAATTTCATATCAAATTAGTCCAAATTAAAAATGCCAATTTTACCTAAAAATATTAGTCTAAAAGGTTTAAATAAAGTTTTCGCCGTTTTATCTAACCAAAGTCTTACACTCTTAAGAATTATCACATCACTTTGTACAGAAGAATGGCATCAATTTTAGGTACATAAAGATTAATATAAAGATTAAGAAGGTACCTAAAATTGATGCCATTCTTTTGTACAAAAGAATCAAAAATTCTCTTTGGTGAGCATTATCTTCGGTTGACATAATAGTACGTGCACACCAAAAACTGTAATACTTATAAGAATCAAGCCTAAATAATCATAGAACTTGACAGTGACTAGAAGGTTAAAGATTCCTATAAAAATGTTTCAAAGCCAAAGAACTTAAAAGAAGCAAGAGTAATAAAGAGAATTAAGCACTATAATGATCAAAACTTTGAGTTTTAATTGAGTTACAATATTCTAGTAAGAGAAATTTTTGTTTTAATATGAGTTATATAACTTTTGAAATAACTTAGGTTATTAAAAGGCTTAAGAGTGTGCTAGAGAGTCTTAAACATCTAAAACTTGTAAAGTTTTTCTTAAACCTTGAAAAAGATATGTTGCAGTAGGTTTTTTCTTTCGCCAACTGAAGAAAAGAGATAACAGAATCTAAATTCTTAAGTGAAGCTTAAAAAGTGTACTTAGGTCAAGGATGATTTAATCACTATAAGTGCTCATCTCTTTCATTATTGTCTTTATTATATATCTTATGGTTAGATGATTGGTAGCTAAGGTATGATTTGGTATATCAATTGGATACTAAAAAATACAAGGGTATTGGCTCAAAGAGAGTAGGAATACTTCAATGTTGACTTTGTCATTGTCTCTAATTTAATAACATCATGTACTAAGTTTAAAGCAATACTTATCTTTAAGTGATCATTTATTCCTAAATCAGCTTCTATATGGTCAACATCCTTAATTTTATATTAACTCATATAAACTTAGTCCAATTTTTTGTAAGGCATCCTCAAAACTAACAATAAAATAGTAAAAATGGTTCTTCTAAACCAATTTGTAAAGTTGGACCTTATAATTTCTTTTTAATTAGAGAATTGATAAGAAAAGCTTTTAAGATTGAATTTATTATTAGAGAACTTATAGGAATAGTTGTTGACATTAATTAAGGCTTTATTGTATATGAAAGCACAAATGATATCCAATTTTTATAAATGAAGTTTTCTCACATCGAAAATAAGTACAAGAACAAAAAAACAAATTATTTACGAAACAAACAATGGATATCAAACACTATGTATTTTGTCAAACACTTGGTATGCATTAACCTCTTGATCCCTAATTTAAGACAAATTCTCAATCTTTTTTCCATCATTCTCCAACAAATACACAACCCATCATTAACATTCAGCAATTAACAATCAAAACCAAACAAAAACTCCTTATGAACCAAAAATATCAACCACTGATTGTTATTCATTGGACAAAGGAGAGGAAGGAGAAGAGGACAATACCTTCGGTTAAGATCGTCGGAGAAGATGACACCGGCGACACAGGAGCTCCACGGCGACAGTATAACTACAGACGACGGCGATGGAAACAGACGGAGGTGGCAGATCGACGGAGGAGAGGAAGACGATGCAGGCATGGGGTGCCGGGGGGGTGGTTCGGTTGGTTTAAAACATAACCAAAACGATGTCGTTTTGGTTTGTTTTAAACGTTTATAACTTAACAAAAAGGTTCGTTTTTGTTAAGTTATAAACGCTAAACCAGCAAACTCCTTTTCGTTAAGTTATAAACGTTAAACCAACAAACAGAAAACGACGTCGTTTGGATTTAAACCAAACCACGTTGTTTTGGTTATGTTTTAAACGATTAACAAATAGCGAACACGACGTCGTTTGGTGTAAATCCAAACGACCAAACGACGTCGTTTTTATTAAATGATAAACGTTAAACCATCAGCAGGTAAACAGCATCGTTTGGGATTTAACCAAACAACGCCATTTTGGTTAAAGTTTAAACATTTAAACTGAAGAACCAAAGGGGGTTAATTTATTTCGCAAACTTTCCACAAATTTCCTTGGCACCAATAACATATAAAAATAAGCAAAACCAAAATAATAAAAACACCAGAAATTTAGTAACGCAGTTCGGCACATCTTGCCTACGTTTGCGGGGCCCTCACCCAGCTTAATTACTTTCACGAAAGTACAATAGATTTACCCAAGGCTTTACTAAGCTGACACCACTCAACCCTTAACACTATCCCTCAGCCTCACTTCTCGTGAAAGAATTCACACCTAATAGTACGACCGCCTCGCACTAACCTCGACAGAGGATTTGTCTAACTACTTTCACTCAAAACAATAACAAATAAAATAACTCAAGTATTTGATCAACTGAAAATTAAATAACAAGAATACTTGATAGAGAAAAAATTCCCTATAAATTTGTCTTCTCAAAATAACTCAGCTGAAAGTCTTCACCATAGCTGATTCTTTCTTCACAAGAATAAGTCGCGAGGTTGCTTCAATTAATAACCAGTACCCACTTTACTGTAAATAATATTCACTATCTCATAAACTCACAGCACATCCACAGCTCACCAAAATCATGGAGATTCACTTCAGTTCAATCAAAATAGAAATAACACTTGCGGCGTCAACATATTCTAACAAAACCCCTTCACCTTCACAATACTTGACGCACAACACCTTAGTTGCTTTTTCATAGATTTTTAATCTATTGTCTTCCATCCACGCACATCAACTTGATGTTAGCACATCTCTCACACACACCTCCACCAAGTTTCCACACCCACACACAATTCACGTTCTTCAACTTATTTTCTTTTACCTACGCCGCAGTACTATTTTTTAGACACATATCACATCCACACCAAACCTACGGCAGCTACCACACTTTCTCATGTATGACCCAAACTCAATTAATTAAAAATAGCCCATCTTGACCACGTAATAACAATAGTCCAATAACCAAAATACACTAGCCCATTTATGATTTGGACTTCAATTAAAACACAATCTTAAACTATTGTCATCAATCCAATAATTTTAATTTTCTTATACGTCCAATTCAAAATGCCAAAACTAAATAAGGAATATATAAAATATATTCTAACAATCTCCCCCTTTTTGGCATTGTTTGTCACAAATATGAAACTCCCCCTAAACAACATAATTGGACATATAAATCAAATGCACAATTCATAGGACAAATACTCCCCCTTAATCAACATCAAGTTTTCCAATCATCCAATTTCTCCCCTTGGGACAAAAAGATGCCAAAAAGCACAACGAATAGTCATGCATATACCTTAAAATCTCCCCCTGAATAGAACATTCATCATAAACATCCTGATATCTCTCCCTTAAGACAGAACAGTATCAAAAGCCATAATCATAATAATCAACCATAGATGCAGCGGAAGAATCATAAGCATGTCAAGAAAACAATTTGCCATCATCCAAAACACATGTCAACATATCACTACTTACTTCAATTCCATATTCATCATACTGATCAAATTCATAAACCCAAGCAATGAACTATAAGTGTTGTCGGTGTAGTGAAAGAGAAAGATACTTGAGAAAGATCCATACCGATGAGAGAGCTGAGGAGTCTTCGATAGAGCCAAATAAAAGACACTAAGCAAACTACTAAAAGATGAAACGTTAATAGCAACATAAAACTAAAGAACAAAAAAAAACTCTTTTCTTTTCTTTCCTTTTTTTTTTCTTTTTTTGTTCTTAACCACACAAAAAAATACTTCAAAAATATAAAGCACACTGTCCTTGTGCCCTTCGAAGAATCTCAAACCTGATGTTTTTCTTTGGCTTGAATGATGATGTATAACACAAATTTTCTATAAGTTCTTGATAATCAACCATTTTTCTTTCTCTTGTTTTTCTTCTTTCGCTCACATCCCCAATAACATTTTCTACTGGATGGTTTCTTCGGATTTGAGATGAAGAGACTCGGTTCAAATCAACTTTCATTGTTTTAGTTGGTTCATCATCCGAAGTAACTAAAAGTTCTTCAGTTTCTGTAGTTACTTCCTCAGCATTAACTAACTGTAAACCACTTTCTGTAGCTGCTCCATTTGCAGTAACTAACTGTAATTCACTTTTTGCAGTTACTTCATCTGCAGTAACTAACTGCAAATCTGGGCATCTTCTTGTTTTTCCTTCGCTACACTTTTGTACTTGTACTTGACCCTTTCTAATCCAAGCTTGCTTCGATACCATGGGATGCTGCTGGAAATTTAATGAAGAGTGTCTAGATTTTCGGTTTTGACCCCTTTGAAATATCATCTGTAACATCTTGTAGCTTCTCGGCCTTATATGCCCGATAACTCCACAAAAATGAAACGTTGGTACAAATCTTCGATTCTTCATCGAAGTTTCTTCTTGGACAGATCTGGATATGGAATCTTTCTTCTCATTCACTTTAGAACACTCACCCTTATAGCCAATGCCTTGAAGATCCACTTTAACTTTCCCAATTTCCAACAACTTATCTAGTTTTTCCGTGCCTCCATTCAACATCCTCAATCCCTTTTCAGTACTTATCAATTTCATTCTAGCTTCGTCAAGCTCATCCGATGTCAACATTAGCTTCTTTTCTAACTCTTGTATGGTGTTCTTCGTGGAAAGATTTTCTTCCTTTAATCTTTCATTCTTTCTACTTATTTTCACCCACTTTTCATATATAGCCTTGTAATCCTCGTAACTATTCCCTTTTTTATCATGTAGGCCACTTCTGTCGCTGTCATAATCTGATATTGGATCTTGACCTGAATCGTTTTCA
>JANVCL010000002.1:25581546-25597413 GCA_026546855.1 Erythroxylum incrassatum | reverse complement strand
AATCATACACAATAGGCACTACAATATTCCAGATCAATCATCACAATTCATCAATTTCATCTAATACATTCTAATTTTCAAGAAAAAGGTTCGGGGTCCAACACTAAGACTGGTCAAGTACCATACACTGAGTTTAGTAGGATTGATGAGTAAACTATTAATTTCAAGGACAAAATTCTTTTTAAGGGTGGTAGGAATGTAAACCTCATAACTTTCCCTAGTATGATCTATTAAAGTCCAAAAAAAAGACTTTGAACCCTAAAATAGTTGTTTCAGGCGACGATGACAATATC
Source organism: Erythroxylum incrassatum (assembly GCA_026546855.1). Classification (NCBI taxonomy): domain Eukaryota; kingdom Viridiplantae; phylum Streptophyta; class Magnoliopsida; order Malpighiales; family Erythroxylaceae; genus Erythroxylum; species Erythroxylum incrassatum. The sequence continues at coordinate 25,597,120 of JANVCL010000002.1, read as the reverse complement.
AAGTAACCTGATTTATTAACCAAAAGTCCCGAAAACCTCAATTGAACCAACACTCCATAATCTCTTAAATATGAGTTAGAATGCATGAAAATGTTGAACGGGATGTTTAACCCAAGAATGATTAACACATACCTAAATTTTTCTTACCTTTAGAATATGGTGGCAAGTTCTTGATGAGAGGATGATGGATCTAAGGTTGGATTCTTGATTTCACCTTTTGTTTGCTTGATTTTAAGCAAAGAAAATGAAAAGCTTTGAGAGAGAAAGGAGCGCTTTCGTTCATGCAAGAAGAAAGAGAGGAGTGTCTTGATTTGATTAAAGAGAAATTGCTGGAAATTATTTAAAGTAAAAAGACCATTTTGACCTTAGAAGGTCATTTAACCCTAATGTGATCCGGAACTTCAGAATTGGGTTTTAAACATCCCGTTCAACATTTTCATGCATTCTAACTCATATTTAAGAGATTATGGAGTGTTGGTTCAATTTTGAGATTTTCGGGACTTTTTGTTAATAAATCGGGTTACCCGATATTGTCATCGTTGCGTGAAACAACTATTTTAGGGTTCAGAGTTGTTTTTTTTTTAACTTCACTAGATGTAGGGAAAGTTCTGGGGTTTACAAAAAAAATTAAATTTCTTATAGCTAGGCCTTTTTCAAAATTGGAAGAGAAAGCTTTGGACGAGGAATGGTGAGAGTGGGTTGGGGTTTTTTTTTTTGGTAAATCAGTAAAAAATTAATTAATAAAGTTTGGAGATTAGCTTTAGGAATTTTCAAAAGTTTGATATTTTAATTTATTAAATAATTAAAATTAATTATTTAATAAATTAAAAATATCAAAATTTTGAAAATTCTTAATTATTTAATAAATATAAATATAAATTTATAATTTGTAATGCATATTTAAGATTTTGTTAATTAGATATTGCTAACGTTTAAAGCAGAGTTGTCCCACATCAAATATGAATAGAATAGACTAAAATTTTAAAATTGTTTTATATAAGTTATAAAGTTGTCCCACATCAAATAAGTTATAAAAATATTTCATGAACCCAATATTTTAAAATTTTAGGTTCACATTTAATAATTGTTTCTTTTCATTACAACTCATTCTTCTATTTTCTCTCAAAAAATGTAAGCCCTCTCTCATGATCCAAGAAATGTTTGACGCTACGATTTTTTGTGGACCCTCTATAAAAATCCAATATATTTGTTCTAGTATCTAATAGATGTTCAAAGCTACCATGATTCTGAAAACGTTACAAGATTCCTCATACATCTATCGCGCGTAACTTGTGATCACATTCAACTAAGAGAAGTTAGAAAGCAATACGATTACATTCACAGGAGAGTCGCATCTTCTCTTCTTCATTTTGTGAATGTTCTTCACCAAGCAGAACATAATTGGTAGAGATCAACCGCACGTCTGCATCAGTGGATAATTTTCTTAATCGAACATTAGGCACTTTGGTTCCTCCTTGTTCCAGATTCTTGTATCATCAAGAAACTGGTGATGTTATAATAATAGAGCCCATGCATCATTACTACTTCAAATGTTGATTCTGGAAGCATGCATATGTTTCTGTTTTTTGTCTTCCTTATTTTCTTTGCTTTAGATGTTAAAGGTATGCCTTTGTAGTAAATATATCTCCCTCCTAGGGAGAAGATCACGAGGATGCAATGTTCCGCTAACTAGTGCCGTACGTGAACAATTCGTTTTTCATTATAATGTACCCGCTAAGGTGAAACTGATGAATTGTGCTTACTCCTTAATCGCATTATTTGCAATGCATTTTGCCTTCTACTTTCAACAAGCCGGGAAGAATCCAAGAGTATAGGTTTGTCTCCCGACTGTCCTGGAAATCTAGATTAATGATTCATATAAATGTCCTGAATAAATCCAAGAGTATAGGTTTGAAGTCAGACTTGGATTTTTTTATTTCAATTTTGGAGCTTGGCATGCACCATTATGCCTATTATTCTTTAGCCTTCTCTCTATCCCCCATCATCTGTTTCTGGAATGCTCAATACTTGAGCTAAAATAAAGGCCTAGTGCGCGTGCTTGCTTCTTGGTTGCCTTTAAAATGTTGATGGTTTTTGCACTGCTTTTTTCTCCTTTATCAGTCACATGACAGTCATGAACAAGAGCTACCATTAAGCGGAATACTAAAACAGCAAAGGATTGGGAAGAATAGTAAAGAAATCGAAATGATGTAGAAAAAGATAAAAGCAAAAGCCATTGTCTTTTTTCCCTTGTCGAGCTCTGTGGAGATTGGAGACGCACAATAGCCCAAGACACCACCTTTTCTTATCTATACAAACAAAACGATAAAGAAACTTTTCCTTGTCACAATCATCTCGGACTTTTAGTAACTTTCTGTAAAAATGTATACGCTTCTCTGTGTCAAAGCTCGAACCTGCTAGTTAGCCTGCTACCATTATATTATGATCTATTATCATTTCTTTTGTTGTGCATAAACCGTGAAATTCTCGTCAAAGCAAAAGTCAATGTATCTGCAATATGTATCGTACGTGCCATCTTCTGATAACATTCATCTGGATTTTATCCAACAAGCAGCTTTAGAGTGTGACAAGTGATTTGGCAGATTGTCACTGTCATCAGTCATGAACATCTTCGCCCTGGGCGAGCTTCCCAACTGAGATTGTGAAGTATATTAGAAGCATTGTCCCTAAGCTTGATCTGCCACGCAGAGCAATACACACAGGATGAAATATATGAACATGCTAGCATTCTTAATGACTAAATCTAAACATAATTTTACCAAGCCCATTAGAAAATAATCATGTAGATAAAGGATCGAAAATTTTTTCAGGCTTAAGTTGTATGCTTACATGGTGGCAAAAATGAAGAGAATCCTTTTGGGATCAAGAACCCATGATGATGAAGGACGCTTGAAACTGTTTCTCCTTGATGGGCATCTGGCCTCTGTTCTGGCATTCACGTTACTGGTTGTGATGGTGATCTGATGATGAATTTGAGAGGTATTGGTATGATCCATGGTCCCTACTGCTACTTCTTCCACCTTTTCAAGCGTGCTAGGGCCTACTAAAGTAGCTGCAGATTAATAATACCATGAAGGAAATATAATGATAAATTCTTTTGCTAAACTAATACTTCACTGTCTTCAGATATAGCAAAGTTGACAGTATTTCAACGAAAAGGGTGGCAACAAAATGGAGGTAAATTAAATTAATTATGCAAACCCGAATAAAGAAATTCAATTGCCTTATTTACCATGGTTGAATCCATAGTTTGGTAACCTTTCACTTTCAAAACTGTAAGTATGTTGGTCCCATCAATGCATTAACTGCTGTACAGTGAGTTTACCTCTGTATCACAATTTAACTACCTTTCCCGTCTTCATAGTTTAATTGACACAGCAGCAAAATGACCAACTCCATTGAAGAAATCAAGATAAAATATTGGTAATCGAGGAATAATATTGCTAGTGACTATAATAGAAGTACTAGCCGTGACAGTGGACCACAGGTGTCACCAAATGATAAACAAGTTGTGTGATTGTAGAGGTTCTGTAATCAAAAACTGTATTTTAGTCCATCCATGGAAGCCACTAACTGAAACTAGTCATAAACAATTCATAACAAGTTTGTTGTTTAACTGCTGTATTATACTTAGCATAAAACATCTCTCGGATAAATAAATTCAAGGTCCAGAACCCCAGAGCAAACTCAACCATAAAAAATTGGTAGTGATCAGTTAATTTATCCACAGAATTGGACTATCTTGAAGTGTCCACAAATCTGTCCTTTTCAAATCATCAATTCATCATATAGGAAAGAAAATACGCCTATATCTTTGGTAAATGCCAATATAACAGAAGCTATAAGAAGGACAACAATGAAACAGAGGCAAAATGTAACTTAAAATAAAGTTTGAGAAGCAAATTGTTACCTCTTGGCGAAGAATTACTAACAATGGCTTCTCTATCCTTGGATGAAGTACTGGGATTCATTTTCTTTTCAATGACTCGCTGAGGTCCTTTTCTGGAAAGGCTTCTCTGCAACTGATTCATTCAGTAGAAAAAACAAAAAAATAAACCCCCTTCCACAAACAAACGTTTGTTTAATACAAGAAGACAAAGATGCAAGAAAGAACAGATAGAAAAACAAAAGAGATTAAATCCTCAGTCCTTGTGATGGAAAATATTTAGAGAAGAAACACAGTTAACTCGTTGACGCTCATCTGAAACAAGCTTTACTTCACTATTGGAGATTGGAGAACATTAAAAGATGGAGGATATTACTTGAGGTGTCATAATATATCTTAAGAACAGATATTCAAAGACTTACAGTAATTCTTGAATTTGCATTAACATCCTTGTTGCCGCCATGAGAGAAGTTTTCCATGTCAATTACAAAGCTGTCAGATTTCTCCGCAGTGTACGGCAATCCATTTGCATGATCCAAAACGGAAATCTTTTGCGTTTCCATATTTCGTTCTAACCCACCACCCTCAAACGGAGGGGCGATCTCCTAATCCAATATAAAGAAGAAAGGGAAAGATGAGAAAAGAAATGAAATAGTGAGTGAATGGAAGAGAGAGGAATAGGAAGAAACAAACTTTCTGTTAGAGAAAAGACAAAGTAACTAAATCCAACAATTAATAAAAGCAACAACATTGTAATAATTAATTGAACAGAAGAAACAAACCCAGAACCCAATAGAACGTTTAACAAGATAAAGTCTCGACCTTTACAAGAAAACAAGAATTGTTAAACAAAACCCGTAAAGCAGAAAACCGATCCTCACTTACGAACTTCGGTTTATCCGCCATTTCCATTACTTTCCTAAGAAGATGAAAGGTGAAACCAGACTCTATAAAAGAGTAACGTATCCAATAAGGCAATCGCTATCCTCGACCTGATCGGGAAGTAAACAACGAGACGAGTATAAGTCAAAGTCTTGATAGTTAATTGAAACAGATTCTAAAAAATCTAAAACCATAACTTAAAACTAACAAATACTTGGTCTCCTCTTGTTCGTCAATCTATAAAAGAAAAAAAGGGAACAAACCTACAAACAGTATATAAATGGACTCTTTTTCAAACAGTTGGTGTTGAATATTCACCAAAAAAAGGAAACCGATAGATATACGAGTAGTGGTGGCCTTTGGGTGACGGGATATGTTGAAGATGAACGAACTGACTATCAACTACTCTTTGTTTTGTCTTGTAGAGAAAGGCAAGAACTTTTCTTTTCCTCTTTCTTTTTGTGGGTGAAAGAATGAGAATTCTGGTTAATTGAGGAGAGTTCACAGAACCAAAAGGGAAGCGTTAATGTGACGAAAACAATTCGTTCGTCGCTATTGTTGGAGAACGCATAGAGAAACAAAGAACAGAACAAAGGAGTTGCAGAAAGCAGGAGAGACGCTCTCGACTGTCTTTCCTATGAAATTTTTTATCCTACCATGATATATAGCCACCAACTGTCTTACCAATGGTGTTTGTCGAGTTGGTACGAGGATTACTTATTCTCACTCGCGGAGCCTAGAGAGTTTTTGGACATTTCTCTATAAAAAATTAGAAGTTTTATGCTTTTATTTTTTATAATTAATTATTTATAAACATATACAAATAAACAGACTCTCTGCTATCTACGAGTATGGATGTGTACTATCAGATCTTATTAAACTCTACTTTATTGCAAGATTTCGAACTGAACGTGACGATGATATAGAAAATAAAATATAAGAAATTAACAATCTTATCTTTAATAATATTATTACATAATGAAGAAAAGGATAGTGAAGTATTTAGTTTATTATTGTATCAAACCAATAAATATAATATTAATCAATTTTAAATTTTTAATAAAAATAAGATTAATCTATTTGTCCCATGCCACCCATTAGTTCTCAATCAATTTCTTTAATGTGACTTTTCATACTACAAATGTCAAGCAAGCAACAGTTAACAACAAAATTTAATGAAAGGATTGACAAATCAATGACTCAAAATCAAATGAGGAATTTTGGCCAACTAATCACTAAAAGACTCAAACATAATGTAAACCTTTTGTTACTGCGGGTTAGACCTCCTTTTTAGGATACTTTAACAATGTTTTGTTTTAATAAGGAATACATAAAAGGTTGTATCCTTTTCATGACGTTTGCTAATATTGCTATGATTGTTCTTATATGATTTTTATTCTTTATATCTAAATGTTTGAAAAAAATTTATTTATGATTAAAGAATTCGTAGGAGATGATTGTCAACTCTTTTTGCTTGAAATGGGGATAACTTTGGAATTTGCATATTTCCTTCTGCCTAAGTCCATTTTTATCTAGCAAGTAAATAAGAAACTTATGGTGTATATCAACACTAAAATATCAAATATCATCAGCTAATTGAATGAAAAATACCAAAATGGATCTCTCTCTCTCTCTCTCTCTCTCTCTCTATCTATCTATCTATCTATATATATATATAAAGATTATTAATAAAAGAATCTAGATATTAGTCACAAAATATCTAAATAATATCCACAAAATATCTAGATAAAGAAAAATAATGTATACTGCAAAAGTAAAAAATTAGAATATGTCATAAATAGAAAAAATTAAAATATGTGGCTATAGTTAGTTGAATTAACTTGTAAATACTCATCTATTTTCTTAATTCATGTATAGAAAAACAAGTTTATGCATTCAAGAGTATAGAATGTGAGGATCCTATTATTCTAGGTTTTAAATATTTAGTGAATGTTTACAATTTAACTCTCATTTCTACTTGTAACAATATTTTGTGTCTCTTATTTCTTTCAATCTTAATTGAGTTAAGATCCTACTTGAATCACTTAATTAATTCAAAAAATGTATCTGAGCTTTACTAAAGTGTGTATCTACTTATCCTATTTTATATGGTTGCTATTATAAGTGGATACCATAACAAGAAATAAGTTGGATAATATTTACCCTTTGAAGGTATTAGCTAATATTCATATGAAATAGTAAGAGCTGTTTTTCTTAACTCAAAGTAATTCCAAATAGATACAATGGCAACCAAATTTAACATTAAGAAGTTTAATGAGAATATTTTTCATTGTAAAAGTTGAAGATGAAAGCTACACTCACAAGGATATTTGACTTATAACCATTAGTGGAAGGATGATGGACTTAACAAATGACAGTAAGTGGAATTAAATATATGTGAATATTGTTGCAAATATACATGTATTTTTAATTGATGAAAGTTTTTCAACTATAGAAGATCAAAAAAATAATAAAAGAGATATTAGATCATCTCACAAATATATACAACAGCAAGTTAATTAAAAAATTAAAAAAATTAAGAAACTGGGTGCATTAATAATTTGACTACTCTTTTATCTCAACTCACATCTTTGAGCTATAAAATAAAACCACATAAATATGTAGAACTTGAACTTTAGGTTCTATATGCTTTTCATAATTAACTCGTCATCAACTCAACAAATAATCTTCTTACATATTACCTAATATTTAATGATGTTGTAATTGCAATTATGGAGGAAGAAAGGTAGCACAAGAATTAGGAAAATGGACAATCTAGTTTATAATAAGTTAAAGGCTTGACGGTAACAAGAGGGATATCAATGAAACTTGACCTAAGTGGGAGCCAAAATTATAGTAAGTAAAAATCAGAAAGTAAGAAGAATTTAAATAACTAAAATTATGGTAAGAAAGGCTGCTTAAAAAGGATTTGGTAGGAAAAAAATATAGTCCACAAGGAAATTTTAGAAGTTCTTCAGATGATGACAATATTTTTTAATGTGAAGCAAAAATAACAAATGAAAGCAAAAAGTCGATTTATAGGTCTTTAACTTCAGAACTAGTTTTAATATGAACACTAGAAGATAATAGTTTCATTATTATGAACATATCACAAGAGGTTTTATGTATAGTTATGAAAATTATCCTCTAAGGTTATCGTCATTGGAATAATGAGATTCAAGATATATAATAGTACAATTCATATGTGAAGGGCTTACAGAAAAATGTTATTGTCTTTAGGAAAATAAAATGATCTTAGATAAAAATTATAAATTTCCAATAAGATTTTGAAAACAATTTAAGTTGTGTTTGTACTTATGAATGGAGAGAAGATATGTACAAACTTGTACAATTTAAAGAGAGGGATATTAATAGAAGCAAAAGTATTAGTCTCTTTAAATAAAGTGAAAGATTTTCAATGTTATAACATCGTAAATTTAGACATATATCTAATGAAGGATCAAAGATCTTTGTTAAGAAAAAGTTACTCCTTAGGCTCACAAAGATGTTGCTACCCTTTTATGAGTATTATGTTACAAGCAAATACTAGCATGTAAAATTTAAAACGTCAAATTTAAAAAAGCAAGATTGTCCTTGTATTGGTTTATTCTAATGTGTGGCAAGCAATAATTCTATCCATATAGGAGTAAATCTTTTTAATGACTATTTTAGGAGGGGTTGGATGCACCCTATTAAGAGCAAAGGATATGTATTCTCAGTTAAAGTTTTCAAAACTTTGTTGAACTTGATTATGATAAAAAAGATAAAGTGCTTAAGCATGAATAATGAAGAAGGATGTTAGTTTATAATAAAAGATAAATTACAAAGAAAGAAAGATAACGTCAATTCTCGAAGAAGTTTAGATACTATAATATAATATATGTGTGAAAAAAGGACTTTTAATAAGAGACTTCTTTTAAAGCAATACTATGGCAAGATGTTCAAGAACCAATTGACTTTGAAGATCTAAACATTTGTCAATCAGATTACACAAAACTACCACTAAATTAAAGCTTAAATTATATAAGGGAAATACATCATACAACCTTTTAATAGATGACAGCAAGTCACTAACTCTCCAAGAATTACTTAATAATCCAAATGATTTAAATAGATGGCAGTAACATAGCAAAAAATTAAAACTCTTTATAAAATTAAAACTTGGGAACTTGTATCGTTACCACATGGAAGGAAATCAACAAGTAATAAATGAGTTTTCAAGATTAAGCAAAATGGTAATAATCAAGTTTTGTGACATCATGTAAGATAGCAAGTGAAAGGATATGTTAAAAAAATGAAATTGACTTTAATGAAAATTCTCTTCTATGACTCTACTTCTACATTTTGAGCATTCCTAACAATGTGTATTATATTTGAATTACATCTAGAACAATTATATGTGAAAAGTGCTTTTCTTTATACATATCTTGAAGAAAAAAATTATATGCTACAACCAAAAGGCTTTGAAAAAAAGGAAAAGATAATTTAGTTTACAAGTAGAACAAATCCATGTATAGTCTTAAATAGTAACAATATTTTGGTATAAGAGATATGATTCTTTTATAAGCTTTAGAAAAAATAGGTTAAATGCAACCCTTGCATATTTAATAGGATTGGAGATAATAATTTTATTATCTTATTATTGTATGTAGGCAACATATTAGTTATAGACCCCAATAAAAATTATATTAAAGAATTGAATGCAATGTTAGCTATAGAATTTGAAATCAAGGAAGTGAGACTAATAAACAAGATTTTAGTGATGCAAATTCATTGAGATAGAAATAATGAGAAGACGTAGCTATCTAAAAAAAATTCCCAAAAAGGTTTTGCGATGCTTCAATATGAAAACGTGTAAGCTAGTTTATATCTCTTTTATTAATTGCATATTGTCCTCTAGTATGAGCCTTACCAATGAAGATGAAAGAATGGAGATGTTTTGGGTATCATATGCATCTACAGTGTAAAGCTTAATATTAGCTATAATTTGTATAAAATTGGACATTATACTAGTAGTAAGAGCCATTAGTTGGTATATGGCAAATCCTAATAGAGAGTATTGGAATATTTTAAACAAGAACTTAAGATATATTAAAGGACCTATGATGTTAAATTACAATATTGATGATCATATTTTATTGTCAAATGATATGCTAATTCTAATTGTGTAATTGATCTTGATAAAAGTAAACCTACTATAGGTATATGTTCATGCTTATTGGCTGGGTTGTAAGTTGAGTTTCAAAGCTACAAATAGTTGTAGTTACTTCAATAATAAAATCGGAATATGTAGAAGTTGCACAACTTAATAAGCAATATGGTTGAAATTAATGTTAGAAGAACTAAGGCATAAACAATATCAAGTTTCATTATTTTGTGATATTCGTCTTATATTTGCAAGGAATCTATTCTTTTATTTAAAAATGAAGCATATATGAGTTTAGTTTCAATTCGTTCCTGAGAAAGTAGAGGCAAGTAATGCAAAAAGTCTATCCTAACTATAGCTTAATCTATTTTATAATAAAATTAATCAATAGTGACAAGTTTGCTTTGTGCTAATTCTCATACGTCGTGACGTAAATATAAGCAATATAAGAATAGTAAGATAGTGTGGAAATTAATTAATTCTCAATCAAATCTTCGTGTAAGAAATTGCAGAAGAATCTAGATATTACTCATAAAATATATAGATATTATTCATAAAATATCTAGATGAAGATTAATAATGAATGGTACAAAAAAATTGGAATGTATGGTAATTAGAACAAATTAAATTGTATAATTGCAATTAGTTTGATTTACTGCCTAACTATCTTCTTATTTCATACATCAATAAATAAATCAATTTAAGAATCTAAAAGTAGAGTTTGTGATGATTCTAATTTTATAAGTTTTAATTACTAAGTTTTCGTGTTATAACTCATATTTTTTATCTCATGATAATTTTTATGTAATTTATTTTTCTAATTTTAATTGAGGTATCATTCTATTATATACACTTTTTACCTAATCATTCCAATACGTTTTAAGATTAGAATTTTTACTAAGAGGGTATACTTTTTGAAACAATAGTAACGAGGAACTATTAACATCAAAACCAAAAATGGTAGTTTATTCAATTCACTAACTAAAAGATAGTTATAAAGAAAATTACATTCCTTTTATAAGAACAATTAGAATTTTTAATATGAGTAGAATGTAGAGCATTTTAATAAAAATTGAGTTTGAGTTAACTATTATCAAAATGACTAAAACTAATCATTTGAATAGTCAATCCTTACCACTTCTAAAGACCGAGGGATTGGATATTCAAATGGACAATTGGAAAATTAATAATCCAGATCAAACCTGCTATGGTATCATATTAGAATTTTTAATATGAGTAGAGTGTAAAGCTCATTAACAAGAATTAAGCTTGGGTCAATTATTGCCAAAATGACGAGAATTAGTAATTTGAATAATTAACTCTTACTATTTATAACCCCTTTAATAGTTTCACATTTAGTCAATATACATTACTCTAACATCAAAAGGTCTTAGAAACCTCCATGCATGGAAATAATGAAATGGTATCATCATCAAAACTATTCAAGAAAAAAGTCTCGAGGAAATTGGACGTGCACTCAAGAAGAATTTTATTATTGTTTTGATTCTACGAAAGTGATATACCTGGATCCCGGAAGTCATGGATCGAGTTGGTAGTTCTCTCACTCCTGGAATGTATCATAAAGTTATTTTTATATTTTGAGAAATCTTTACTTTTTTATGTCTTACCTCTACTTTTATTTTGGCTGTCCAGTTTTTAATTTAACTCTTAATTTTTTATTTGTTATGCTTGTATATTTATTTATATTTCTTAACAAATTTATATTTGTGAAAACGTATCGTAAGAAGAAGGGCATTTGAACCGGATTTTAGATTTGGACGAATCAAAGATAGGAATATATTTTGAGTTTAGGAAATTCGGGAAAATATCTTGCCTCTCTTTTTCATGAAAAGTGAGGCAATGTAAAGTCCAAAATAGATTATTTTCGATTTAAACTCCGAAATTCCAATACCACAAATTTGCAATGCTTGGAAGATGAAGAAATAAATAGTTATTCGCAAATAATTTTCAAAGAACCAAACGTTACTTTAGAATGATGTACGGTTTACATTTAAGACGATAAAATGGTTAGGGTTTGAATCACATTTTAACAATTTTCAATAAAATTTTATTATTATTTACAATATTATTTTATATTTTACTATTATCAAAATAATATTGACAGTAATTTAAAATCTTAAAAAATTAAGTTTTATGTCAATTCTTAATAATTGAATTGTAAACTTACATGACATTATAATTAAATAATTTAAATTCACTAAACACTTTTCGTAATTTTTATTTACATTTGAATATTTAAAATATAATGCGTATTATTTAACATTAAAGTGTAAAATAACATAATAATATTATTATTATTATTATTATTTATGTAAATAAAAAAATTTAGCATAATAAAATCTGTACATAGAATTGCATAACGTACTCATATTTTTAAGGTGGGCCTTAACTTGGGGAGTGGATCATCAGCTTCAATAAGTTTGTTCCAACTCTCTTCTGTCACAATACAACAACATTTTAACCAACTTTTACATTTAAACATGATGTCGGCTTTGCTCTCGCCTAAGCCAAGCCGATGTATTCTCTTTCCATTGCTTTTTTTTTCTTCCAACCTTTGTTTCCCCTTTGAACCCTTAGTTTTCCTCAATTTTGCTCGAGAGAGAGACATGAAGAAAAGAAAGGCTGGTTATTTTGATTTTCTCCCCATTACGATATAAAAATATCGAATCATTCTCCATGTTATTCTTTTTCTTTGTTCTGATCATCTTTTTTTTTCAAATTCTCTTAGGTTTTTCTTCATTGTAGAAGATGAATGGGATTCTTTAATTAAAAAACAGAAAAATGGAAAAAGATTAGATCTTTTGAACAAAGATCGAAGATTTTGGTGAGAGGAAATGGAGATTTTTGATGAAGAAAATTTTAAAAGATCTATGTCTTGGTATCCTGTAAATGAAGATGAAGGAACTTAGCTTAGCTACATAAATTTCACCACATTTTATCATGTTTAATTTTTGTTGATATATTTGTAGGGCTTATTTACGGAAGTCTATGTCCTTTTCATCGTAAGCCTGTACACTTTGCTATATTTTTTTTCATTCCATGATTTTGGAGTTGCGATTAATTTTAGATGGTGGTTTGGGAAGTTATTTTTGCAAGTTATACATAAAAGTTTAATTTTGGTTGAATCTTAAAGCAATAGTTTGAGGATTTTAAATTGATTTTGATTGGTGAGCAGTCAGGTTATATGTCTACAACCTTTCCTTCCTTTGATGTTCTTATTTTAAAAAAAATCAAAGAAAAAAATAAAGTTGCGCTTTACTCCCTTCTATTGATTATGAGAAGATTGCTCGATGACATTTTCTAAAGTGAAGGTGTGGGCACTGTGAAGCCATTTTGGTGCCTAAAAATCCCCAAATTAGAGATGGGCACAAGAATTCAATAAATTACCCTACAGTTTTCATAATTTTTTACCCCTGATCACTCCAACTGCAAGCACATGAGATGGAAATACAAATGTGGAGACCTCATTTTCAACCCGTGATATTTCTTTTCTTTTTGTCTTCTATTTTTCTTCCAAAGTTTTGGCTACTTCTTGGAAATCCTATGCGTGAATGAATAGTTTCAGTTTTTATAACCATCTCTGACCATACGTCTTATCCTTCTGATTTAATCAATTTCAAATGGTAGTAGGACATTTTGCTCAAGGGATTCTTAAAACGTAGGATTTATACACAATCTAAAAATAAAGAATATTATGTTAGTGAAAACTTGGAGATTGTGATTTATTCTCAAAACTAAATTGCGTTGATTTGTTTTCAAGATTGCTACTTTCAAGATTACAACCTACCCCCTTGAATTTCTCACAGCTTCATTCACATTACGACTTCATTTCTATTTTCACTTTTGCTAATAATCCCCCCCCCCCCAATGTCATCCTCCAAAAAATTAGAAGTTCAGTTTTTTGTACTCTCTACTTTCTTTTCATTTTATATTTACAAAGCATGCGTCCTATACATGGAACTAGACAATCACACATCTCAACATAACCACCTATATCTGCACTATCGTAGTTAACATTACCATTTTTTCATGAGTTATTTTTCCTCACATCGCTCACACCATATGGTTGTTGTGCCTATAAGAATCATAAATAAATATTATCATTAGTAAACTGTGAATAAGTTACAAAACAAAATGTCATTATTAATAGTATTCTGAAAAAAGATAAATACTTTTGTGTTGATAAGTGACATACTTCTTTACAATGTTATTCATGCTCTCACTTCTTTATGCTGTCATCATGTCTGCATAAAAAAAATTTCTACCATATACTAAAGCCCATTTTTCCTTTATCTCAAATATGTGCCTCAATCAATCATAGTCTTTAAGTCCATATTTGCACAACATCTCATTCGATATATTTACAAAATCTTTCTTTCCTTTAAAATCATATATGCATGAGCTTAAATCTTTAACAAAATCTTTAAATTAAGAGAAAACACCACTTAAATGGATGGCGGCATTTTGATAAATGTGTCTAATACATAAGTGATGATGAGTTTCAGGCCATCTTAATGTTAGAGCCTTTTCCATTACTACATCTTAGTCTGTAAGAATAGTTTAGGTTTTTTATCACACACAGCTTTCACAAAAGTATCAAATAACTATTAAACGTAGGGGATGTCTCATCATATAACAATGCAAAAACAAAAAATGTAGTCTACTTGTGATGATTTACACCTGCAAATAATGTAAGGGGACGATCTTTATTGTTCTTTCTATAAGTTATGTCAAAGCAAACCACATCACCAAAATTTGAGTAATTTTCTCTCAGCTTTGCATCTGACAAAAAAATATTGGTTATTAAATCATCTTCATCAACTTGGATAACATAAAAAAATTTCAAACATCAAATTGCATTTTATGCAAATATACTATAACACCTCTTGCATCCCCTCTTTTTGCATCTCTCGTTTTGTTAGACCATAAGAAATTTCTGTAGTCATTTGGTATAAAAACTAAATTCTCTCGATTACCTACTTGCCCAACCATGAGATCATGAGATGCCTTTGGTGGGATTCCTATGTCATTTGCCATTTCAATTTTCGTTATTGTAGATAAACTTATCTTTTGGTAAGATTTGTGTAAGTGCGTCTTGTTTGGATTAGAGAGGTAGTGATTATATTCCTCAATAAATCAAACCACACAGAGTTTTCTACTTTTTCGACCACTGACTTTCATTTTAAGTTCACAACCAAACCTTGTTTCAAGGTGTGCTGCTTTCATATACATATCTCATTTGTTTTTTTCCTCGTTTACCTTTAACACTACAATAAAACATTTTGTCAATGAAGTTTCCAGATTTATCTTTGTCGTTTCTGTTTCTCCTTATCCTAAACCCGACTTCTTTAACATATATAAAATGGAATTGGTAAGATTCTTCTTTTGTCTCAAACTCCATTCCAATTTTTGTTATTAACTCTTTGTGTTGGGACCCGATCCGAAACCGGACCCCAACCGGAAAACGGAAAACGAAAAGCGAAACAACGAACCCGAAAGTGGGCCGAAGCCGAAACGGAAGCAAAACAAAACTAACGTTTCGAAACGAACGGAAACACATGCCGACATCCGAAAGCGCAAATCTTAGGAAACGAAAAGTTGCGTTGGAACCTTAGACT
>JANVCL010000002.1:25565943-25580325 GCA_026546855.1 Erythroxylum incrassatum | reverse complement strand
AGAACAAAAAGGTGATTAGAAGGCCTGACAGAAAAATTCTTATTGGAAATATAATTTTGAAAATCGCTTTAGTGCGGCCCATGTCTTTCATTTCTTGGATAAAGTGATTGATTATGGAAGTGGGATTTGTTTTGAACTAATCAGAGAATCACAGCACATGGTGATTTAACAACTCTACCAAGACACAACATTATTAGTGGTTGGTGATACAGACGGCGTAGTTGTTTGCAACTCCTCATTATTATTCGAGTCTATTTGATTGCATAAATCATAAGTTTAGTAAGCTAATTATTAAAAACAGTAAATAACAAAAATAAGATCGAACATCATTTTTAAAATTGAGATGAGTTAGATAATTTAAATTGAAAGGCGGAAGGCAGATTATTGAGAAGTGAGGACTGTAAAAGACGGCTTTTATCAGTTTTCATTTGCCTAAATTAAATGTCCTCAAGTCAACATGGAGGGGCAGGCGTTCCAAGCCCTTCGCCCATGATCCTGGCCTGGGTGGCCGATAACTAGAACACTAATAATAGAAACTCGCTAAGAACTGCCTGTCACTCATAAAAAACAGACAAAGAAGTCCAAATTCCAGACACTGTCACGAATAGGAGCATAACACGTATGTTAACGAGAAGATTAAAAGGCGCGTCTCAACTTTTTTATTAAAATATAATGGCCGTCAGTGTCCGCCGAATTGGGTTTACTTTCTCAATTTTAGTTCTGGGAGTTTTGCATTTTTGGCAAGTTGACAAAACGAGAGGATGAACATGAAATGTGACAATAAGTCTCAATTACTGGCTTGTACTTGTCCGTCTTCTTTCATCTTGGTCCCCCCTTTGATATTGTTACAAAGGACAAAGGCTGAAAGTAAAATGAAAAAAATCACAAAGAGAGTCGAGAGCATATGAATGAATATCCACGTACGTTGTACTCATCACCACTAAAAGGAAGTGGAAGGCCAAAGATGAACCTAACCCCTGTTTCCTGCTTCCTGTTTTATAATGAAATCAACGGACCCCCTCCTCACTCTAGAATATTGTCCTTTCGTACTGAAATTTGTAAAGACGTGAGCTTGTAACTCATCAGTTCATTTGAGTCCGTTCACTTCATTATGGACACCTTAAGGACGTTACCATAATGATAAAATAATCGTTAATTCATTTTTTGATTAGACATTCTATCTCAAATATTGTTAATAATACCATACCATTCTGGTCAGTATCGGTTGACACAAGCCACACCAGTTGAAAATAATGCAAAAACTTTAGTTTCTGTATTAGGTTAAAGTATAGGGTAGTACTGACTTTTTGGATTAAAAATAATAAAAGTTTAAGAATTAAGATTAAAAAAACACTATCCATAATCCATTATTGATTATGCCAATCTCCTTTCCTTGTTATTGTCAACTTTGCCAATCTCCTTTTCTCATTGCCAGGCTAGACTTCCATCGCTGCTAGTTGCTAAAGTCGCCATTGCTGCTTGTTAAATTCGCCATCGCCGCTCCCTATAGTTATTCTTCTCCCTGCTGTCATTCTTTGATTATTTTCTTGTCCTAATACATTATCACTCATCATCATGACTTTTTGATTCCTAATTTCATTTATTGATGTTTTGTATTTGAAGGATCTGAGTTGTTTTCAATAGTTTGTTTTTGAATGCCTTTTAGCCTTAGTTTGCATACTAATGTTGAAATTTGGGTTATGTTGCTTTTGTTACTTTTCAGCTCCTTCTTATCTTAGTTAAAAGTTTGCATCCATGGACTATTTTTATAATTTTAAAAAATTATTTAAAATGTTGTTCAACATTTATCGATGTTAATGTTGTATCGTATCATAATCAAAATTAGTATTAAGTGGCCATTACTATATTCACAAAATTAATTTCAAGTTAAAATTTGACTTTTAAATAATAATCATAACATAATCTTCTTTAAAATGACATAACCAGTCAAAGGTACCTTCACAGGAATTTAGTCAAAGAGAGGTATATTAGAGATGGAAGGCAAGGATGGCAAAATATTCCAGACTCAGCCCACCGTACTTGGGTTAGCCTGAAGTTAACAAATTTAGCTCAAGTTATCCAAGATTTAAACCAAAATTATGCTTTTATTCATTAAAATTTTTGAACTTTATGTCAAGTTCAGGCTTGGGATTCACAGCCCAGCCTGAACCTTAATTATATTTGAAACAATGTCATTTTATTTTTAAACAAAACAACATTATTTCTTCAATAATAAAGGGCATCTACAATAAGAAGTCCAAAGTCCAATTGGGACGGATTAAACTCAAAAGTATAAAATTTTGAAAGATTTGTCGTTGAGGCAAATATGCATATACATTATTTATACAATCATCACTTTCTTCCTCCTTGTCTTCTAACTTTTAATATGGAATTTTAGAGTTAGATGCTTTATTTATACAATCACCTTACTCCTCCTTATCTTCTTTAATATTTGGGAACTTATATATTGATTCTCATATTGAAAGTAAGAAGATAAGGAAGAGGAAGATGATTGTATAAATAAAGTATTTGGTTCCCAATTTAGTTTTTTTTCTTCTAAAATGATTGATATTTTAGTCTAAGTAAGCCAATTCATGCTTGAACTAGATCAATCAAACCATATTCTAATTAAATATCGATTGAACACGCACTGAAACTAAATTGATTAAGTCCGATTGAGTTTTGATCTTAAGCTAATTCTCTAAAGCTCAATCAAGATTTATCTTGAATTCAAGCTTTTAAAAGATTGAGTTATGATCAATCCATTAGGGAATTTGTTCCGACTCTTTATTGTTCCTAATGGAGGATGCACAGCCTCCTCTAATATGGTAACTTTTTACTAAAAATAATTTCATTAAAAAAGGGGAAAACCAAACATATTGAAATTGTGCCCGTAAAAAATCTAAATTCCATATATTATCCAAATATAAATATGAAAATAATAACAATCCAATAGTCTATTATATTATTATTGTTGTTGTTGTTTTCTCTATTTTTGAGACTAATTAAATTTTGTTAAAGAAATCATTGAAAAAGAGAGTTATAAATAAAATTTCCCTTAATTGTCCTGATTTATGGTTTAATTGTACCTTTATATTTAAATATATCATATATCGCAACAAAGAACCTAACATCTAAAATATAATATATGTAATATCTAACATTTATAACTAGTCTCAATTATTTCAACTAAACAAATAGTTGACCGCATTAACAATCTTAATATGTTCTAATAAGATTATTTAAGATAAAGTAGAGGAAATTAACTAGGTATTAAAGATAAGATGAATAAAGTCATAATTAATCTTAATATGGTATGTATATATAAAAAAGATATTATGATGAACTATATGTATAAAAGTGCGATTCCCCTAAGTCTTTAAGATTTCACTAGAGATCGAGAAGTTCCTTAGAATCTAACTACAACTTTATGTGTTTAGTACTTGAACTAAACATATTGAATCTAACTACAAAATATTACTTTATGCTATATAAGTATCTAAGAAAATAACCTAAAAAGTAATATTCAATGGTTAAACAAAGATCAATGGATTTACTTTTACAATTTTAGTCTAAGTATATATTGAAAAAACTAATAGAGAAATACAATCTATAAAACAAAGTATTCTTAATTAAAATTCTTGAGGCACTATTGTAAGAAATGTTTGTGTTGTTTAACACTGGGTTCATTATAGTATTAGTGTTATAGGCTCAAAGATATAGGAATACCTCCTGAATTAGAAATAAAAATGTAAGTATAAGAGAGATTTATCCTCAATGGACTAGTTACAAGAGAGAAGAAAATTTATAAAGAAAAGGAAGAAATTTTTTTTACATACTTAAGCTCTCCAATACTATGATACAATATGTTAAAAAATGAAAAAAGAGAGTTTTGAAGAAAAAGACCCATATTTAGTTTTCTTGATTCATATGGAAATTGAAAAAGAATAATTATAAAGAATGGTTATAACAATTGGTAGTTATTATTATAGTTATAGAGCCTAGTTAATTCTAAACTCTAAATATTTATACATAAAAATATATTTAAAACTATCAAAATACTTTCTTTAACTTATGGAGGGAAAATTATCTATTAAGAAGGCTTTGTCAAGGAAAGGGATCAAAATATACATAACTACAATCTTTCTTTGGGTTATACATTAAAAGGATAGTTAATACCAACCAAAAATCACAATTAAAATAAGTAAAATAAAATTAGTTCACAACACAAGAAATATAAGGATTTACATGGAATGCCCAATGTAAGAAAAAACTATAGGTCCATTTACAAACCAAAACTTACACTATTCAATAAGAAATTAGTGGTTTAACTAAAGGAAAATACATTCGTCAAGGATGCCTGGAATAACAATTTCGAACAATCATCACCCAAAAGGGTGACATATTTGGTATGAAAGGAGAGATGGACAAAGATGATGAACATTGGGAGCTCGAAACCAAAATTTTATTGTTGGATGTGAATAGGTAATTCCTATGAACAACATAATAAAATTTTACATTGAATAAAGGTTATTTAGTCGTCGATCAAAGTTAGAGAAAATTCTATTAAATAATTATCTTTCTTTCTTTTTTTACTCTCTAGAATGCTCACTTCCCACTTTACTATGGCTCATAAGTTGACAAAAAAATTTCAACTCCTTATACACACTTTTTGATCCCCATTTTGTCTTTAATGAGACATTTTAAATGGAGATAAAGTGGATACTTCAAAATTTATACTATATGATATCATATCGAGGTTAATTCCACATTGCAAAACACATAAAATTAGTCCAAATTAATATAAGGACTCTTCCTCCTAATAGGAGGGATATCTAATATAGCTCACCCTTACTCCTATTTGAGGGCTCGACTAAGCTTGCTTTCTTTCGGGAAGTAACAAGCTTCTCTTTTGGTAAAATTTTTGTCAACATATCTGACCTATTTAGTTAGTGTGAATCTTCATATGTTTAGATGACTTATCTTTTACCACTTTTTGAATCAATAATATCTCCTTTAAATATGTTTGGTTCAAGATTTTAAGTGACATTCTTAACAAGGTGGATAACACTTTAACTGTCGTAATAGAGTAGGGACTTTTCTTAGCTCAAGCCCAACTTTGTGAGAAAATCTCTCATCCACATTGATTCCTTACTAGCTTCAAAGACTGCTATATACTCTATACTCTGACTCAGTAGGTGATATAGTAACACACTTTTGTAATTTTAATTATTAGGATACTGCTCCCATTATAATTGTTATCAAGTAGCCAAAAATAAACTTGCTCAAACTAATATCCCCTAACATATTAGTATCTATATGGCCATCTAACACAAGTAATCTAGGATCAAAACACAAACCCACTTTAAAACCTCTCTTTAAGATACTTAAGAATCCATCTTACTACTGCTTAATGCTTTGTTGAGGATTACACGTGCACCCACTAACAACCCTAACAACTTGAGATATCTCTATGCTAGTGAATACCAAAACATATATTAAGTTTCCAACAAAAAATGTATAAGACACCTTCTTCATCTCTTTCTTTGCTTCATCACTTGTAAGACACTTCCTAAATCTTAATTTCATATAGCTTATAAATGGATACTCATGGATTCAACTTTTCCATATTAAACTTTTGCAGTATCTTTTTTAATGTATTTTTCTTGTGATAGCCGGAAGTTCTTATTTTTCCTATCATAGGAAATTTTCATGCTCAGAATTTGCTTTGTAAGGCCAAGGTACTTCAATGCAAAGGAATTTCTCAATCCACTCTTCAAATTGGCAATCTTATTGGTATCATAACTCACAATCAACATGTCATCAATATATCATAAAAGAATAAGAAAATCACCCTTGATATTGTTCTTCATAAATACAAAATCATTTATATGTGTCTTGTTGATTCCATAATCAATAATAAAGGACTCGAACTTCTTATACCATTGACAAGGTGCTTGCTTCAAGCCATATAAGCTCTTATTAAAACAATAAACAAGCCTCTCACTATCCTTAACCTTAAAGCCTTCAATTTGCTTTATACAAATTTCCCATAAATCACTATAAAGGAATGTTGTCTTTATAACCTTAAAGCCTTTAAGTTGCTTTATATAAATTTCCTCTAAATCACTATAAAGTAATGTTGTCTTTATATCAAGTTATTATATTCCTAATTCCATATTAGCAGCTAAGCTAAAAACAATTCAAATTGAAGAAATCTTCGTAACTAAAGAGAAAATCTTATCAAAGTCAACAACTTTCTCTCGGTTGAAGCCTTTTAAAGTAATCCTTGCCTTGTAATAAGGTGGTGAACCATCTTCTTTGGTCTTTAGTTTGAACATCTACTTTTTATTTAATGCTCTCTTACCCTTAGACAACTTACTAAGTCACAAGTACAGTTGTTATACAAAGACTTCATCTCTTTTTGTATAACATTGTATCACTCGTTGTGCACATCTTACATAGCCTCCTTATAGCTCTTTGGCTCTCTCCCATCATTGAACAAAGTATCATCACTAGCTAGATATTTAGAGGAAGGTTGTCTTTATCTAGTATACCTCCTCAATTGAAGTTTTAGTTGTATAGTGAGCTCTTGTAATGGTAGCTCTTCATCATCTTAGACATTTTCTTGTTGTTACTTCTAGAAAAATCAGATATTGGTTTACTGTAGTAGGTGGAGAATATTATGCTTATTATGGCTTCTTATAGTCTTCAATGATCTTATCTTTCGTAAATACAACACCTCGACTTTTGACCATTAATTTGAATATTGTATCGTATTAGCTGGTATTTACCATACTAACAAAAAGGATACCAAAAACCAAAATACTGGTAAAAAATGTAAATTTAAAGTATTTTAGGACTAAATTGAAAAAAACTTAAAATTTCTCCTATATGAAATAATGATTACTTATACATAAAAAGGAATATAATAAAATTGTTCGTAATTTATTTAATAAATAATAAAAATACAAAAAAGAATTTATTAAAGAACTTATACAAAGTGATTGTAGATTACATAACTAAATATATTAATTTAGTACAATTATATTTTAAATTTTACATATTTCATATTGAAAATATATATACTTTTTAATATATACATATTAAAAATATTATAATAACTTTTGAAATATGTAAAGATAACATTTAAAATTAAATTCACTTATTATGTAACTTTTTCTTTGTATTATTAATTAATTTTATATCTATATAAGAATTAAATTATACTTTTCATTTTAATTTATAAGAAATATGTGAAAACAATATTAATAAAAATAAAGAAAAAAATTTATATCAAATTTTTATTATTTTAACTTATTAAGATATGAATGAACTAAAGTAAAAAAATTGTATATTGAGACACTATTTTACAATTTTATAAAATTTAGAAACTACTTTATAATTTCTAAAAATTATTTAAAACGATACCCAGTATTGATCGATACTGATACCATATTATACTGGAACCAAATTTGTAGTTTCTACAATATTTTGATACCATATTGTGCTGGAACCAAATTTCTAGTTTCTACAATATTTTCTACCGCTGTTGTAGGGCTTTTGACTCTTTCTTATATCTATCTTTGTCTTCTGGTCTCTTCATTTAACAGATTAGCTTTGTCAATCTCCATAATCAACTTGCCATTTGGAGTAGATTTTGTTAAGCAATGCAATAAGAGGGTTCCAACTTTTCGTCAATGAGCAAAGTAGTGCCAAAACCTATCTCATCATTAAGAGATATTTTCATGGTAGATGCAAATCAATGAAGCTTTGAAAATCATTCAGGTGTATTACTATGCTATCACCATCTTGATGTTCCAACTTTACAAGTTTCCTCATCATCAATGATACTTTGCTTAAAACACTTTTTCTTTCAAATATGATCACGAGTTTCACCTACAATTCATAAATATTTGTTTCATTGGCAATTTATTAAAGAAAACTCAAATAAACAAATTTTTTAATTATTCCAACAACCTTTAAGTTTAAAATTTTTAATCACTTTCTAAAACATTGATTGGTATTGATGGATATAAAATAGGCTTATATAAATTCTTTATGTAAAAGACGTCTTTCATTTTCGTTTTTCATACTGGGTATTTCCCATATTTTAAATAAATCATTTTCGACACACTACTTTTATCTTCCATCTTAACCATTCTTACAAATCACACAAGCCTTAAAACTAAGCTCTGATACTAATATGTTGAGAAAAGAGACCAAAATATACACAAGCAATTAGTAGACATTAGTGGAAACAACAAACAAATATAATTTTATGCTAAATTGTGTTGTCAAATAGATAAATCATACCAACCAAAAGTAATAACAATAATAAGTGAAATAAAAAATAAAAACCTTAGTGAGGGAAAAAAATTATGAGATCATTCATAACCAATACTAGAACTTCTATTAATCAATAAAAAATAAGTGAGTACAATAAATTGTTCCTCCCAATATTAACTAGAGGCAAATACAATCATCATGGAAGAATCTTAACCAGAACTGTTAAGCTTGATGTAATGTATTGGATAGTCTCCAAGCAAGAAATTCCGTGGAAGGTATAGTGGATGCCGGCTGGAAAGAGACTCGGCGATCTGATAATTTGTGTGTCCATAGTTGGAGGTTGTTGGATTGATATACTGTTTTCGCAATCCATATGTAATTATAGTGCTGGTGGGGGCACAATATCCGTTCGTACTTTGCAATTCAAATTAGGGAACTTAACCAAATTGTGTTGCTTCAACATTACACTTTGTGGACATGAAATGATTGGATTCTAATAGTGCTTCAACTCATTTTGTTTTAGGTGGGAAGCGAGGGAAGTGGAGATTTAAACACGTATGACCTCTTTTTCATTTCATTCAACGTTTGATAGTTCGTGAATCTCAGTCTTGTCATAGGTGATCATATCCATCCTGGAAAGTTGATTGCTTGATAACGTGGACGAAAAAGAAGATTAATTCCAAGTGGTATACTTTTGTATACATCGTAAGTATTATAACATGTGGCTGACATTTGGATATGCCTGCAGTTCATCCGTTAACTCTTTTAACAAAAGGGAGAAGCCAAAATGCGGATATTTTGAAGTTGTGGTCCTCAGTTCCTTGAAAAGGATCCGCCAACTTGCAAAATCTGGCCGTAACTTTGGCTTCGTAAGCAGCCATGGAAAGGAACATAACTGAAATTCAAACCCACGTTTTTGTAGCCATTTTGTCTTGATTTTTGTCCTGGGAAAATCCAACCTTTACCAAGGACAGAATGTTATCATTCTCCATGTGCATGGAAGTTTGGACCAAGCTGGGCTTAGCTATCCTCAATCGTGTCGTGCAGTGCAACGAATCTAAAAAATCTCCTTCATTTAAAATTATAATATGCAAACAGAAGATAGGCCAATTAGTCTCTAATGGGAATGTTTCTCTGGTGCTGACAAATGACACCCAATGGGAATGTTGATATATACGTAAGTGACGGAAATTAATATAAAAATAACTTCCCGAAAAAGCTATAATTTAGCCTTTTTTTTAAGCTTCAAATTTTATCTTTTGAAAAAGTTGTATTTTAGTTTTTTCAAAAGCTATTTCTACTTAAAGAGTACTTTTGAAGTTTGCAGTCAAACACCCATTTTTTTTTCCTGAAAATAGCTTTTGCCGTAAAAAAAAGTACTTTTTTAATCTCCAAAAGCTGAACCAAACAGGAGCTTAATTGTTGTGTGTGTGTATATATATATATATATATATACACATATATACATGTACGTATGTATATGTGTATGTATATATATATATGTGTGTGTTTATAGACAGGAAATATATAGCACTTAATTTTGTATAGAGAAATCAACTAGCTAGCTTGTGAATGAATATTTTCTTTATATTCTCGAAGAATAGTCATTACAAAAGTGTGTTCTATTTTTTCCTATCTATAAACACACACACACACATATATATATATATACACATATATATACATACATATAAGATTCCTGGGTAATAAATTCAATTATGCGGTTAAAGATAAATGAGTAGCTAATTATAAGGCTAAATCTATGAACAAATACAGGAGTAAATTTTTGTACATAGCACCCCCTCTCAAACTCAAGATGAAATAGTGTATACTAACGTAAGTTTGCTAAGTAAGATATTAAATCAACCAGGGAGAAGAGCTTTAGTAAAAATAGTAGTTGTTTGCTTTGTCAAAGCAACAAGAAGTTGTAATGTGGCACATAGAGGATGTTTTCGAACAAAATGATAGTCATTTTAAATATGTTTTGTTCATTCATAAGAAAGATCATTATGAGCAATATGTACTACAAGAAAAACAGTTGAATACCGACGGAATGTTAGGGACCGGTAATATTCCGTCGGTAATTACAGACGGAATGTTACTGCGTTGGAAAAATAAGACGGCAGAGAGAAGTTTACCGGTGGCTAATATTTTGTTAGTACACAGACGTTGGTAATGAAACACTATAATCATCGTTTAAAAAATGTAACAAAACGATGTCGTTTTGGCTGAACCAAAACGACGTCATTTTGATTCACATTTTAAAGCAGCCGCGCAGATCTCCTCCCCCATCGTACACCTGCTTTCTTTTTCTTCTCTTCTCCTTTCCTTCACCGTCGACGTCAGCCACCACCGTCTGTTCTTTCCTTCGACGTGGAGGCGTGCACCACCGACATCCCCTACTCTGGTCACTGGAACCGAAGGTAATGCCCTGTTTAAAACCATTTTCTCCTTACTCTAGGTTCGTGTTTCAGTAGATTATGGTTTGCGTTATAATGTCAATGTTGTTTGATCTTAAATGTTAATTAGTGATTGTTAATGATAGGGTATGTGTTTGTTGGAGAATTCATGGAACAAATTTGGATTTTTGTGTTGAAGTAGGGATGAGAAATGACATGCACACCAAGTGTTTGAGAAAATGCTTACAGATGTTTGTCTTGAAATGTTGTTGAATTTGAATTATTGGTCTTGTTTTGGAAGATGTTTAGAATGTATGTTGATATATTATAGTTGTTTATAGAAATGTTATATGGGGTTAAAATTGATATTGTTGTTTCAATTTATTTAAAAATAAAAATAACTTACAATGTTAATATATGATTATGTATAAGATAACTTAATTGTAAAGAAATTAAAATTTTAATCTATTGAATATTTGTTATTTTGTTATATTAACTAACATAATTTAAATTAAACTATATATTTGTTTAATATGTAAATCAAATGTAAGTTATAATTTAAATATTCTAAAGATATTTTAAATTTAATTAAAGTACTTATTAATAAATTTGACAATTAATTACAAATATTAAATACAGTTTAAAACTAAAATTAATGAAATAAAATACTTATTAATTAATTAATTAATGAAAATTTTCATAACTTTAATTAATAACTAATATATTGGATAATTATATAATATAATTTTAGTGCCTTCAATTGAAAAAAAATCGTACGGCTAGCCTAAATTTTTAATAACAACTTGTCTAATAATTCATATGATACATCAAAATTGTTTGTCTTCAAATTTGTCATAAATTTATATAACGGTTTTCAGAAAATTTTTAATAAGAACATGTTTAATAATTCATATTGCTATATTGTTATTAATAAATGGATAGTAATTAAGATGAATTTAATTCCAATTTGAATAATACATTTATTTTGTATTCAAATAAACAAACAATCTTACTTTTAATTAAATTGGTATAATTTATTATATGTATTGTTATTAATAAATGGATAGTAATTAAGATGAATAGCTTCGTAGGATTAAATGATGATTGAATATAATTAATGGCCTTGATTGATTTAAATATTTCATATCAATTATTGTGTTATATAGGAGAAAAGCTTTCTAACATGTGAACAAATGTGTTCTTCGTTGTAGGTACTCTTTTGTTTCCAATACATTCATTTGTAACGAGTTTGAAGAGCAGCTTTACCAGGTATTTAAATCTGTCTTCAGCTTCATCTATTGCCTACGTTTGTGTTTCGGTTAAGGTAAGTGAATATGTTGATGTGTACGTATTTTTTGTACTAGGTATATTTTGGGTCGTTGTTTGTGGAATGAACTTCAATTAATTATTAAAGCAATATAGGATGAACCTTACTTATATTGTAGTTGCAGTTACCTTAACTTGTGCTTTCGTTATTTATTTTATTCATTTTCCGTCGTTATTAATCACCTTATCTTAACTTGTCATTATCGACATTCTTCACGTAGTTCGTGAAAACTAACGGTGACTTAAAACAATTTATTAAAATAAGTATTCATATTTTGATGAATACTTATTGTATACTTATTGAAAAAATCCTCTCACATATATGATGAGAAACATGTATGTGAGATCTTTAGTATAGATTCGTTTAGGGCATTTTGAACTCGTAAAAGTTAACAGAAATTTCGTCATGAGTGAAACTATGAGGCTAATCGAAGAAAAATATGAGGAGCTTATGAGTCACTACTAAAACGAGACTCAAGTCACATATATTATCTTACATGTTCTGTATACTTTGCCGAGCATGAAGGACACTAACTATGGACTCACTTTTTTACATTAATAGTCTTGTAGAAATGAGTTATGTTAATAGATCTTGGATGTATAGACGAGCAATACCTAACGGTTACATTAATCTTGAATTTGTTGCTAGAGTTGAAGCTTTTATTCATTATGCCTGTTCTCAACTTGCATACATGGATAGGTCGAAGATCAAATGTCTATGTAAAAAGTGGAAACACAAATGTTTCCTTCCTATCTACTCAAACTTTTCAATATATTCTATTAAATTTTTATTTCCAATTCTTAATTAAGGAATGTAGACTTGGCGTCTGGTTCCAGATGGGTGTACTTCATTCCATTTGGAGGAATGTGGTAAAATTGTCCCTGCTGAAAGAATAAAGGATGCAACAACAATCTCCACTTCTTTAACTCATGATCGTTTGCCTTCCATGACCGATCTTCTACTTTAAGGTGTATAGTATCATACAACATCAATTTCCTTATTATATACATCTCAATTTAAACATATGAAGTTGTTATATTAACATTTCATGAAATATATTACTTGTTTTAAGCTGTAATGAATCTCGAAGATGACATGTAAGTCAAAGGAGGCGGGACTAATAACACAACGATTGATGAAGGATTAGGGAAATTGGTTGCTTTGGAAAAGTTGGCAATTCCACAGAGCTCATCAGGAAATTCACATACGTATATGTATTCAGGATAGGTTCCATTATCCCATTTTAATATGAAAATATGTAAGTTCCTTCCTATTGTGTTGTAGGTAAACCATTTTCGAACGTTTCACCAATAAACTTAGCAACAGTGGAAACGTTGTTGCAAGAAGTCTTCAAAACCAAACACGTGCGGGAAGAACAGTTACTATTTCCATTGGAGCGTTCGAAAATGCAAGGAACCTTATCGGAAATCCACCTATCGGGGAGTCCCTTACCTTTACCGACTCTCATATTACTTGAAATCTAACAAAAAAATAAAATCATTTTTATGTATCTTCTGTAATACACATGATTGTGCTATAAACTAGTTATATTATTGTACTGTAACTGTAACAATTATTCTCATTACTAAATTCGAAGTTATGTAATGAAACAAATCATGAAATGTTCCTTTTACATATATTGTGTAAAATAACATGATTATTTCAAGGAGAATTCAGTAAACAAATAATTTTAGGTACAAATATAGGACAAAGAGACCACATCAAGTGATGCGACCCAGGCTCAAAGGCATGTTTGAAGGGACTTGCTGTGAGGGTGGCTCATCACAACCTCTAGCTGCAACTGAGTCACCACCAACACCTCCAACGCCTACAGTTGCAGGAACATCATCACCTGGGACTGGTGATGCGCAACAATCCAACAGTCATATATCATCCAATACAATTATGGAAGATGAAGGAGACGAGATGCAACCTAGATCTGAGGGTCCCGATGGCAAGAAGTATATAACAATATCCAATAAACAGTAAGTGCAATCACATGAAACACTATATATGTTTATCATTATATTGCTGTGTTAAATTTTTGCATGTTTATTAGCTTATTTGTTCTTATATTAGGTTCATTTCGTTTGGACCGTGTTCAAGACAAATGACATCGACATTTAAAGAGAGTATTGATCATGAGGGTTATGCATGGAAGAAGATCTCTGAGGCCACAAAGGCATTTTACTTTCAAGAAATTGAGGTACAATATGCCATAAATATGTGTTTTCTTTTTATTGTATCCATTAACAACATACATAAAAATTGATTATAAGCTTTAATGAATTTATTCCTTTTATTCTCAGAAACATTTTTACTGGAGTTCTGAACTCGATGGGATAATACATAGTGTATGGGAGTCGC
>JANVCL010000002.1:25528890-25547172 GCA_026546855.1 Erythroxylum incrassatum | reverse complement strand
AAGGAAAAGGAGTCTCCTCCTTTTAGTGAAGTACACTTGATTCATAAATAATGATATCCCTAATAATTATTAGTTTGCATAGCTTAGGATCAAGACACGATAACGTATATCCCTTGATGCCATCAGGATATCTAATAAATATGCACTTTTTAGATTTGGGTTCTAATTTTCTATCATTAACATGTACACAAGTTAGACTCTAAAACATTTGTAAATTTGAATAATCAGTAGGTTTACTAGACCATACCTCTTCTGGAGTCTTACAATTAATAAATACTGATGGAGAACAATTTATCAAGTAACACGCTGTTGATGCCACTTTAGCCCAGAAATTCTTTGGTAGGCCAAAGTTGGACAACATGCAACGAAATTTCTCTAAAATTGTTCTGTTCATTATTTCTGTTACATCGTTCTATTATGGCATACCTATGAAAGTCAGATGGTAGACTATTCCTTTATTCTTGAAAAAATCATTAAATTCACCTTCATAGAACTCTAAGCCCTTATCTATCCTAAAACGTTCTATTTTTCTACCTATCTGTTTTTCAAACAGCGTCTTCCATTGTTTGAAAATGGTAAACACGTCATTCCTGTGTTTCAGAAATTATACTCATACCTTCTTCGAGTAATCATTAATGAAGGTAAGTATATTCCAGGCACCATCTTTTGAAGAGACACGTGCAGCCCCCCAAAGACCAGAGTGAATGCAATCTACAGTGCCTTTCTTCTTGTGAACAACAATGGAAAAACTAACTCTTTTCTACTTGTCTAATACACAATGTTCACCAAAATTTAATTTTGACACTTTTTGGTTATAGAGAAGAACTCTTTTGTTTAGTAGCGTCAGGCCTCTTTCACTCATATGTCGCAGCCTCATATGCCATAATATGGTGACATCTGATTTTGACAGAACTACTCCTATAACAAATGTTCCTTGGAGTACGTATAATTTGCCAATTTTCAAAGCCTTTATCTCAAACACGGCACCTCTAACTACTTTGAGAACTCCACCTCCACTAGTGTAATAGTAGCCTTTTGAATCCAAGGCACTTAAAGAGATGATATTTCTCTTTAAGTGTGGGATATGAAGAACATCTGCAACGTTCTTAGTACACCATCAAACATTTTTAATTTGATATTACCTAATCATACCACTCTACAAGCTTGAATATCGCCCATTATACAACTCCACCAATTATTGGATCATAGGTGGAGAACTAGACTTTATTGGGACACATGTGAAATGAGTAGGCAGTGTCATGGATCCATTCATCTCATGGTCCAAAGCCTTCTTCACTCACCAAAAGGACATCTGCTTATTCCTTCTTTTGTACAACATTGGTTTCGACTTGCGTTTCTTTATTCTCTCGATCTAGCTTGTTTTTGAGCTTGTAAAAATCAGCTACAACATGCCTTTTCTTTTTTGTAATATCCATAAAATCCATTTCTGACTTTGGAATTTGATCTTAACATGTGTCTGTTACTACTAATGGAGTTTTTTTTTTGGTCTTCCTTTGAGAACCAGTCCTTCTACAAGACTACTTTGGTTTGAGACAAACTTCTTTTCAATAATATCTTTAGAAAGTAAGGAAGATTTGACATCCTCTAATGTGAGAGACTCTGGACCTTAAATAATAGTATCTTGAAACTGTTTGTAAGATGGAGGTAAGGAGTGGAGCAATATGAGAGCTTAGTCTTCTTGATCATACTTGATGTCAATATTCTTGAGATCTGTGAGAATTGAACTAAAATCATCAACATGTGATTTGAGTAAACCACCTTCTGTCATATGGAGAATGTGGAAGCGGTGTTTTGCAACCAATTTGCTAGTAAGACTCTTTGTCATATTTAGAGATTCCAACCTACGCCATAATAATGCAGCTGTCTTCTCGTGAATAACCCCATGTAAGACTTTAATTGAAAGGCTTAATTGAATGGCATCCATGCCTTTTTCATCTATGTATAGCTTTTGGGCATCGATTAATTTGTGTGGTATTCCATCCTTTCCCAACAAGGCCTTTTACACACCATTTTGTGTCAAAATTGCAAGTATGTTAAAGCTAGTGTTGCAGTCGAAATTCTCAAAATCAAAATTTGTTATTGCCATTTTCAAACAAAACTTCTACTCACAACTTTAATACTATTCATGTGATTTGCATGCTTACAATTTATAGCCCTCAAATACTGTAAGTGTATAGGTCGTGATTTGTAGTAAGTGAAGGGTCGATCCCACAAGGTGAACTAATATAATCCTATGTTTTATAAGGCTTAAAAAATTAATAAAATGAAAATAATTGAACAGAGAGTAAATATGAGAATTTGATCTTAAGAAATTAATTCAAAGATTTAAAACAAAAAGAAATTTAAAATTGAACAACATAAAAAATCACAATGGAAATCAATCAAGAGAAATTACTAAGTTATACAAAAGGGGATTTTTCCTATGATTAATGCTAACCTCGCCATTTATGTGTTAATAGGGTGTTAGTTCTAGACTAAAACAGGGTTGATTATTCTCTTTTGAGTTATAACTGTTAAACCATAAATAATAAACCTTAATTGAATTATGAAAATTGTAATATCTCAATTAATAAAAGACCTACAACCCTAATTAGTTCTTAAGCCCCCTAATAAACTACCGATTCTCACAAGGCATGTCTCTCTGCACAATAACCAATATGATTAATCATGTCGTCTATTGGATCTCTTAACTCTCATTAACCTAATAAAATCATTTTTATCTAGTTCACCCTCTCAGTTTATTACCGAAATATGCAAGTATCGTAATTAATCACAACACCCAATCCATAAAACGCAAAAATGTCTATATTAAGATTAAATCATGGTAAAATCCTGAAGGAAGAGTTAGAACATCATCAACAATCCAAAATCCATCATCATACAATCCATTTCAATCTTATACATTGAATGAACAAAAAATGAAAATGGAACGGAGGAAGAACTTGGATCGGATAATTCGAAAGTTAGCAGTGTCGGCAGACCCACCTATCTGGGAAGTCAGCAGCATCAGAAGACCCACTTCTTCTCTTCTTCCTCCTCTTCCTCTCCTCTCTTATTTCTCTCTCCTTTAGGGTTTTCCAAAAGTGGAAGAAGTGAAGCTCCTCTTTAGAGTTACATCTCTTTACTTTATATAGTCTTTCCAATTAAGGTAACCCAAGGGTCTTTTCCAGGTCCAAAAGGTTCCTCGAAAACCTAAAACCGAAAGCATCCCCTCGTCTGTCCACATACAGGCCACAATTGTGGCCCTTAGTGGCATGCTCGTGGTCGAGATTTTTGGCCTTTTGCCACGATTGTGGCACCTCCATCATCCTTCTGTCACAATCGTGCCCTCGAGTTAGCTCATGGGTCTTCTCCATTTTCCACTCTTTCCCCTAAAACACTAAAAAACACATCAAAGCACCTTAAAAAATAAAATTGAAGTTCAAAAGCATGCTCTAACCCATAAAGCACTTAAAACACAAGTATCTATTAACTAACACAATTCTAACCTAAACACAAACTAAGCAATCAAATTAACAACTAAATACAAACTAAATTACCCACAGAAACACGATGCAATCTACAACTATCAAATACTAATTTGATGCGACTAGTGTAGGATAGTAGAATTTTGTTTTAGAAATTTGAATGGACTAATGGAACAACAAGTAGAGAAATATATGGGAAAAACAAGACACAAGAAAGTAATGTGATTCACTCCTTTGAGATTGGCTACTTCTACGGGTGAAGACAATCAAAGAAATTTACTAATGGAAAAATGAGAAAATTGCAAAGAAGTTAATATTTTTCTCTTAAACCTTTAACCAGTTACACCCAAAAACTCATATATAATACTTTCGCATTTACAAAATACCTCAAAAAATGGCCTCACAAAATGAGCTCTTGTTTTTCACTCAAACTCTCTCTGCATCTTTTGTTTTTCACTCTCTTTGTCACCGTATTCATGAAAAAAGAGATAGAGAGAGTGAAAAACAAAAGGTGAAAAAAGAGTGTAAAATTTTTCAAACAAATCTTTAGCACATATGCATGGATTTGCATAAGTACCAACCATTGACAAAAAAAGGGGGATCGGTGTCAACAATCTTTGAAAAAATTGTCAACTTTGACAATTTCAAAATGCAAACCAGGAATTGATATGTGCTTAATTGATCATACATTTATTCGTAACACTTAGTGATTATTGCTATGAAATGCTTAAGACATTCACTTTAGTTCATATTTAGTTTTAGGTACAATTCGGAAACATAAGAGCTAAAGTGAGTTAAAAGCACATTCTTTGAGCTTTCTTCATGAGATCCACCCTTTTGTCTTCATAGAGCAAGTAGGATAAGGATTAGAGCAAGAGGAGAAAAGAAATGCTAAAATGAAGAATCTTATCCTATGTTTAATGTTTGGGTGTTACGTAAAAATAATTGAATGCTTTATTTGATTATTTTTATGTATAAACTCATTGCTAGAATCTTTAAAATAATCCATAATTGTTTTGTTAGATTCATTTGTAGAAACTAATGGCTTCAAATCATTAGGAATACAATCTATAATTATTGTGTTTTCGATTGGTGTCAAATCATTAGGGATAACATAGCATAGGTTAAATGACCCGAGCGTGTAGTTGTTACCTTGATTAATTTGTTTTCCTAACTTATAATACAACTATCTAATTAAATCTAAGGAGCTTGTTTTAGATTGTTCGGTAGCTAGGTTCGGTTAAAGAACTTATTTTAACTGAACGCAACCTAAGGGAAAACCAGGGTCAATAGAGTTTATCGTTAACCTACGATTAATAGTTTCTAGAAGAGATATGAGAACAACAATTCAATGAAGTATGTTAAATTATATGCAGGCCGAGATTGAACCGATGACTGGGTCCCTAATGCATTCATCACTTTTCATCATTTTTTAATGTTTTCTTTAATTTGCTTTTTTTATTTTAGTTTCATTTTATTTTCTTATCTGAAATCAAACCAACCCCCCTCATAACCTAAACATTGATTATTTTCATTTCAAAAGCTTTATACACACTCTCTGTTGGATTGACCTAGACTTACCACTAATTATAGTTTTAGGTCTAGTTATTTTGTATAGTGTTACTATGTGCTTCATCAATTTTGGTGTCGTTGTCGGGGAATGTGATGCTTTAGTTTTTTCTTAATTTCAATTGGTGTTGTGTATATATTTGTTTATGATTAATTTCTTTTCAGTTATTTCTTAATCTTTTCACTTTTTTTAGTGTTTTTATGTTAAAAAAAATACATGGAAGGAAGTAGTTTTTTCATTAACTCATATTCTCAATCCTATAACCAAGTTTAGGGTGATCATACAAACTTTAGTTATGGATGGGATAACTAGCAAAATTACTTCCTTAATAGTTTGCACGACGGATAACAATTCCCGTATAGGCCATAAACTTCTTATTACGATTCAAGTCTATCTCTGGAAGAAGTACTTAATGTTACGGATGCTAACAATATTCAAATTCAACAGAATAATCCAAAATTCCATCCGGATGTAAGGCAATTTTGGAAAGATACAAGGTCTAGCGTCCAAGATTTGGAGAGCCAACAATTCTCAGGTACATCTCTGGAAGAATTAGTTAATGTTGTTGCTACTAATACTTTGCAATTTCAGTAGGATACAAGTTCTACAAATCGAAAACATGGTAAGCCAGATGGGTCAGATGATGGAAGCTATCAACTACTTAGAATCACAAAATAGAGAGATGCGACCCTTTTAACCTAAGGTGAACCTAAGAGACGTTAGTGCAAAGACCTTACATAGTGAGAAGGAGCTTAGGAATCTGGAGAGGACTACCCAAACTATTGCTTGTAAAGAAGAAGTGTCAAAGGAGACATGGATATATCATTTAGCTCGAAGGTGAGTACTAAGTCCGTAATTATTGTTGAAACTAACTCTTCACCTTTACCTAGTAGATTGGAGAAGGTAAACAAGGAGAAAAAAGGTGAAGAGACATTTGAGATATTTCAAGAGTGTAGGGACTTAGTAGATATTGAAAATTTAAAGATAGGGAAGCTAATGTATATGAATGATCATCAACTAAGGCCCTATGCTAAAGAACCTCAAATAGAGGAAGCGCATATGACACCCAAAAGTCATAATTTTGTCAACTAAGTAGGAAAGTATAGGGTCGAGCCAACGATAATAAACAAAGGTACTGCTTGGGAAGCAACTTAAAGGAAGTTTAATTCTTTTTCTTCACATTTTTTCATTTGTTTCTTATATGCATGTGTGTTTTTTAAGTTTGATTGTTTCTTACTTGTTTTTAAGTTTTCAATCAAAGAGAGATATAATCAAACAAAAAAATTTCTCTTTTTCTATTGCTTCTAGGGTATATAATCATAATTAGAGAGTGAATTGACTAGAAAAGTCTATAGCCACATGAGCATGTACTTTTACTCATGTGATTGGTCAATATGATTTATCTTTAGAAGAATAGTGACTAGTGATGGGCACAAGCTAGTGAGATTTTGAGCCTTTATAGACTAACACATCCATATTAGTCTCATTGTCTTTTGTTTATATGTGACCTTTATGATATGTTCATCCTATCTTTTGTTTATCACATGCACTAACATGGAAATGATATAGGCATCCTTTGCTTTATAAGCTATATTATCCAAATAGCCTACCTATTGATATGATTTTTCCTTTGTTAAGACCCCTTGAGCTTTAATCACCTTTTCTTTTTATGCTAACAACATTACATGCTTCAAACTTAACCAAATGTTCCCCAAACCTTAAAGCTAGTGGAGCATTTGTTGATTATTGATGATTATGGGTATACAAGAGTATAAGTGTGGGAGTGTGCATATGTGTAGGGCAGTTATAATTATTAGGATACTATTTTTGTCATATCAATGAAATTCCCATATTGATGTAGCTTCTTTCAATTTTTATCAAAAAAGAAAAAAGAAAAAGAGAAAAGCAAAAAAAAGAAAAATTTATTTATTTAAATAAAAGTATCTTTGAGGAAATGCAACTGTTTTGAAAAGTTATTTATGATTAGTTTCTCCTCCTAAAATTGTATTGAGTGGGTGATTTAAGTTTATTGCATATAAGATAAATGTTGTTTTGGAAGGTTCATTGCTTATAGTTTCAATGTATTGTTTATCATCAATCTTTATGAGTGATCCGTTCTAATTAATTATGCTTTATGTGGTTTGTGGTGTGAGAGCTTGAATTTGAGCTATGTAACGTAGTTTTTCCATTCATCATAGTTAATGTACATAATTATGAGTGAGTATTGATTTTTGCGCTTGATGATATATTGAGTGTTTTTCTTGTTTTACTAGCTTTGATAGCTTTCACACTACATTACCCATATATATCTCACCTTTCCCCTTTCCCACATTAAAACCTAGAAAATTCCTTTGATTCATGATGATGCATGTGAATCTTAACGGTGGAGAAATGAAATGATATAAGTGTTTTGGGTTTGTGACTTTGATTTTGATGTTTTGCCCGAGGATGGTCAGAAGCTAAGTGTGAGAAGATTGATATGTGCTTAATTGATCATACATTTATTCCATAACACTTAATTATTATTGTTATGAAATGCTTAAGATATTCATTTTAGTTCATATTTAGTTTTAGGTACAATTCGAAAGCATGAGAGCTAAAATGAGTTGAAAGCACGTTCTTTGAGTTGTCTTTTTGAGATCCACACTCATTTGTCTTCATAGAGCAAGAAGGAGAAGGATGAGAGCAAGAGGAGAAAAGAAAATGCATAAAATGAAGAGCATATGTTGAAAACATCAAGCATGAAGAGTGCAGAAAAATTGCTCACGCCCATGACGTAGTCAGGCCCTTGACTTATTTGTCATAGGCGTGATGCTCACTCACACCGATAAAAACATAGCTCATGCTCGTGACTTTGACACTTGACACTCGAAAACTTAGTTCACTATGAATATAATGTTAAGATGACAAAAAATATATGAAATGTTTATAAACCGTTTTAAGGAACAGAGGTCTCGGTTTTGAGAAGAAAAGGGGCAACAGAGCACATCTTTGGGAGACCCATAGAGGGCTAAACTTGTCGAAGCCAGTTTGGAGGTGATATTGACGCCGAAGAATTCGGTTAAGCATTTCTCTCCTTGTATTTATTGTTCCTTCTCTCTTAAGGATTAATTATGTTATCCTATATTTAATGTTTGGGTGTTGTGTAAAAATAATCGAATACTCTATTTGATTGTTTTTATGCATGAACTCATTGCTAGAATCTTCACTATAATCCGTAATGTTATGTTGAAATTCATTTGTAACAACTAGTGGCTTCAATTCATTAGAGATACAATTTGTAATTGTTGTGTTTTCAATTGGTGTTGAATCATTAGGGATAACATAACTTAAGTTAAATATCTCGAGCGTATGTGACTGTTGCCTTGATTAATCTATTTTCCTAACTTGTAATGCAGCTATCCAATTAAATCTAGAGAGCTTGTTCTAGGTTGATCGATAGCTAAGTTCGATTAAAGAGCTTGTTTTAATTGAACACGACTTAAGGAAAAGCTAAGATTAATAGAACTTATCGTTAACCTATGATTAATAGTTGCTAAGAGAGGTACGAGAATAACAATTCAATAAAGTATGTTTAATTGTGTGTAGGTCGAGATTGAACCGATAATCGGGTCCCTAACATACTCATCACTTTTAATCATTTTTTAATGTTTTCTTTAATTTGTTTTTTTAGTTTTGTTTCATTTTATTTTCTTATTTGAAATCAAACCAACCCCTCCAAAACTTAAATACCGATTATTTTCATTTCAAAAGCTTTACACATTCTCTGTGGGATCGACCTACACTTATCACTAGCTATAATTTTATGTTTAGTTATTTTGTATAATGTTACGACGCGTTACAACAATGGTGCCAACAATCTTTTAAAAAATTGTTAACTTTGATAATTTCAAAATGCACCTAACAAGACTAATAATGCTATAACAATATGTATAATTTTAGTCAATTAATTTAAGAATCTGTTCCATATCCAATACCCCAAAAATTGCAACGTAAGGCAACCCTCAAAATGATGCTCAAGCAGGCACGTCTTTAAGAATATAATAGAAACACAGTTATGCTTTTCTTTTTCCCAAAATCCAACAGTACATAAACAATTCCCTTTATTTTTTTCCTCTTTTTATTTTGGGTCATGGTAAAAAGAACAGGGGGCGTAAGGTCTTATATATGTTTATTAATCACATACGAGGCAAGAGAAATACTGGTAATTTTTTGCTTCGGTTTTGGATTGTCAATAAGATCCACATGAAGACGACAAGTGCCTCGTAAGTAACAACGATAACGCGGTGGCCATGAGCGCTCCAGCTATGTTACCTGCGTTCTCTGATAAAAATTGATAAACACAGCATTAATTTAGAGCTCTGTCAGAAAATAAAGCTTCAATAAGCATTAAAAACACAACAAAGAGCTTCGGCAGCTTTCCCTTGGTATATATTCGCTTCATTTTCCTGTTCGATTCTCAATTTTTATTTCTGTTTATCTTTCTCCTTTAGTAACTTGTTCCTATGTGATTATTTCCATATCTGGGAGTGATCCATTCAAAGTTGGTGAATTAGTCTATTATGATATTGAGAGTTAAATTATAGTGCAGACCAGAAAAAACTTCGAAAAAGTGTGCTGTGTGTGTATCATACCTTTGGTTTTCGCGCTACTAGTTGGTGGTTGAGCGATCGGATCTGTTGGCTTTTGCTGTGGTGGCAATGGCGATGGAGCAGGTGATTCTAACTTATATTCAGGATCGTAGAAAATATCCTTTTCGTACCTGAAATGGCAACTTGGTGAAATAACCCTGCCTCCTTGTCTCCCGACGCAACAATTTGGAATCTGTTTAACAGCCTGACCCAAACAATCAGTGCATTGCTCTTTAGACAAATCAGGAGTGCACTGGACCAGTGCATAGATAGTTTGTCTACCAACGGTTGTTACGTTTGCAGTAGAAAACTTGAGGAGAGAGTCACCTGAGGCAGCTCTAGTTGTGAGGTTATCTAGCAAACTCTCCAGCTCCTGCTCGAATTGGGTTACCTTGGAGACATTGTTTAGATTGTACATCGAAAAATAAGGTCCGAATTCC
Organism: Erythroxylum incrassatum; assembly: GCA_026546855.1. Lineage (NCBI taxonomy): Eukaryota > Viridiplantae > Streptophyta > Magnoliopsida > Malpighiales > Erythroxylaceae > Erythroxylum > Erythroxylum incrassatum. Next base: position 25,537,043 of record JANVCL010000002.1, on the reverse strand, counting down.
ATGCTTCCCAGTATGGAACGATTAGAGTATCTTAGCATACAATCATCGTACCAAATAATGGCCTCCTTCTGGTTTGGGCAAACTTGTTTAAGCTTCTGGCTTGATTGAAGAATGCAACTGCGACAAGCATCGGGCTTAGTATCACCTCTGCATAGCGCGATTGCGTTAACTTTGTCTTCTTTTTGGCCGAAGGAGCTGCTGTAAAACCCATGGTTAACTCTCTCGTTGGAGGGAAGGGACGAAAGGAGTTGATGCAGGTTTGATTCGTAGTTACTATTGCTAGTGAAATTGCCATTTTCTGAACATACGTGATATAATGGTTCCGTTGGCTCTGAAATGGTTAGGACGATTTGAGCCAAAAGCAACACCAACAATTTTGATGATGAAATTGTAGCCATTGGCATGTGATGATGAGTTTTATTAACACAGGAGATGAAAGTTCTACATATATAGACACAAATTCAAGATTGATGCTTTTGACTGACTTCTTTTGGAGGTGGGTCTTGTTTATTACTTCACTATCGGCTTATGAAAAGGGCGGGGAACCAGAGACTTGTCCGTCCAAGTCTTCCCCTTCCCTTTCCTGAGTACGGCATTCCTACTTTACGCCTTTCTAATTACAACGTTGAATTAATCTGCTGATGCCAACTGTGCGCCTGGAAAATTTGCAGCATTGACTTGGACAAATGCTTGAGTTGACTTGAGTGGGACCTCGAGCCAGAGACTTGTCCGTCCAAGTCTTCCCCTTCCCTTTCCTGAGTACGGCATACCGTGCGCGTCTTTCTAATTGCACTGTTGAATTAATCTACAGATGCCAACTGTGCGCCTGGAAAATTTGCAGCATTGACTTGGATCAATGCTTGCCTTGACTTGGAGTGGGACCTCAAGCCGCGTTTCACTTTTTTTTTTAAAATATACATCAGGTATTTTAATTTTTGCTAGATCTTAAGTCTCTGACACTCCACCCAAGAACCCATGATATGCATTAGATATCACAGTTTTTTGTTAGATTAATCTTAAGCCTCTAATTAGTTAATTGGTACCCGCTCAGCATGAGGCTCTTAGCAGTTTTGAATTTTTCAGTAGCTCCAACTCTTATATTGCTGGTGGAAACAAGACATCTATAATTGATCCAACTAAGAAGCATGTCCAAGAGGCTAGACGATTATTAACATGAAAAATTCTCCTCCCCTCCTTTTTTATGACTTGAATTCAAAATTTTCTATAAAGAAGAGCCTTAAATAAGAAGTTGAAACCAGTTAGGCTACTCCCGCTTGTCTCTAGCCATGCTTCACTTGACTTTGTTGTAGTTGGTTGCATTTTTCCAAGCGCTGGATCCCATGATTCCACTAGAACGGATTTTTTATAATAATAATTAAAATTTTTTTGGAGAACTCTATTAAAAATGATACATTAGCCTTTAAAATCTATATTTATAAAGTAGTGCTAATTAACTCTTTGATAATTAGATTCAAGTTCTAACATTTGTTAAATTTAGTGATTTGGCTTGTATTTTGACAAATATGACAATATTTGAGCCATTTAAAAATAATTAATAGTTAACTAAGTAATTCAAAATTTCAACAATACAAAACCCCTAATGTTTTAATTGTTATCTAAATAAGATAATTGTTATATACTTTATTAACTGGAAAACGTTAGTCTCAATTGGAACTGATTCTTCTTGTCAAGAAAAAGTTATTTGAGGACTGACTCTCCTGCTATAGATGCAAAAATTGATGGCATATCTTTGCCAGATTTCCCTGTGTTAAAGAAACCTAGATAATGAGTTGCCTATCAACAAATTGCGCACATAACTGAGAGAAAATAATTGAATCGATCTTCAACTGAAAGAACACACAAGACCTCCTTTAATCCATCCTCCTACCGTCAATGGAACAGAGGTCTGCTACAAAAGAAAGTAATCTGAAAATATGTGCGAGGCCGGAAAGATCCCACAACCTCCCAGCCGCTTACGAATGTCTCATTCGCATCAGTTTCTTTCTGCCCTTGAACAACAATTCTTTGAAGAAGCCAATTCTCCGAAAACATTGCCGGACAAAACAAAAGATTATTAAATACTTACAGGTTATAGTAAGTATCTACGAACTTCTCTTCTTTGAGTTCCGACAACAACCAGCAACTTGCCTTCGCCACTCATGAATAGGAACCTGGAAAGCCAAAATGAAGAAAATTTAACCATCCTCTGGATAATTTTTTTTTAAAGAGGGAAACAGTGAATCTTACAGCAGGGAAGCCACCATAATCCCCAGGCTCTTTGATATCTTTGGTGACACAGCAATTAGCAGCTAGCTGTACCTGGAAGCCAAACAACATTTAATTCCCAGTAATTATTATGATGAAATTGTCAGCAATTTGAATATGAAATGAAAAATCACATGGTTGTCACCACGTAAAGAGGCATGTATCCAACAAATAAGCCTCAATTAAATATGACAATATTACTTTCTGATAAATACCTTTGATGCTATTGAGACATGATCACGAACAGCCACCCTTCCTCCCAGAGTAACATAGTCTCCAATCCTAGAACAAGAAAAGCCAACAGAAATACATATGATATGGTAGCTTCCCCATAATGTTACAGTGTAATAACATTAAAATGTGAAACATTAAATGATATACTGGGAAGACTTCAACCAAAAGACAAGGTGGAGATATCATTTAAATGCTACATACGTTGCTGAGCCTGCAATGCCAACTTGTCCACAAAGCATACAATTCGTTCCAATAATTACATTATGACCTATCTGCAAAGCAGAGCCAATATATAAGAAAATTAACCATCAAGGCAAACAATGTCATAGATTGAAACCCACTTGCACTAGATTATCTAATTTTGAATGATCGCCGATAACTGTGTCTCGCCAACTGCATTAACAAAGATGGAAACTTAGTATCCAGCATGCATCACCTTGATAAAAAAGTGTACGAGCTACTTTGCTATGCAAGTACGAGTGCTGAAATTGCAACACAATTGTAGAGTATAGTTCCTCACCTTCCCCTGTCAATACAAGTATTTGCTCCAATCTCAACATGGTTGCCTATCCTAGCATGCAACATCTATGACAGAATAATAAAACAATAAGATACTGCAGTTAGTGATCATAAACTGACCAAAACATAGGTAGTCATTTGATTGCTCTCTAACAAGGCATAGAAGATGATTCAAGCAAATTTAACTAAGGAAACTATCTTTCTATAACAACAGTGGCCCCCCAGAAAACTAAAGAAGTAACACTTACGAGCACAGCAATGCTCAAAGTGCGCAAAAGAGCTTAGAAACAGATAAATAAAAAGAAACATTCATTGTAGATAGCACATCATTAACGATAAATGGCTGATACTGGGGATAATTTAAATTGATATGCCATATCCCTGGACATGTCTACATGTTCTTTGTACAAACAATTTAATACATATATATAAGAAAGAAACTTAATCAAATGACCACTAAAACTAAAAATTCACCAACTTGAGGCTTTTTCACCATGTTTCCCAGTCCATCCACAAAAAATCCAAAACCTGAAAATGAAAAACACAACAGCCAACTTAAAGAAACACCAAATGCTTCTTTTTTTTCAGCTGAGAACCCAAGCCCAATAAACCACATAATGAAATGATGTGGATAAATGTAAAAATGGAAAAACAACAACAGCATTGTAAACTTTGCTTACGGAAGCACAAGATGAAGGAGAAGTTGGGAGGCCTTGTGTACATATTTGAAGTGAATTGCGTGTAAGTGGTGAAGATTTATAAGCAGGAAAATGGTACATTAAGAGACAAACCCCTTATTCATACATGCTATATGCCAACTTTCACATGCATAGAAGTGATAGAAGGCATTAAGCTAGAGGTGACTCCTTAAAACAGTTGGTTTTCATTTTACTGGAAACAGAAGACCAAAATTAGCATTCCAAGGGTCGTAAGGCATTGCCTATTCTAGTTGCATAAAAATAAATTGAGAGTAACAAGAACTCACCATCTTGACCAACGCATACACCATTGTGGATTACACATGAATCACCAATACAGCAATTGCTCAGAGAAACATTGTATCTGACAACAAGAAGCATTTCTGTCAAGAACATACGAATAACAATTCCAAAACAAACGCCACAGAGTCTCATGGAGAGTACCCTATCTTTGTAGAATGGCCAACAGTAACAGCAGGTCCAATAACAGACCCTGAACCCACACGCACGTTTGGACCCAAAACAACTTTCGAATGAACTGTGGCTCCAAGTTCAACGAGTGCAGTTGGGTGAATATAAGCTGAGTGGTGGAAAACCCCACCACCATTACTCCACGTCGAAAACTCTTGGTGATTCATTCCACTATTACATTTACAGTCCTCTGCCCTTGAAGCCACAGGCACACCATTTTGGGGTTAAATGTCTAGTCACACAGACAAATAAACAAGCACGTTGCCTACAGCAAAGGAGCTTAGACTAAACGAAACATACGACAAACGTACCGGGGGGATTATCTGGGGAAGGCACATAGGAATTGTTGCGAGAACAAGCACAAGACAAGTGTTGGATAAAAGACCTTCTCCAGTTCCAGGTGAGATGGTAGTGGGAAAAGGACGGGACAACGTGGAACAGTTTTCTTAAAACAAATGTCATCCGGAAGTAACTACGCAGGCAATTTGAAAATTAGGAGAATTGCATGCAAATATCAAACAATTGATTTATCAGGACTAGCTATGTAATCGAATTAAGAGTTACATTCACAATGAGTGTATGGAAATGGAATAAAGTTCACTGGCAACAATGCCAGGCCAGCGCCAGGAGCTATTACCCTCACTGTGTGGAAGTGGTTTGAGGATGAAAGGAGACAATGTAGGAGAAGTTGAGGCGTAGCAAAACAATATGGTAGAAGGAGTTCGAAGCAGCAGATTGGACTCCACCGTGAGCTCCTGCTTAGAACGATTCCTCAGTTTCTCTCTTTACATTTCCAGAACCTGAAAGAATTTTACATCTCATTGCTTCCATAAAAAAAAGAGTATAAATAAATATTATTTATTTTATTAATAATTAATAATTTATTTTTATTATATTTTATTAACAATGAATTACATATTAATCATTTAATAAGATAGTAAATTAAGTATTCTATTAAAATTGTATTTTATTAATTAATAAAATTGATAAATAATATGATCAATTTCTTATTTAATTTATAACTTATTTTAGATAAGTAATTAATAGTTATTTGATTGGTTGTACTTTTAATAAATAAAATTATAAAAAATCATCTTATTATTTACCTTATTTACATTACTTATATTAAGTAGTATAATAATATTTTTTGTAATATTAATTAATTATTAATTTATATCATTTATCATATTTTGTTAACCATAATCTTACTTTACCTTTCACATAAATTTTTGACTAGTCATCAAAAGTACCATTTATATAGAATTTCTTATGCGTCTTTTGATGTTTTTGCATTAGATATTTTTTCAAATGTTGATTGGTCAACTTCTTGAACGATGAAAAACAAGGCCTTCTTATCCTTTTTGTGTGATTCTTTAAGTGATGTCCTTTACGTATTTGATAAATATGTTTCGACAGTTGCATCTTCAAACTCAATGTAGCCCTCTTCAACAATCTCCCACAATTCTTGTGTTTTGAGCGGTACTTTCATTTGAATTCTCCAATTTTCATAATTTGTCTTCATCAATTTTGAAATTTAAGGCTAAATCATACTGGTCATTTTCACATCCTTAAAACGTAGTCATGAAATTTTTTTTTTGAAGTATGTAGTCGTAAACTTGGCTTTGATATCACTTGTTGAGAAAAAAAAAAGACAAGCTACTAGAAAACAAGCAGCAATATATATTGATGAAAAAAAAAACAATGTTACAAATTTTGAGCTGTAGCTCTCTTCCTCTCACTCTGTCTTATTCTATTTTAACTTTACTTTTCTCCACCTTTTTTCCCTTCTAAAACACTACCGGTAGAACCCTTTTATAACCGTCAAAGTCAATTTTGTTGGCCGACCTTAACACCCCAAAGCTAACCAAAAAACTACCAAAATAAATAAAGTTAGAGCTACATCACAACCATAATAAATGAACGTTGACAGCTAGCAAAAGTAAAGGAGAATAGCTATACTCAACTATTGTATCTAGAAAAACCTATAAGCTTCTATGGGTTTGACTTCTAACACCGTTAGGCTTCTTCACCTGCTGCACGTTCTAAGAAAGGAAGGATACATCTGATACAAGTATGTAAATTACCATTTACCACATTTTTAAGTTATACTCTGATTCTAACAAGTAATTGTGTATGGAAGTTGGAATTTATTTTATAAGGATGGAAGAAGAAGTCTATTTGTAACTAAGCAGTAAACAACAGCCTGTGGATTTCCAAGGGAGGGATAGCCTTAATGTTTGCGAGTCTGCTCATATGGACTTACATCTTTAAATAATGCAGCTACTGAATACTTTTCTTACATGAATAAGTTTTGAGAGAGTGATTTTGGACCTCTCTACAAGGTATAGAATACTAAGTGTTTAAATTGTGAGTTCTGAAATACAATAGAAAAAATATTACTCTTACCATTTTGTTTATTCCATGTATCAATGTAATACTAAGTGATAGTAAGGAAGTTGCAGTTAATAGACTTTCAATTTGCTCTGAACAGGAGAGGAGGCCTTCATTAATAAGGCAATGTTGATAATGAAACTTCAACGCAAAAATCGGGTGAGACTTCTCGGCTTTTGTGTTGATGGAGAAGGAAAAGTTGCTTATGTATGAATTTATGCCTAACATGAGCCTAGATGCTTTCCTTTTTGGTCAGTTTTCTTTACAATGTTTACTTAACCTAATATGATTTAACTCTTCAAGCATCATTTAATTTTTTTTTGTGAATATAACTTTAATAAATAAAAGTAAGAAACTCATAATATCATATAAATGACAAAATTTTAAAATCCACCTTAGAAACAATACTTGAATATAACTTTAGTGTTATTAATTATCAATCTTCATATCTCTTCTTTGTTCAAGAATGACATCCAAATTCAAAAACTCTTTTGCCAAACTTTAGAATGTTTAAGCAAGTCTATTTATATGTATATTAATAAAAAAATAGTGAATGAAAAGTCTTGATTTTTCTTTGTCTTAAACGAAAGGAAAACCAAAAAATAAACAAAATCTTATCAACATTAATACCATTTAAATGTTAATAACATGAAAAGAAACCTCTTGATTATGCAATTAACTTCTCAGTTATGAAAATAAACAATTAATGCAAAACTTTATTTTAAAGTACAAGTTTAATGACATCTTATTAACATTAATACAACATATAACTCCCTTGAATTTTGTTAGGGTGGGCTCACACATTTAGATATGATGATTGGTTTTATGATTAACAAATCATGAAGAAAGAAGATTCTTAACATTTCTTCACTTTCCAAAAGAAAATATAGTACACAAAGATTCTTAATTTTCTTTTTAAAATGAAAATATTGGAGTAATCAAATGTAATTATTATAAAATTAAAATTTTAACTACATTCTTATTTTTATTAGCAAAAACATAATATTAAATTATTTCAAATGATATATTTTATAGCAATCCTTCCTAATATGCTTTTGGACGAATTTATTTTCTTTAACTTTAAGTATCACTTACAACATGGTATAAGTGGCATTCTAAAAGTCACAATTGGACATATTATCAAGGAAAACTTGGTGTACCCTAGTCGGCATGTTCCAAGCTTTAAAATATTAGTTACAGGGTAGTCTCGTGCAAACAGATGACAACGAGCGTTATGATTAATTCATTCTCTAAAGTTTGTAATTTGCATATATGATATCTATTCATTCATAATTTCTTGTTAAATAGTAGATATATGCACCTGAGTACGCAATGGAGGGTTGGTACTCCACCAAATCAGACGTTTTTAGCTTTGGAGTTCTCATTTTTGAGATCATAATAGGAAGAAGGAATGTTGGGTTTCACAAATCAAAGCATGCTCCTAGTCTTTTAGAATACGTCAATATATATATATATATAGAAAATTTTAATGGGATACGTGTTAGAAAAGTGGGTTTAAGTTGAATGGCTTGAGGCGTGAAAAATCATTATCTTTAAGGAAATATTTGCCCCCAC
>JANVCL010000002.1:25471859-25483914 GCA_026546855.1 Erythroxylum incrassatum | reverse complement strand
CACGCTAGCTTGAGTCATCCATTTAGCCTTATGAGCAAGCTTCTCTCCAACACATGGACACTCAGTAGCCTTCTCGAACGATTTTAGTGTGATTATCACCGACAATCTATCCACTATTGATACTAGAGTTTCTTCCACTACCTCCACATTCTTCCAAAAGTCATATACTTCGTTCATGTAAACTATTTCATGAACCTGGAAGAAGTTTCTCCATCCGGCTGCCACAATCTCCAGTTTAATATCCATATAGTCCTCCTTCAAGGATTTGAAATCAACAAGTCTTCCACTAGTCATCGATTGCTCCATTTGTTTTTGTAGTTAACAACGAACTGAATGCACAGATGTATTTTTCAAAGAGGTGAAGTTGTTTTATGAAGATAAGAATGAGAGCAAGGGAAGGTTTGATATCCAAACAGAGTAATGAAAAATTTTTGTTGAGAGTTCTTCAAAAGTCGATGTCAGGGTATGTCAAGAGTGTTCTAGAGTAGGAGTATTCTCATGGCTTTGAGAAGCTTTCCCTCCAAAACTTTCTTATGACAGAAGTTACCAGTTGTAACTACTGTTACTGTTACCGTTAACTCTTACGACTTTTTATCTTCTTGAATACGAAAACCATTTGGGTCATAACATGTCAAATGGTTTATCACCCAGCATAACCATGTTGAGGTTTTGTCTGATTTCTTTGAATCTTTCTTCACTCAATGGCTTAGTGAAGATGTCTACCCATTGATAGTTCATCTTAACAAACTGTAGACTTACGATCTTCATCTGAATGTAATCTCGTAGAAAATGATGTCTAACTTCGATATGCTTAACCCTTGAGTGTTGTATTGGGTTCTTCGACAGATTGATAGCACATGTGTTGTCACAGAAGATTGGGATCTGATCTTCATGTATTGAATAATCCTCTAACTGGTACTTGATTCACAACGTTTGTAAGCAACAACTTGTAGTTGACATATACTCATCTTCTGCAGTTGATAAAGCAATCGAGCTTTGCCTCTTACTTGACCAGGAAACTAGGTTGTGGCAAAGGAAGTGACATCCCCCACTCGTACTCTTTCTATCAATTCTATCTCCGGCATAATCAGCATCACTGTAGCTAATTAACCTGAAATCTTTACCTTTCTCATACATTAAGCAAAGATCAGTGTTACCTAATAGTATCTCATAATTCTTTTGACAGCAACATAATGAGAATCTCTAGGATCTACCTGAAATCTTGTACACAAACAAATACTAAACAAAATATTAGGTATGCTTGCTGTAAGGTAAAGAACCAATAATCCCTCTATAAAGGGTTTGATCAACCTTCTTACCTGATTCATTCTTAGACAAAAGGTTTGAAGGATGTATCGAAGTTGACATTGGTTTTACTTTTTCCATCTCATATTTAATCAACAATTCCTTGATATACTTTTGTTGATGAATAAAAATCTTTTCTTCGGGTTGCTTAACTCGCAACCCAAGAAAGAACTTTAATTTACCCATCATGCTTATCTTAAACTCGTTTTTCATCAAATTCTCAAAACTAATAATAACATTTTAAAAGTTGCACCAAAGATAATATCATTAATATATATTTGAACTATGATGAAATCATTCTTAATGCATTTTCTAAATAACGTCTTATCTATATGACCTATACTAAAACCACTCTAAATTAAAAAAGAACTCAGATGATCATACTAAGCTTGAGGAGCTTGTTTCAATCCATACAAAGCTTTATGAAGTCTATAGACATGGTTTGGTTTCTTAGAATGTTCGAAATCAGAAGGTTGCTTTACATAAACTTCTTCATCTATAAAACCATTCAAGAATGAACTTTTCACATCCATTTGAAATAAATTTATAGCATGACAGACAGCATATGCAAGCAAAATCCTAATAGCTTCTAATCTTGCTACTGGAGCGTAAGTTTCATTGTAGTCTATTCCTTCTTGCTGATTATAGCCTTGTGCTACTAATGTCGCTTTGTTTCGACTGACTCTACCTGATTCGTCTAGTTTGTTCTTAAAAACTCATCTAGTTCTTATGATGGACTTTTTAGAGGGTCTGGGAACTAAAGACCAATCATTATTCCTAGTAACCTGGTTCAGCTCCTATTGCATAGCTAAAATCCATGCTTCATCTTGAAGAGCTTCATCAATTTTCTTAGTCTCTATTTCAGAGATAAAAGCAACATTGGCTTCTCTTCTGAATTTAAACGTAGTTCTCACACCTTCTGAGGTCTCTCCTATAATCAATTCTTCTGGATGAGAACTCTTATATCTCCAATCTCTTTTCAAATCAAGTGTTTCTGGAATATCTTCTACTTTGTCTGAGGGTGACACCTCTTCACTATCAATCAAACGTATTGATAGGGTTTCATTATCAGTATCATCTCTCTTATTTGGTTGAGAACTATCATCAAACTTGACATGAATAGAACAAGTTGTATTCACAGCTTCTGCCCAGAAATATTTAGGAAGATTCATTTTACACAGCATAGTCCTTGCCATTTCCTGAATCGTCCTATTCTTTCTTTCTACAACTCCATTTTGTTGTGGAGTTCTAGGAGAAGAGAAATTATGAAAAATTCCATTCTCCTCACAAAATATTATGAATTTCTCATTCTCAAACTCACCACCATGATCATTTCTAATACTAAAAATAGAAATTCTTGTTTCATTTTGTAACATTTTGGAAAGCACTTTAAAACACTTAAAAGACTCGTCCTTATGTGATAAGAATAGTATCCAACAAAATCTAGTGAAATCATCAACAACTACGAGACCATACTTCTTTCTGCTAAGACTCAATGTCCTAGTTGGACCAAATAAATCCATCTGTAACAACTCTAGAAGAAGTTACAATATTTTTAGAAGAAAAGGTTGTTTTAACCTATTTTCCTTTATGACAACTTTCACAAAAGAAATCCTTATTAAAACCTATTTTTGGTAATCCTCTTACCAAATCATGTTTAATCAACTTGGAAATATGCTTAAAACTAACAAGACCAAGCTTTTTATGCCAAATCAGTTTTTCTTCATCAGTTGATATAAAAAAGAAATATTTTGACTTTGTAAATCTTCTAAATCGATTTTGTAAAGATTGTTTCATCTTTTGGCAGAAAAGAATACAGAACCGTCCTTTTTTTAACTACACAAGAATTTTGATTGAAGGACACTTCAAAACTAGAATCACATAATTGACTGACACTAATCAAATTGTGTTTTAAACCATCAACTAGCAGAACATTATCAATAGTAGCAAAAGAATCTTTACCAATTTTACCGATTCCAATTATTTTACCCTGCTAGTTGTCTCCAAAAGTTACCGATCCTCCCTTATTATACTGAAAATCTAGGAACATAGACCTTCTTCCCGTCATATGTCGTGAGTATCCACTGTCCAAATACCATTAGTGCTAGCTGCTTCTTCCAAGGAGGGATATCTGCAGGAGATATTATGTATCTATTAGGTACCTAGATTTTCTTAGGTCCTTTGGGGTTAGTTTTAACATGCTTCATAGAATGATGATAACATGGCTGATGAAATTTCTTCCTATAAGGAACAAGGTTCTTTTTGTACTGATTATTATTTTTAGTAAACCCTAATCCCATCTTATCATTAGGGTGTCTGTATCTTCCTAGCATGTCATTCATTTTTCCAGTACTCTCTGTAAATGTTGATAGATTAGCTGAACGGCTGTTGATCCTTTGTTTCAGTTGATTGATCTCCTCAGAACTATCTATAACTACCTTTTTATTCATCTCGTCTACTAATTTTTTTAGGCAGACGTTTTCCTTCTCTAACACTTGCATGTTTTTCAAGTTTTCTACGTACTTTTTCTTTAACAACTTATACTGCTTAAGTATTGCATGAGAATATTCTAGTAATTCTGAATACGCATCTTGTGATTCATTAAATTTTGAGGTTACCTCGTCATCACTTTCTTTTTTGGCTACTAGGCAATTGTTAGCTTGTACTGATGTCTCTGGGTCAGTATCTAATTCAGACGAATCTAGATCTTTCCAGATTGCCATCATGCTTTTCTTATTTTCTCTATTCTTCTTTGGTTTTTTGACCGCACGTAATTACACTGATCAAAATTAAATTAACTAGACTACTACTGCAGCAGCGGCGAGTCTAGGTCGATCCCACGGAGAGTGTGTATAAAGTTTATGAAATGAAAATAATCGGTGTTTATGCTTAAAAGGGGGATTTTAGATTTTAAAGAAGAAAATAAAATAAAACTATCTAATAAAAAATAAAGTAAAGAAAACATGCAATGAAATGATAAATGTGGGGAATTCAGTAGGGACCCAGTTCTTTGGTTCAATCTCGGCTTACACCCTAACTAAGCATATTTTATTAATTTGTTATTCTTTAACCTCTCCCAGAAATTATTAATTGAAGGTTAATAATTAACCTGAGTTTTCCCCTAGGTTCTGTTTAATCAAGATACAATCGTTAATTAAACCTAACCACCTAACAACCTAGGATATGATCTCTAGATTTAATTAGGCAGTAGCATTACAAATTTAGAAAACCGATTAATCAAGGCAACAACCACATACGATGCATCATTTAACCTTTGTTATTTTATCCCAAATGATAATGATTACAAATCATCTGTCACTACAAATGAATTTCAACATAACCATGCAATGAACGCATTAAAATCATCAATTCCTCAGCTGGCTCTTGATTTATTCTACTATGCTTGTATTTGTTCGACACTGTTCCTTGTTCTTAAAACCGCACCAGCAAAGCCTGCTCTCTCTCTCCTGTGCCTGGGTCATGCCTATTACATCTACAGTGTGTTACTGCTTTCCTCCACTAGCGCTACACCACTGTTGTTTTGCATCTCTCTTTTCACCGATTGCTCTAGTTACGTGAGCTATCTTGCGCATCTGCACTATTTACGCCGCACTCCCTTAACTGCTTCACGCTGCCAGCTCTTGCGTTCCATGCCAATGCCCCTAGCTCCTACGCTATGCGCTTCCCCTACTGATTTTTTACAATTTTCTTGCAACCCTCCAGCGTTACTTACGCTCAAGCCGCTACCCTCTTTTTAATTTTTTTCTTGTGTGATATTCCTCAACACCTCTTGCTTGCGTGTCTGCATCTTATACGTTGCTACTTGTCTCCGTAGATCATTTAATTTTGCTCCCATGCTTGTATTGCATGATTTCCTCTTTAAACAACCAGCTACGTTGCAAGCTCATTAAATGCATTTTTTGTCTTCTTATGGAGAAAGCTCTCCACTATCTCTCTACGTTGCATTTCACTATGCTCTTAATCAATTTGTGCGTGCTCTCTCTAGCGTGGAAGGACCTGCTAGCGCGTGTTCACTGTGCCGGTGATTGGACAATTAAATTTGCAAGCTCTAAAACCTTCACGCTGGTCTCCTACGTTTTGAGTAAAACGCTGCACCTCACGTCTCTACACTAGCGCTGGAGCTCTCTATTGTGGCGTGTGATCCCTTTAATTTTAATTTTCTCCTTTGTGTCCTTTTAGTTTCTTTGGTTTTTTTCTTCTTCTTACTCCAAGAAGACAAGAAAAAATAATTCTTTGAGAAATAATCCAAATGTAATGCTTTTAACTCAATTTAATTTCTTTGCTTCCGAATTGTACCTAAAATCATATATGAATTAAAGTGAGTATCTTAAGCATTTTTGTACCATCAATCGCTAAATGCAAATAATTAAAAATATCAACAATTAAACACATTAATTTCCCCCACACTTAGCTTTTGTCCGTCCTCGGGCAAAACATCCAAATTAAGCGTGTTGACCCAAAGCATTTACTCAGTTCGCATAATTTTCCAAGACTATATAATCATCAACAAAGATGCATAACTTTCAAAAATCTAGTAAGAAACCAATGTTCCAAGCTTTTACTCATGATCAATCAACAAGCATCATCTTCAGAAACTGGCCAATCTAATGGTATACTCGAAAAATGTGTTTAACGAAAATATATCTACTGGTACACTCAATACAATTCATGATCATGGCAATCCATAACTTTGCATATTATTTCATTTCTTCACCACTAATGTTCACATGCAAAATCATGAATCAAAGGACTTTTCAAGGTTGTAATGTGGGCAAGGGTAAGGTGAGATAAATTTGGGTTAAGTAGCACAAAAGCCATCAAAGCTAGTGAAACAAAAGTAACACTCATCAAAAACTTGGTACCATCAGCTATGACAAATGCAACAATTACATTTCACAACCTCATTCAGCTCTCACACACAAACCACATGAAGCATATACTAATTTGAAGGAATCACTCATACAATTTATCCTAATGAAATCACAAGAGTGAACCTTGCAAGCAAACCTCTACCTCATATTCAACATAGTCAAATGACTCAACCATTACAACTCTATGAAGATGCATGAATCATAAAGTCCTTTTAAACACATATGCAATTCTTCCTTAATAAATTTATTTTAAACAAAAAATTTTCTTTTTTCTTTTTCTTTTCTTTTTTTTGCTCTTTTCCATCTTCTTTTCTTTTCCTTTTTTTCTTTTTTCTTGTAAAAATTAAAACAAACTTCATCAACATGAGAATTTTAATCATAAGACATAAAATAACTTCCCAAAATTATAACCAACCCTCACATATGTATACCCCCACACTTAGAATTTTGTATATCCATAAACTCAACAATCATAAATGTTCCACTAGCTTTAGGACTTAGGTAGGACATTTAGTTAAGTTTAAAAGCATAAAATGTGGTTTATACAAAAAGAAAGGCTAAAGCTCAAAAGGGGTTTGTCAAGGGAAAAATCATGTCAATAAGGTAGGTTATTTGGCTAATCTAGCTTATGGCAAAAAAAGAATGCCTAATCATATCCATGTTAATGCATGTGATAAAAAGTGGTCTCGAATAGAAATTCAACGCAAAATCAAGATGTACATGTCATGAAGGTCATGCATTATCAAAAAGCAATGAGATTGATATAGATGTGTCAGTCAAATAAGGCTCAAAATCTTACCGGCTTTGTCTACCATTAGTCACTACTCTTCTAAAGATAATGCATATCGACCAATCACAAAAGCAAAAGTACATGCTAAAGTTGCTATGAAATTATTTAGTCAAACCATAATCTAATCATGATTATATAATCCCAGAAGCAATAGGAAATGAGAAAATGTTTGTTTCATTTGTTTTATTCTTTCTCTCATTTTGATTGAAAACTTAAAACAAGTAACATAGACAAATTCAAAAACACACGTGCATAAAAAAAGTATTGCGGAAATGTAAAGGAAAAGAAATTTACTTCCCTTGGGTTGCCTCCCAAGAAGCACTTTTGTTTAGGGTCGCTGGCTCAACTCTTTTTTCTCCTCACGTGACAAAATTGTGATCTTCATGTATCACATGTGGCTTCTCTACGTGAGGTAGTTCTGGATAGGGCCTTAGTCGATCATCATCTTCCTTCAGTATCTTCCCTATCCTCAGCTTCTCAATTTTGACTGAGTCCATACACTCTAGAAATATTTTGAACGTCTCTTCACCTTTTTCTTCTTCATTAAATTCCTCCAATCTGTAATGTAAAGGTAAAGAGTTAGTCTCAAAAATAATTATAGACTCAGTACTTACCTTCAAGCTAAAAGATATGTCCTTTGTGGCTTCGAGCTCTCTTTCTATTTCTTTGACACAAACAATTCGTTGAGGGTTGACCTCAAAATTCTCAAGCTCCTCATCACTTTGCAAAGTTTCCGCATAGACTTCAATTGGGTACACCTCAGGTTGATACAGCTGCGCCTCTTCGCTTTGCACTTCTAGGCGATTGAGCCTTACCGCCGTTTGACCCAATTGGTAATTCGTGCTCTGTTGGCTTGCTTTTATTTCCTGTTGGCTTGTTTTGAGTTGTTGAATATCCTGTTATAATTGCAAATTGATAGCAACAAGTTTGTTAACAAGTTCTTCTAAAGATGCACCTGAATTATGTTGGCTTTCTAGATCTTGGGCACTAGAACATGTATTTTTTGAAAATTGCCCTCCATCCATTTGGAATTGTAAAGTATTCTCCTCCAATTGCAACATCAATTCTTTCAAAGATGGACCGGAGTTGTGGTAGGAAGCTTCTAGTCCATACGAGAATTGTTGTGTGTCTTGCAAACTATCATGGAAGTAATTTTGATGATTATCCCATCCATAACAAAAATTAGGTTGATCAGTCCAAACATTGTTATAGGATTGAGAATATGCATTATAAAAGAAATTACTTTCGTCCATATCGAATTTTTTTTCGAAACAAAAAATGAAAAGATCACGAAATAACAGAAAAGAAATCACTTGCGAAAAAATATATACAAAACATCAATTAAATCACGAACAAAAACTAAAACACCGCATTCTACACCAATGGCACCAAAATTTGACCGCGCGTCGTTACGCTAGTCAAAATAAAATAAATAGATTACTAGTATAGAGTGGCGAGTCTAGGTCGATCCCACAGAGAGTGTGTGTAAAGTTTAAGAAATGAAATTAACCGGTGTTTAGATTTTGGAATTAAAAAAAGAAAATAAAATAAAATTATCTAACAGAAACAAATTAAAGAAAACATGTAATAAAATGAAAAATGTGGGAAATTCGATAGGGACCCAATTCTTTAGGCCAATCTCGATCTAAACCCTAATTAAGCATATTTTATTAATTTGCTGATCTTTAACCTCTCCTAGTAATTATTAATCGTGGGTTAATGATTAACTCAAGTTTTCCCATATGTTTTGTCTAATCAAGATACGATCGTTGATTAAACCTAACCACCGAACAAGCTAGGATACGATCTCGAGATTTAATTAAGCAGTAGCATTACGAATTAGGAAAACCGATTAATCAAGGCAACAAACACAAACGATGCGTCATTTAACCTAGGTCATGTTATCCCCAATGATTACGAATCATTAGTCGCTACAAGTGAATTTCAACGTAACAATTATGGATTATATCGAAATTATAGAAATGGGTTTGAAATTAATAATTTAATGAACGCATTGAAATCATCAATTCACAATACCCAATAGGTTCAGGCACAAATAACTGAATAATAAAAAAAATTTGATTATCCATATACAAAACCCAAATCAGTTAAAATTGGATAACATAATCAATTCATAATGAGAGAAAGAAACAAAAAAACAATTAAAATAATACTTAACATAGGTCGTTGACGTCGATGTTACCTCCAAACTGACATCGGGACATTTACCTTTTCATGGGGTCTTTTTCGATAAATTGCTTCAGTCCCATCCAAAGTCCTTACTCAAATATCCCCTTGACTTTGCCTTTACTTTATCTCAGCCCAACAATGTCACCATTCATGGTGTGACAAATTAATTCTCATTGCTCTTAAATCTTCTTATTTTCTACATGATTGCATTGATCTCCTCACGGCTGTGCCTGATACGTTCTCCTTTGTGAAGCTCCAGCCAGCTGAAGCCGCAAGTTCCCACGTCCAAGCCACTAGCAAACGGCAGCTGCTCCTGGGTCACGCCTGCTTCTCCTCTACGCCGGTCCTCCTCTCCTGTGCTTTTCAATTTATTTCGGTAGTCTCACTGTCTACTGTGCGTGCCAACACTGTGCTCTTCTATACATTGATTCCATGGGACGATTTAATGCTCCTATCTCTTTTAATTGTTCATGCCTCTCTCTTGTGCTTCACGCCGTCCTTATAGCTTGACTAGTCCAGCTATTGGAGCCTGACGCCCTCAGCCACAAGCCGCAAGCTACAGGCCCCTCCAGCATCTGCGCTGCTACTCTG
Source organism: Erythroxylum incrassatum (assembly GCA_026546855.1). Classification (NCBI taxonomy): domain Eukaryota; kingdom Viridiplantae; phylum Streptophyta; class Magnoliopsida; order Malpighiales; family Erythroxylaceae; genus Erythroxylum; species Erythroxylum incrassatum. The sequence continues at coordinate 25,474,146 of JANVCL010000002.1, read as the reverse complement.
CTCCCTCTACAGTGTTGCTTCACTCCTCTTCGGCATTCTGCACTCCTCCTTTGATTTATATATCCTCTTTTTGTTGTCTCTGTTTAGTGATTTAATTTGTGTTATTTTCGTAGAAAATCCTCCTAAAACACAGCGTCGTCTCCTGTGTTGCGTGACCTGCTCCTTGGCTATTTAATTTGCTCTCCTAGTTGCGTGATATTCTCTATAGTGTCGTCGTTCTGCTCTATTTAAATTTGCTCTCCATCCATTTTATTTCTCTAGTGTGCTGTTTTATTTCTTCCCATTTATATGCTTCGCCCACTGTAGCTAATTAATGAATTGCTCACCTCCAAGCGTGTTGCCCCTATGTACTGTGCGTTTGCATCCTCGCCTACTGTTGTTGACTATTATGCTTGATGATTTCATGTATAACACCGTATATGATTGGACAATTAATATGCTTTTTATTTTCTTCTTTTTAATCCATGAAGACGAGTAAAAATTGATCTTTAGAAAATAATCCAAATGCAATACTTTCGACTCACTTTAATTTAATTGCTTCCAAATTGTACCTAACTTCATAAATGAATTAAAGTAAGTATCTTAAGCATTTTTATGTCAATAATCACTAAGTGTAAATGATTAAAAATATCAACAATTAAACACATATCAATAAAGAAGGGAGATCTTGTGTAAGGACTTGATTATCTGATAGATTACTAAAGAGCTAGTTGAAAATGTTGGGTTGTTTTCATTAATCGAGAGATTGCAAAATTGCAATTTCTAAATCAGTTAAGGATTATTAATTGGGGTTAAATGATTTGATCTTGAGAGAGAATAATCAACCCTTTGAAAATCTAGGATGTTAGTCTCATATTCGATGGATCATAATTTAGAAACTCATCATATTCAGGAAAGTACAACAAAATCTTTTCACTTATTATATATACTTATATTGTGGTGATGTTAGGGGTTAATGAATTTTAACAATTTGTTTAAGCTTATTATAATCATGGTTATAATATTTTATGAATTGATGTTCTGAATTAATTGACATTTGTTCATATATACTTTATTTCATAGTGGAATATTGATTTGAATTAGTATGCAAAAGGATGAGAGTTAGAATAAAATTGCTTTTATAAGTCATATTTTTATTAATCATTGAGATAGTCAAATTGAATGAAATACATTCTTTTTACACATATTAGCCCATCTTTTTTTGTGAGTTTTTGATCCTAAGAGGAAATTTTGAAAAAATTTTAGCTCTTTTTACTCCTTTCATATGTGTTATCATACGTAGTTGAATGATTCTAAAACTTGCTTGTATTATGCATATTGAGATCATATTTGTTAAATTAGAAGCATTGAAGTGATAAAGCATTCAAGTTAAAAAGAAGAAAAGTATATGGTAGTAATGGAGTTGCAATAAAAGGACTTGAGACAAGGAGTTTTGTTCTCCTTTCTAAAATTAACTTTCTTTTTTGCAAATTTTATACATTTTAAATTTTTTGTTCTTCATAATTTTTAAAAATTTGTATATATGTTGAGTATAAATATAATAATTTTCTAATAAATTTGATTATGCAATTTTATCATTATTTTTAATCAAATTGATAAATTTTAGAGCTTGTATAAGGATATCATTTCACATTGTAAAATAATAAAATTTATATTCTTATCCTTTTTATTATTTTTTGGGATTGATTAGAGTGTTTCTTAACAGTGGCATCAATTTTGATTTCAATCCTGGAATTATGCGAGACAACTAGTCATTGTGGGGTGAAAGATAAACCTTTATCAATCTTTATTGAGTTTAGTGGATTTACTTTTTAGTTTGGGCCATGGTTTTTTGCTCTATGCTGGAGAGTTTTCCACATAAATCTTGGTGTTTGTTTCATCTTTACGTTTCTTATTTTGATATTATTTTGGTTATTCAAGTTGAAGAGTGCTTCTTTTTATTGATATTTGGTTGATCTTTTCGAGATTTGTGTTATTGTCTCCCAACAAGTGGTATCAGAGCCATCGTAATGGAAGGTGAAAATAATTTTATCGTCAAGTTGACATCATCAAATTACTCGATTTGGAGGCCCATGATAGAGGACCTTTTGTATTGCAAAGATTTCCTTAATCCTATTGATGTAGACAATCTAGGAGTTATGTAAATATAATGCCCTAGAAAGCAAATGTATTAACATGTAACTTTATCTTCTTCAGTTATAGTTTTATAATCAAAATATTTATTATTAATAAAACAAAAGAGTTTGGTTTTATTTGTGTGAGCATTATATATCTAGTCATAAGGTAC
>JANVCL010000002.1:25439451-25471759 GCA_026546855.1 Erythroxylum incrassatum | reverse complement strand
TAATCATAAATCATGATTGATGTCTAGCAACATATTATGATTACCAAACATCAGGAATGTCAAAATGATTGACTTAACCTGTCCATGTATGACTATAATGTAAATTTAATCATTTCTTCATTCAATATTCTAATTGGACAGAGTATGAATACCGTGTCTACTTTTATCATCCAATCATATTCGTTCTTTTTAATTAGTAATTAAATTATAATTAAAAATTGAAAACTCCTTTTCAAATATCAATTTACTTTGACCGGAGAATTTCTTAAATCATTACTAATCAAGAACAGTAGAAATATACCCTGACTGTGATCTATTATCATCTTGATCAGACTAGAAACTAGCATTCGAATAACCCTGAACTCTCAGCTTAGCTCCTCCATAAACCAAAAAGATATCTTTAGTCATTCTTAAGTACTTTAAGATGTTTTTCGCAACCGTCTAGTCACCCTCACCGAGATTAGCTTAATATCTGCTTATTATGCTCAAAGCATAAGCAATATCTGGTCTAGTACATAGCATCGCATACATGATTGATCCAATTGCCGAAGCATATGGAATACATTCCATTTTATCTCTCTCGTTTTGTGTCTATAGACATATACTCTGTGAAAGAGAAATCCCATGCGATGTTGGCCCCAGAATATTTTTTATTTGATTAAGCATGATTAGATTAATTTTGGGGTCTTGATAGATTAATGTATGTTGGAGCTGATTAGTATGTTAATGTTAATGGGATTTTGTAACATAGGTGAATTGAATTAAGGTTAAGGTGATAAGTTGCATAAGGGATATTATGAGAAGATCACTTAAGTTGTAAAGTCTTAAGGCTTTGAAAGAAGGGTAAGTTGAACATTTTAGCTTCATTAAGAGTATAAAAAGGGAAGAAAATTGGGTGTCTTTCAATTAGAAGAAGCAAAAAAATTGAAAATAAAGAGAGAAGAGGGAGAGAGAAGATATGGCAATCGCGCCAAGATAGATACAAATTGATTGAGGGTATAAACATGTTCTATTCTTTCAGGCATAACTTCCTAATCCGACCTCCAATTGAAGTGATTTTTGAACCATTAGATTCCTAATACATTTATCTTCCTCTCCATAAAAATTTGTATCTTTTGGAGTTAATTTGAAAAATTTTTATGGAAAGAAAGTGAGGGGTCGATTGGGAGAGCATGTTTGGGGTATGAACACGCTTTAGTTTTTTAAGTATATCTTGAGTTGTAGAGCTCCGATTGAGGTGATTCCAGCTTCAAAACAAACTAGAGATTTAGAGCTTCAATTGTCTTGAAGAAGTTGAATTGTAATTTAGGGCGATTAACTGGTGTGGACACACCGCTCTTGTGGGATGATGGATATTGACCCTACAAGGTAATGAGCTTAAGATTTATGACTATCAGAGCGACTGAGCTTAAGGTTTACGACTTCGGATGTTCGGCTTCAGAAACGGGGTCTATCATGCGATATGGGTAAGAATCCCTTCTTGGAATTCTCTATACTAAACCTCTTTAGCACTTTATCTATGTACGTGGATTGAGATAATCTAAGCAACTTTTTTTTATCTATCTTGATAGACCTTTATACCTATTATATAGGCTGCTTCTCCCATATCCTTCATGGAAAAGCTCTTAGATAACCATATCTTAACAGTCTGGAGCATTGAAATGTCATTTCTAATAAGCAATATGCCATCCACATAAAGCACTAAGAAAACGAATGCACTCTCATTTACCTTCTTATAAACACAAGGTTCATCCACATTTTTTATAAAATCAAACTCTTTGATTGTTTCATCAAAACGGATGTTCCAACTCCGCAATGCTTACTTAAGTCCATAAATGGACCTTTGCAACTTGCATACTTGATCAAAAAATTCTTTAGATTCAAAATCCTCAAGTTATGTCATATACACATCCTCTTGTAAATTTCCATTGAGAAATATTGTTTTGACATCCATTTTCCAAATTTCATAATCATGGTATGTTGTTATAGCCAATAAAATCTGTATGGATTTAAGCATTGCTACTAATGAAAAAGTTTCATCAAAATCAACTCCTTGTCTTTGGCTGTAACCTTTCGCCACCAACCTTGCTTTATATATATGTACATTTCCATCCATCTCAGTTTTTCTCTTAAAAATCAATTTGCACCCAATAGGTACTATACCTTCAAGTGCATTCACCAAAGTCCATACTTGGTTAGTGTACATGGATTCCATTTCCGATTTCATTGTTTCTTGCCATTTTAAAGAATCAATGTCTGACATTGCTTCTTTAAAAGTAGTAGGCTTATCATCTATGAGTGATACGTTGTCCTTTACATGCTTAATATGTAGATCTAATCTAATGAGAGGACGACGTATCCTACTAGTTTGTCGCGGACTATATGTCTCTTGAACTCTCGGTTGTACATCACATGCATCAACTTGAGGTTCTTGTTCCATGTCGATGTGAATTTGTGGTTCTTGAACTTCTCTAAGTTCAACCTTACTCCCACTACTTTCTTTGAGAATAAATTCTTTTTCTAAGAATGTAGCATGTTTTGAGACAAACACCTTTGACTCAACAGGATGATAGAATTGATAACCGAAACTTTCTTTCAGATACCCCACAAATTTGCATTTATCTAATTTAGCTTGAAGCTTATTAGATATAACACGCTTCACATAAACTTCACATCCGCAAATCTTTAAGCATAATAATCGAGGTCTTCTACTAGTCCACTTCTCATATGGTGTCTTATCAACCGATTTAGATGGAACTTTATTTAGAAGATATATTACGGTTTCAATTGCGTATCCCCAAAAGGATATAAGAAAGACTGCATGACTCATCATGGAATGTACCATATCTAATAGTGTACGATTTCTCCTCTCAGAAACACCATTATGTTGTGGAGTTGCAGGAGGAGACCATTGTGAGAGAATCTCATTCTCTTTTAAGTAACCAAGAAACTGGTGGTCTAAGTATTCACCATCTTGATCTGATCTAAGTGTCTTAATACTTTTTCCAATTTGTTTCTCTTCCTCTAGTCTAAATTCTTTGAACTTTTCAAATGATTCAGACTTTTGTTTCATCAAGTACACGTAACCGTGTCTAGAATGGTCATCTGTGAATGTAATAAAATATGAGTATCCACCTTTAACATTTGTGGACATAGGTTCACATACATCTGAATGTATTAAATTTAGTAACTCACTAGCACGTTGTCTCTTTCCCTTAAAGGATAGTTTGGTCATCTTTCCCAATAAACAAAATTCACAAAATTCATATGATTCATAATCACCTCCGCCATTTAGGCATCTTAAGCTACACTCTATCCTAATTTGTATTAACCTAAAAGCTTTTTAGAAAATAGTCATATTCTTCTTAAAACACTTTAAGATTGGATCTTGAATATATGATCCATACACAACAAAAGGTCCTTCACATTACCCATATACAAGGTTGAACACTTTCGATCTTAAGAGGAATAACATGCTGAAACTCATTTGGACGATAACAATAACTCACACTACAACGAAGCAGACTTTTAGCTACGTTTTTTTGACGACGATTAAGTTAGCTTTAAATGATGATTTATGAATTCGTCTCCAAAAGTCCAGCTTTTGGCGACGTTTTAATGATTCGTTGCTAAAGGCCTATCTCTTGTAACGGCTTGGACGTTTCGTCGCTAAATTTTAAAGATTTGGCGACGCTTTGACGATTTCGTTGCCAAATGTTGAACATTTGGTAACAATAAGTGTAATCATCACTAAACACTACGATAATGTAAACTTTTAACTACATTTTTTTGCCAAGAATATGGAAATCGTTGTGAAGAGTCGACAATTAGTGACGATTTCCTAAAATCGTCGCAAATAATTAACATTTTTGCTACGATTTTGGAAATTGTCGCGAAAAGTCAACATTTAGTGACAATTTCCTAAAATTGTCACAAAAAATTAGGAAATTGTCACAAAAAATTAAAATTTTAGGAAATTGTCCCTAAAAATTAAAATGGTGCAAATAGGAAATCGTAAAACAAAAAGAACTCACCTCTTAGCCCTAAAAGCAATGCATTATCTCTCACCATCCTAAACCTAGCCTTCGAGTTATGTCTCTGAGACATCAGCTACCTCGAAATTCTCAATCAAAGCTCAAACACTTTCTCTGCCGCCGCCGCCGCCGCTGCCACCAACGCTAGCTCCACTACCCCTTTCCATAGCACCACTTTAACTACTAGCATAACAGGTGGCTTCTTCGTTTCTTTAATCTCTCATGTATTTACTTTGCTTTCTGTCTTCCTTCTCTAATTTCACTACCGATGACTTCTCTGTCTAGACTCCTTAGACTCGCTCTTTTTTTTTGGAGATTATGGGTCTTATTCATTGTCGTCGGGGTCTCACCAAGCTAGGCTTCATGTTCATGAAAATGTCAAGCGTTATGCCAGAAATTATGTTTCTCTCTCCATTTTCTTCTTAGCTTGTACTTTGTATTGTACTCTCTCTCTCTACGTGGATTTATGTTTATGTGCGAGTTTAGTGGTGTATGTTTGGTTTCGGATGAAAATTGAGGAAATGATGAAATATTTTATAGATTATGGAACAAGGTGCATACTTTAATTTGATACAAGAGAGAGAGAGAGAGAGAGAGAGAGAGAGAGAGAGAGAGAGAGAGAGAGAGATTGAGAGCAAGGTTCTAAATTCTGGTGATCAGGACCTTTTCTAACACCAAGGCAGTTTCTTCTTTCGCTCCTCCTAACTATTGAAACTTTTAACTCTAATTTCAATTTCTTGCATCTCTTAATCCTTTATTTTTCTGTTTTCATTTTACAATCCACAGGTTTTCTACTTTGACATCGGTGAAAACAGAAGGGGTCGCTTCTTAAAGGTTTATTATTAAGATCCCTTCCTTTTCGCCTCCTTTTTCTTTTCTGGTAGTAGTTTTTGCCCCTGAACTTTGCACTCTTACTTTATTGTCCTAGCAATTATAGTTTACAACAGGATGAAATGTTCGAAGTTTGTGTTGTTGACTTGAATACTTGAAATTTCTTCTACTTTTGTACCTTTCTTAAGGTCTAGGATTGATAATAATTGTATGCTATTATTCATGATATTTCTATGTCAATGGGTATGGGTAATGTTAAAAATGAGGTTTGAATTCTACTTTTCTGGAGATTAATCATATGACTAGGGATACAAGTGACCGGTATGTACAAATTCTCTTATTCTTACATTTACTATTTTTTCTTTTTTCCTTTGTTTCGTATTTATATGTGAAAAACCGAAGGTGATAATTGTTTCGCAAACTTTCCAATTTTTCATAGACGTCTCTAGCACAAACGAAAAATAAAAGCAATTAAAACAAAATAATAAAACACCAAAAATTTGATAACACAGTTCGGCACACCTTACCTACGTCTGTGGAGCCCTTACCCAAATTAATACTTTCAAGAAAGTGCAATAGATTTACATAAGGTCATACTGAAGCAATACCGCTCAATCCTCACTTCCCGTGAAAGATTTTTACACCCAATAACATAACCGACTTGTGTTAATCTCGTCAAAGAATTTTCTAAACTATTTTTACTTAAACGACAATTAATAAAAATAACTCAAGTACTCAATCAACAAAGAACAGAACAACGATATACTTGAGATAAAAGAAAGATTTCCTATGGTTTCAGCTTCTCGAAATACATCTGAAAATCTGTCCAGCAGTTGAACTGATTCATCCCAACTTCAATAACTCCAATTAATCCATACGGGATACTCCACGCACCATGTATATTTCACGCACAAACCCAGAAGACCAAGTCTAGAAAATAGAAGCTAACCCATGATGTTTATCACTCAGAACACGTGCACAATCTTAGATAAACAAGTCTAGACAAATCAACACATTAACCCACGGTGTCTTGCAATCCTCGAAGACATGCACGTGCAGCTGTGTTTTTCCAATAACAATTAACAAACTTTACACCATCGTTATTCCACACTTACATGAGATTTACTTTAGCTGTAGATAGAGACGTGCACAATACACTCAAGTAAGAAGTATCCCACTTCAACCATACAACAACCACTTCCTTTTATTTATTTATATATATAATATCTTAACAAGATGTTATTAGTTTTACTAGAGTTGTTAACCCGAGTTTGTGAATCTATTTCAAGTTGAAGAGTTGTAGAAGGAAAAACTTGAATTAGAATCAGTTTTGGACATGTATAGGCAGCAAATTTATAACAACAGGTACATTATCAAAGAATCATTGTGGAAATCATTTTAACAGTTGATAATCCTTTAGGGTTATACTTGTGGTATTTAATGTATATACTACTAAGGGAGACTAAATAGGTCCTTCCCCATTTATAGTCCAACCAAAGTACAATATGTAGTTCCATAGTTGCAATAAATGAATGATTAATGATATTATTTGTGAATTAAACTTTTTACAAGGTGATTTTGTGTGAATCATCTAAAAATTTTCCATTAATGTCATAAAATTTGCCTCTTCTTTTATCTGCTCAAGGTTCTTTCAATCTTCTCATCCAACTATTTTATGTAGAGATTTGCTAGAGATAAAAGTATTTGAACGTAGGGCTAATGCTCAAGCTGAGGTCCTGACGAATGCATTGGATGAACATACGCTAGAGTTAAAAGTTTGAGCTGCTAATAAAGCTAAAGCTAATTGCCAAGAGAGGGTGTCTGTTGCTAAAGCTAAATAGCTCAATTGAGGACTGAACTGGAAACTTCTGAATGGTTGGTTTTATTGTTCAAGTGTCTTTTCAAAATTTATGAATAATTGAACTTATAATAAGAGTAGTTTGCATTTCTTTATCAGAATTACAGTAACAATATCAAGATATTTCCTTGTTTCCTTGGATTCTTTGCCTAAAAGTGTTTCGATTCTTGTGTTTGCATTAATGACTTTTTTCCACCTTGATAATCTATGTATCTAGTGTCAGTTCTTACTAATTTAATGTAACACCCCACTCCCGTGTGACCTGAACCCAACATCGTTGGTGATATCCGAGTCCGTGCCCTGTGAGGGTGGCGTACTACATCAGTCAGTCGAAACTCAGTAAGACATTTTTTTTCTATTACACTCCGCGCGTTATTTCATGTGCACCAATTCACTGTGTACTAATACTAGTATGCATGAACAATTTTTAATTAGTCCCAATCACTCTCACCCCTAACCAATTTACTATTTTACCCTTCCCGTCGGGGTGAGATGTTACATTTAGGCACACCAAAAATACCAATTCGTTTATGAACTGATTAATTTTTGATTATCAATACCTGTGATTTAATCTCCTGAATGGCAGTATTATAAGGTAGCTGTCATTATCTATTAGCTTAATTCTATTTTAATTAAGACGCTTATTTACGACATGTGACTCTAGCTATAATGCAAGTTTTTTTTAATTAATTATAATGTATAGCCATCCCATAGAAGTTATCTATTAGTTGTTTTGTTCATATTTTGATTAGTGGTAGAAAAAAATCATAGGTTTAGTTTTATTTAGTCGTGACTGCATAATGCAAAAAATGAGGGAGTGAATATAAATGGACATTTCTAGTTTTAGATCAGGATTATTTAGAAGTAAAGTTCAAATCTCTATTTTCTATATTATCTTCAGCACATTAACAAATTAACTTGTGTTCTTGCCTTACACAAGTCTCCTTTCTTGTTGTTGTAATTTCAAATGCCACTTCTTGGTAAATAACTCTTCTGCGTGATTTTTCTTTTCTAAATTTTTTTCTAAATTTGCACCCAAAATATGGTGCTTCTAGTTTCATTAATTGTTCAATGCAACTATATATGAAACGTTCATAGTTGAACAGAACAGTTTTTTGAATTAATTAGTAATTACTTGTACCACAGTTTGTGGATCTTTAAAATAGATTATTTGATATTTCTAAAATCATGTTTCTTTTATTACCTTAAGGATAAATCACATATGTCTATGCTAACTGTTTGTCTCTATTGTTATGATCATGTTTGTAAATTTTACAAACTGTCTTGTTTATGCAGATACATGAGCAAAAACACTTAGCAAGTATATGGTTTAAACAATTAGTGGAGATCAAATCTTTAGAGGTTATGGTCACTTATCTTTCTTATATGATGGCTGCAGTATGAAGTTACTCTCATTAACATGGACAAACCTACCTAGTCGTCCTAGTTATGTTGTATTTTTTTTTGTAATCTCAACATTTATAATTTATAAATTGGTCTCTGTATTTATTATTTTGGTTTTAAGAATTGTTAAGGTTGTAATTTAAATTTTGCATACGAAGAATATTCTTTTCATTGGTATAATTTAATGATATTTTCCTTTTTATATAGAATGTTTCAAATTATCAATTATTTTTGTATAATTAATTAACAATAAAACAAATCTAAATATTATATATAGTAATATGGATTAAAAATGTCACAAATAATTATAATCAACACGGGATAAAATATACATTAAAAATTTGACTACATTTTATAAAACCTAGCAAAAAACATTTGGCTACGTTTTCAAAAACGTAGGTAAAACTTTTTAGTTACTTTTTCAGAAATGTAGCTAAAAATCTTTGGCTGCGTTTTAGAAAATGTAACTAATAATTTTTCTCTACGTAAACTAAGCGTAGTCAAAAGTTATTAGCGACGATTTCTCAAAACATTGCTAGTATTTTTTAGCTATGAAAATAAAATGTAGAAAAAAACTATTAGCGATGATTAACGAAAAAACGTCAGCCGATAATTTTTAGCTACGAAAATTTAGCAACGTTTTTTACGACGAATATATATCATTGTAATGACTATTAACGACGATTTTGAAACTTTTAGTAACGAATTTTTTGGTAGCCAAATATGGTTTCTATTGTAGTGTCATCTAAAAGGATCATATATTTCACAAACATCTTTCTCAAAATTCATTACGTAACTCTTTTCCGATAATCGAATAACGATTAATAAATTGCTTTTCAAGTCCGGGATATATAAGGCATTGGAAATTATTCCTCCATAACCATTCATCAATTTCACTTTTTCCTGTTACATTAACGGTAGAATAATCACTAAAACTTTTAATATAATGAAATTCTTAAAGAAAGAAGCCTAATTTTCACAAATGTGTTCAGTGTAGTCTATATTATATATATATATATCACACACCTAATTTTGGTTCCTTATTAACATGGACCGCCATTAAAAAGTTTCTTATGTTCTCCCGTGATATTATCAGCGTATTAATTTTTATTAGAATATTATTATCAAAATCTTTTATTATATATCAATTAAATATAAGTAAGAAAATTTGTCATTTAAATTCATAATATTTTAATATTAAATATTGACATAACTATTAACTTATTTAGTCTTATTTTTACTGATTATATATCAAATATACATAATCAGCAGTTTTATATATATTCTAATTCTTGTTTTTCATTTCGCTTCCTATTTGTTTATTTTGATTCTTTTACCATAGATTTTATTTTACCAAAAATTTAAATTATTAAATTATAAATATACTCTTGTATATACGTTATTCACAATCATATTTTTAATTGATGTGATATTTTAAGAAATTTAATACTTTCTACCTTTTCCTCGTCTACATTATTCAATAACAATATATATGTTAATTACGTGTAACACATCTACATTTATAATTTTGGGTTATCAGATACGTTTAACGAAGTTACATATATCGGCCAAAAACCCGCGAGATCTTCTATACAAAGCTTTTCCGAAGGGATGTCTAAAATTTGGATGTTCTTCCGTTTATTTTGTTGATTTGACCATGCGATTCTTTTATTTCATAAAAAATGACTTTTATCATTTGTTAACCTGTTATTCTCTTGTGATAATATGACTGAAGTAAGGTTTAATTACGTTTTAGGGCCCTCATATTCTTTCACCATCTAATTGTGTTTCATATGAACTGGCTTGGTAAAGTTCATAAATTGCTGCCAACTCAAAAAACCTTACCTTCCATGAGAAAGGATGACGCAAAGCCAAGAAAATATGGTCAAATTTTCTTCAAAATGTCTATAACAATTTAATTTCAATTGGTTGATATAAACAAATGCATAATGTAAACTTTTCAATTGGTTGATATAATCAAATGCATAATACTTCTAAACCTATATAAAACATACTTATCAATCACAATACCGAACATTAAAGGTCCCGATACATGCCCCCTTCTTGAAGCTAAGTAAAATGATTACAAAAGCATTTTAACTAAGAATTTAGATTCTGAACGTCTGAAAGTCCTCCAAAAATAAATGATTATTATTCCAGGGACAGCGACATCTGTGAAGTTCCTGTAGTAGTGAGTCCACGAGTGGGCCATGTTTTTGATATTTCAACAATTTCACACTCAAGTAGTTTCTAGGAAAATGGCTATTTGAGGATATGTGTCCTTTTCGGGGTATAGAGATTGTCAATATACAGGACAAAAAGTGACGTGGTGGAGCTGGAAATTCATATGTTTGAATGGGACCCATTAAGAATAAACAATTCTTAATTTTATAATAGATTGCTTCTTTGGCTTTTTCTGGCTTTAAGTTTTAACAAAATGTCTAGCAAGGAGACGAGGGCAAGCACCTGCCTTATGTTTGGCACATCGTAGTTTTTTTTCTCTTTAAAATGTGGTTGTTTTCTGATTGGTTTTGTCAACTTCAATCAATTTATATTATCAAGTCGATAAAACCAGAATAAATGCTCTGAGCACAAGTGAATACAAGTGAATCACGTTACTTTTCCTGCACTCCAGAGTACTCTTTCCTAAGTTTGTTTCGTCGCTTCTATTATGAAACCCGTTTCTAGGGAAAGTAATCTCAAGATTTATATTGGAAAGATAATATAAAATAACTCAAAATTGATATTTTTAATTTTAATATGGATCGATTTTATAGATGTCCAGTATGTATATATACATATTGTAATTACTATTTTCTCTTCAAAAAAGTTCCATAGAAATATATTGATATAGTTTGGTTGGTAGGCCAAATTATAGCTTTTTCTCTTCTGTTAGCAAGTTTATAGGATTAAACTCTAATGAAACAAAACTTCCACTTGGAAGACAAATGATTGATGTTCATTGTTTCTACTTCGAAATGATTGCTATTTTCTTTCAGCAGAAATATCCATAAAAGTAAAAGTTTAAGACTGAAAGATTTGCTAAAGAAATATATTCTACGAAATTTTGAATGTATTTCGCAAGCAATGTCTAATAATCATAGCTTAATTGCAAGAAGATGCATTCATAAAGTATGCTATAGAGGAACTTATTGTCCTATACAGAAGATCGGACCTCAAACGTGAGTTCAGGCTGTAAGGTCTTCCATAAAGTTATGATCAGATATCTTGTTCAAGTCTAGTCACTTGTTTTTAGTGAGATTCTAAATTTAGGTTCAAATGAATTCCACAAGTTTTAAATGATTATAAGTGGTACAGAAAATCTCACTAACTATTTATGCTCACAATTCTTCCTTTTCAAATCTACCCTTCCAGGTCTTCATGAACTACTTGTAGGAATTTAACATTTTCTATCATACAAAGAAAATTATTCTAAGAATTTTTCATTTGTGTTTTTTAAGAAAAGGCAACCAAGAAATGTCAAATTTCACATTGTAATTAAGATTTGAGAAATGTTATAATCCCTTTGGACTTTGGAGGGAAAGACAAAACAAGAACTACGTAGTGAATGAACTATAATGGTCCTTGAGAAAAGACCAATCGGACATATAAAGCGGCTTGTCCTCGTATTTATTCACTTTCCATTTTGTGCAACGTGCTCATCAGAGAGTGAGAGGTTTTGGCGTTGTGACTTGTGCGTGGTCCTTTAACTTGTGACTTGTGAATCCTAACTCTATTCCCACATACATATACACAAACAAAAGGGGCCCAATCTTAAGCGATTGAAATTAATTTGAAACATGCAAAAGGAAAGTGAGAGGCGGACTAAGTGGTTAGGCAAGGAATGATGCATACAGATTCATGGTACATAGTCCGGTTGATCGATTTGTCACGTTACAACTTTTGTTACGCTAAGGTCCCCCACAAGACCACAACTCACCACCCTTGCACCTTTAATTCCACACACTTATTTATCCTCTTCACTCTCGCTCTTATCCCTTGAGCAGCCAAACTGTAGACCTTTCGGTTACTCGCTACACCCTTATCGTCAAGTTTTATTTTTTCTTATTCATTTCTGCCAAGATTCACACGATTACTTTAGTTCTAAATCGTAAATGTATTATATGTCCTTGTTATATGAGTCTTAAAAACTTCAAATTATATCTCATGAAAAGATATGAAGAAAAAAGATATATTACACGATTAAAATAGATTTACTTATATTAATCTTTTGTTTGCTTTGTTTTGGTTGCAATGTACAATGAAACTGAAATTGCAGATTTTGTAATTCGGTGGAACCTTTCAAAACCACGGTCATGGTATAAATTAAATGTTATCATTTGGTGAAAATGTAATGGAAATAGGATAATAAGAAAATTAAAAAGGGTGATAATACCTTTTTCCTAAAGTGACTAGGTTTTCTTTGCCTATAAAGTATGAGGCCTCTAAATTACAAATTCTATTTCAGTAGATACTGTCCCTTACTCGCAGATTTTTGTTCAGAAAAGAAAAACTTACTCGCAGATTTTTGCCTTTTTTCCTTTATCATTGTCTTCGTTTTGCTTTTGTTTTACCTTCAAAAAAAAATTTTTTTTATATATTGGCAGATCAAAGTCCCAGATATGTAGCATGATGTGTAAATCTTGTTGTTCAAAAATCTGCTTCTCCCGTCTTTAATGAAGGAGATATTTACTAAGCTTAAATCCATTATTGTTAAGGTCATTTGATTTTACTTATAATTTTCTGTTATAATTTTTATTTTTATTTTATTTTTAAATAAAAATAAAAACTTCTTTAATTATCAATATAAATATAGTTATATTATTATTATTATTATTATAAATAACTTTCATTAGTAAAAATTTAAATATTTTATTAAAATGAATAATTTAATAATTATTTATTTATAAATTAAAAATATTTTTATTTTTATTTTTTTAAATTCTATATATTTTTAACTATATTTATTAATAATTATTAATTAAAATTATTTTATTTTTATTAATATTTAAATTATTAATAATTTTAAATAATTAAATATACAATCTTAAATTACATTATACGTAATTTTATTAATAATTAATATCAAATAATTAACTAATAGATATTTAGTTGATACCAAATTAAATTAGAAAAAACAGAAACATAAAATAAAAACTTTTTTATAGTTTTTATAAATTATGAAAAATGAAGATATTGAAATAAAAAACAAAAGCCACAGTCTCAAATAAATAGTTTTTTTACTAAATTTTGAAACAAAAACATAAAACATAAATGGAAATAACCGTGTCCTAAAAAATATATTGGGTGATTAATTGGAACTTTGTATTCCATATAATCATAATATAGATTCTTAAATCTATAAGATGACTGATGGACAATGTAACGATGCGTGTCTTCATATTACCTTTCGTAGCTATTGCTTGTCTGTAACTTTTTATTCCTTATAAACTTTCTGATTTACCAAAAAAAATCATAAACATTGCAAGCTCAAATTTTAAAATATAATTTGAGATAAATTGTAAGATTACAATGTGTGTGCTAACTACCACTTTTAGAATAATCATATAACAAATTTGTTCCTTATTTGTTTAAATAAATGACATCTTGTTCATAATATTGTAATTATTTAATCGTTGCACCAACAACTATTTCTAGTCATTTTTATCTTTGCAAAGAATTGAGGATTGTAAATATCGAATGCATGAAAATAGCTTTATAAGGATTCATGATGGAAATACAAGAAAGGAAGATGGTATAAGATGAATTAGATGTACTGCCAAGATTAATCACTTTTAAAATTGAAATATACTTAATACATGAAGACTAAGGATTGGAGAATATCAGAGTACCTGGTATGGATATTTTGAGTTAAATAGAGTCTAATTTACATAATTAAGTCATATTTAATGATTTAGTTTGTTTCGTATTGTTAGTTAGCAAATTTTATTGTGACTAGTTCTATAGCTCAATTATAAAACCCAAATTGTGTTCTTATTTTGTAGTTTTTTATATGGATTAGTGCATATTATGAGGTGAATTTCTAATTAGATTAGGACTCTTCATGACATTAAGGATATAAATGAAATAGGATTCTTAGACTCTAGTTAAAATAGCATTAGTAGTTACTATTTTAATCCTTATTACACTTGATGAGGAATATTATTTTAAGATTCTAATTTTGTTCCTTTTAAGATTTTCGCTTAGGGAGTTTATACCTATAAAAAAATTATTTTATTGATGAAATTCATATATTATTAATATAGAAATCAAATTGAGAATTTTCTTTATTTTGTAAGAACTTTCTCTTTATTATTTAACAAGGATTCAACCAATTCTTATCAAACCAACTTTCCCTATTTAATTTGAAGACAATTATGAGATATTTTTTTGAAACTACAATTATGAGATTCTTATTCTTTGTATTTGAAGACAATCATATGATTCTAAGTCTTCGTAATTTGAGTATTTTTAATTTTTAGTCTAAAGTTCGCATGACTATTCTCATTGATCATAATTCATAATATGAATGTAATTAATTCTATTTTACGAATTTCATAACATTACTGGAAATGAATCTCATTGATATTACATAAACAAACATAACATGTATAATTGCATATAATTTATAACGAAGCCAGAGATATGCATTGAACAAAAATTTCATTTCAAAAAGTTAAACTAACTAACATTTGAATTACATTAAAAGGTACAACTTTAAAATCAAAAAACAAGGAAAGAAAATTCTTATATTCCATAGGAAGTCCCGATAATTATCTAATTAATCCAATCACCCATCTACCGAATATATTTTTGAACGCTTGAAACATGAACAAAATCAATCGATTGGACTGTCAATACAAATTAAATATACAAATTCAACAAATAGTTGGACTCATTTTCTTTATACTTAAAAAGATTGGTAGGGATAAAAGTACTTAATATTGCCAAAAAAAAAGTCATCTGAAGTGATTCAGTCCTAGCATGCGAGTCCACGTCTGCACTTATCCGTGCAATTACATAACAAAGGTGTAAGGAAAATCTCAAATTGATTGGAATGTGAAATATTCATGGTTCATGTCACATTCCATTGCTAATTGTAACTAAATAATCAAGCCGCATTTTCTTAATTTGAATTCCAAGCAGGCCAACAAAATGAGAAGTATGCGACACAAAATAATTCAAATTGATGGGTACATGAACGAGCACATATACCATGCCTATTAAGAGAATAAAAAAATATATTAATGTGAGTAAGTTATGTAGTTCGGATAAAAAGCCTAAAATTTTCAACTTCTAATCATAAAGTTTTGCTCTAAAGATGGTCAAAACAGTATAATTGCAATATGTGTTGTCACAACAACAATAGCCTCGGTAAGATCTCTCTAATCACGCAACTTAGAATCCGTCATCTCATCTATGTTCACGTAATGAGCAAGTTATGAAGGGACTATAACGAGCTTTTACCACTATTATATTACAGTACATCAGAAAGAAAGATGCACTCACTGTTCATGTCACTGCTAATTCGACTAGGCTCAATGAACCTGCATTTAATTATCTTCACATCGAATATATTCTTAATTTTTTCCCCATATAAGCTTGCGATTTACCTGTTAGAATTTAAAACTGAGCAACTATAAATAGTTATAAAAACATTAATTATAGATGTTATCAAAATCACGGGGGTCTAATCAGATTGGATTTATCATAATTAGTAGCCGCCCAGGCCGATCGAGGTTTTGAGCACGTGTGCTAAATTTGGAGCCTACCATTCGCAGGTTTGGCAAGTGCTAGCGATGATCATTAAAAAATTAGAACAGAACTCAATTTGTAAAAATAGTTTAATCTATCTGTTAATGCATATAATTATGGAGTCAAGTCTTTACGGAGAATTTATAATATGTAGCCAATATTTTAAAACTTGGCAGGAAAATTATTGGAATATAGAGAGGTGTGAAGCAGATAGCTTATAAAAATTTAAAAGTTGAAAAATAATATCAATGTGAAATTTTACTATTATAATTTATAACTACTATTACTCGTGAGATAAATTGATTCCAAAATGTCAAAAGGAATGTATTATTTGTTAATAGTTAGCCTTAAAAACATTTGTAGCAAAAATAAATAGTTTTTCATAAATAAAATAAAATATTATTTCTTAATTATACAAAATCGAAATTTTTATTAATAGAATTATCATAAATATTGTAAATATAAAATAAAGGCCTCATTAAAAAGAAGACCAAAAAAATGATCCATCAATGCGCAGCATCTCGATATATATGTGAGTGTATTTGTATCGTAGAATTATATAAATTTTATATCCCTTCAAATAATAATGTTTAGTTCCAAATTCTCTATTATTTCTTTTGGTTGTGTTACAACTCGAATCCAAACACTAGGAATCGAGAAATAGGAACTGTATTTTATAAGAATGCGAGCTCCTATATGTTATCTTGGAGACCAGATCTTCTGTCTAGTTTTACTCTGTCTTATTCTGTCTCACGAAATTTCAACTATTTATTTTGTAGGCCCCACGTGGATCCCATGCGAGACTCACATAAATAAACGGTTGAGATTTATTGAACACAATAAGACACCATAATATTAGACAAGAGATCTAAACCCTTTATCTTGGACAGAATTTGTAACACCATTAAGCTCCAGTGAATTGATTGGTATAAATTTAAAAACGTTAAATATTTGATTAGCACTGTACGAACGTTGAAATCCATTATCATAATTGTCCTATTACCCAACAGTGGCGAGCATTTTCAAGGTTGGAAGTATCAAATATAGGCCACAGGCTTCAGAAGGAAACACGTAAACACCGCTTATCGGAGGGCCGAGAAAGAGAGAAACAAACGGGCAGGCTGAGTTGAGGTACTATTTGCTGAGCCCATGAGAACCAGAAGAGTTCTTCCAATTAAACCAGACTCTTATTTCAGGCTGATGACATAGCTAATTAGGTTCATTTTATCAAGCATATAGCACTCCTTGTGACTTCGATTTTGAGATGATAGCATGTCAACTAGCTCTCGAACTCTTTTTTTTTTTTAAAATACAAAAATATGTTTGGTAAAGTTTTTTTTATTAGAGTTCTCGTAAGCGTTTATAACTTCATGTATATACATATAATAGCGTTTGGTTAAAAAAAAATTGAACCTTTCTTTTTGACAATTTTGCATCTCTAATTGTTTTAGAAATGATCTTTATTGATGGTAAGAAAATCCTATTTACCAACAAAAGTCTCTTTAAAAAATGACAACGATAACAACAATAATATTCAGTAAAAATCTTGTTGACACGTAAATTTTAGAAAGGTCTAATAATATGTAACCTTATTCTTAATTAATAGAGAGGTTGCTTTCAAGTTACCTACATGAAGAGAAAAAATAAAATAATAATAATAACAACAACAACAACAAAATTAAATTCTTTCTAACGTTTTGCACTTACTATTAATAACCTTTCACTTTTTCTATTATACTGTTTCCATAATTTTATTATGTGACCAAATTTTAAAGTGAATTTTTATTCTTAAATAGTACATATAAATTATTATAAAATTAAAACACACACACATATATAACTATTGATATAAATCTACTTAGTTCTTGTCATTGACATATATTTATTTAACTAACTAATATGTAAGGAACATATCAAAGTGTCTTTTTTTATTTTGTTTTTACTTTAACTTGCTCATCAATTTTAGCAAATTTTTTTACCAAACCCAATAAATTATATTTCGCTTAAATTTGTTCTTCGAACATATAATGTGTTGGGAATGGTACCATCATTCAACACTGAACATATAATAATTAACAGAAAAAAGGTAAAAAAAACCATAAATATTTCATATACATACAAAATTTGGCTTGTTTTTGGATAAAACTTTTTGAATTTTTTATACCAAACACTTTGAAGAAACATGCATTCATTTAGTATGCATCCACTGACCAACCAGAGACGTTGAAGTGTTTTCCTTTACCTTGTTGTGGGGGCAAGCAAAATCTTGTTTTGATTTGTCTGATAAGAAAAGCTGTGAACTAAAATGGCTACATGCGAAGGTTTTACTTTCGACAAAACTAAAGGCGATGGTTTATATTATCAATTGATGTGTAAATAACACAAGCCATTAGGACTCTTCTCTGGTAATCTTCTAGCAGTTTCTAAGTTTCAGTTGTATTATTTTATTCTATTCTGCTTTTGTTCACATCATGTCATTAAACTTTTGCTAGAAAAGAAAGGAAACATTTCGAGATTGTCCATGGTGGTAATTATTAATGGGAAAGGCATGTAGGGACAACCCTATTAATTCACCGCTTTTGAATTGGCTAGAGAAGATGACCATTGAATACTGCTCCTTGATTATTTCATCCATGACGTGTGGAATAGATCCCTCCCCTAACACATGCCTTCGTGTTCACAAGTAATGGCCTTGTTTCCAATAGGTCCCTCCCCTAAGGCTCCAACACATGCCTTCGTGTTCACAAGTAATGGCCTTTGTTTCTAATAGATCCCTCCCCCAACACATGCCTTCGTGTTCACAATCAATGGCCGTGTTTCTAACTTTACTAGTTCTTCCTTCATTAATATTCGGTTTTGGGCCTGTAGAATTGGAATTATCAATTATTGTTTTACTATTTGTCTATTTGCAATACTTATGATTTTAATATTTTCGTATAAATCTAATTCTAAAATTTAGTAGAAAATTTTGGTTGCGGAGTCACTGCCAATCTTTCTAGTTTATCCTGATTATCCCCTCCCCGTTCTCTTCGTTGAGAAACAAGGGCGCAAGCTATCATTTGTGAGATAAATATTAACAAGTTCAGTATTGAAACTGAATGCTCTTAAGTCGGACAATAGGTGCTGCTAATTTAGGTGGAATTAGAGATGCATAAAGTTAATCCTAGTTTATCATCATTATCAGTTTTGTTTCGGAATCTTGTAAATTGGCTCTAAACTTGTACAAATTGACTCAACTCACAAAAATTGAAGAATTTCTATTTTAGAAATCAGTTTACAGAATGAGTTTAGCTATAAATTTATGGATGAGATTTGGTTATAAATTTTTAAAAAAGAATTAAGTCTAAATTTATATTTAAAAATATCTTAAATTTAGGTCTACTTAAAAGAAAAAGAATAGGAGTCATGAAACTATCTAAATAAGTATTTATTTTTTAAAATTATTTATTCCATTTTAATTGCTTATTAAAGTAAAATATGTGATTATTTTTTGAGTAATAATAATCTTAAAATAAATCTAACTTAGTAAATGTTTCAATAAATATTTTATTATTTAAATCGTATAAAATGATTTTACATGCTAAGACATAAATTAATATTATACGTCACAATTATATTTTATATAATTATTAAATTTTTATAAAATATAAAACTATAAATTATATTTAAATTTAAATTTAAAACCTTGATAATGAGTGAGAACTGAATTTGAAGTTAGACCTATTTTATAGGCTTACGTTAGATAGGAACTTAAAAATTTTAAACTATTTTGGGTTGGACTTTAGTTCAATTCAACATAGTCCAACCTATAATTGGATGTTGTTGGCTCCTCATCACCAAAAGAGACGAAGAATTCATAGATATTGTTTTCTTGGATTTTCCTTTATGACATTGGTAATGGTTTTCTGTCAACAAAGAATTACTGCAACTACAATTCTGATTTTAGTAGCTTCCTTGCACTTCTACTCTTTATTGTTCAATAAGCATGACTTTTCAATACAAATTGAACCAGTGGAGACAAAGTTTCAAACCTCATTTCATACAGAACTATAAAATCAAGTTGAAAGTACAGACAATAAAATAAACCTTGTAAGTTGGTAACCATACAATGAGTATAGACATATTTTTAGTATCCTGTCATTATTCAAACATAAGAAATGCTAGGGGTAGTAGCACTTCAACAACAACTATGCTTTCTAACATTTTTAAGTGGACTAATAATAATTCTATGGCTGAATGAATTCAAATGTTAGATTGATAATCATCACTTCACTTTTGTCACATTTGTTACCAACAATCACTATAAAAAAGAAAACATTACCGATGGAAAAAATTCCATAGTAAATTGGCGATGAAAATTGATTTTCTGTCAGTAAATTTGTCAAAAAAATGATTTTTTGTAACCGCCAAAATTTTCATCGGTAAAAGTGGAGAGAAATTATTTCCGAGATTTTCTTAACGGAATATAGCAAAGACATAGTAAATTTCATCGTAAAAATAGGTGGCAATGGGTGGCAGGAAAATTATGCATCTAAATTACTGATAGGTCCGTCAATAAATATCGGTTTCTCCAAAAATTAAAACGACGTCGTTTGGTTTTGAATAGCTTCCTAAGCCACTCGAAACCCCCTTCTTCCTCCCCTCTTTCATTTTCTCTCTTCTTCCCTACTTCATAGCCGTCAATTCCTCCTCCTTCCAAGCATTCAGTGTCGATTTTTGCTTGTTTAGGTCCATCATGCGTCGTTTTTAGGTAATTTTGCTCTGGGTTTCCTGATGTCTCCAAAAAATTCCTTATTAGTGTTGAACATGGGTGGGCTTTCATGGACTGTGGGTATATGAACATGAGTGGGTGGATTTTCATGGATTGTGGGTATTATGCATTTTTATCTAATGTTGTTGGTTTATTTGTTGTTTGAATATGTTTTTGTTGGTAAATAATGAAAAAATGTAGTGATTTTGTTATTAGTTAGAGATGCATGTGGGTTACCTATAAATTGTTGGATGAAATGTCTCTTAGGAATGTTGGAGAAATTTGGTTAATGCCTAGACTTAGTTAATGCCTTGGAATCTAAAGAAAATGTCTAGAGTAGTTACATAAGACTTGAAATAGAAAATTAACAATTATATGGAAAGATTTCATATAATAGAATGAAATTGGACAATTATATGGAAGGTGATATTTTAAAACAATTAGTGAGCATTTTTATGTATTAATATGGTAGAAGTTGAATATACTTCAATATTCAATTATTATGTAGATAATTGCATGACGTTTCTTACTTATCCCAATGCTTACAATTGCTTCTAAGTTTGCATTTTGTACTATTTGTTGAATAATGAATTCTTATTACAATTTATTTCATCCAATAACTGAAGAAGTGTTGATGTATGTGATGAGTGTTGATGTATATCAAGAGTTAGTATATACTAAAATACTTTTATGACTTCAATAAATATCTCCATATGATTGTATATTTTGTTTGTTATATTATGATATATATAGATAATGTAGACATAGATGTGGTTATTCATCATTTTAAAAGTTTACTCAATTAAATATTTGATGAATAACGACATATCTACTTGTTAATAATCATGTATTTATTTAATCAATTTTCTTTTATATAATTGTGTATGATTCATAAGTTCTTTTTAAATATAAAGGAAGTGATGTCACATTGTATCAAAATCTTCTTTTAGCTTCTTGTTAAAGTATGTTATTAGTTTTTATGTGTATCTCTAAAAACTAAATTGATATATTTGATCACTCCCTCTAAACAATAGTTTCTAAAAGTTGTCTAAAAATTAGAATATTTGACATTTATGTTTTCATACCCTTCGACACATGTCCTATGTCATGGATCTATCTATGTCTTTTATGGAAGAGATAAAGTTTTTTGCATGCCCATATCTCTAAGCCATGAATCTTCTTATTTATTTTGAAATTAATGCATGATTTCTACCAAAATCGTGTTCCTATATTATGGATCATATTATTTCTCTTATAATTAGCATATGATTTTTAGCACAACTGTGGCTCAGAACCTATTACACAATAAAATTTCTTCAATTTCACAACAATCTCTCTTTAACCCCTATTCTAGGCCATGTCTCTTATTTTACTTAATCCACATAAGGCATGAATTGGCACATGGGCATAGATAAAAACACATAGGCCAATTCATGTTCCTTCAAGAATTATAATTTTCTTCATATTTTTGCTTAAAATAGTCTCTAATTCTTAAATTAGTTCATCCTATAGTTAATTTATTATAATTATATGAAAATAAATCTAAGTTATAGTTAGTTTATTATAATTATATGAAAATAAATCAAAATTAAGTAAAATAAGGTAATTTGACATGAAAATGAAGCAAAATACGTTTAAAAATTTGTCCATTTTCATGCACATTAAATATTCCCATGCTTATGCTTTTTCTCGTTCTCAAATAAATCAATTTCAATCACT
Organism: Erythroxylum incrassatum; assembly: GCA_026546855.1. Taxonomy (NCBI): domain Eukaryota; kingdom Viridiplantae; phylum Streptophyta; class Magnoliopsida; order Malpighiales; family Erythroxylaceae; genus Erythroxylum; species Erythroxylum incrassatum. The sequence goes on along the minus strand of JANVCL010000002.1, from coordinate 25,449,408 downwards.
TTTAACTTAAATAGGTGACAATTTTAAGGAAACAAAACAAACATATTAAAGAAATCAAGATTATCCATCATCTACTCAATTGCATTATTCATCAACTAGAAAGGCATTCAAATACTTACATTCAATTCTTAATCAATTTAATTTATGATAAGTCATTTAAATTGCATATATTTTGGGTGTAATTGTTGTCGATGTGTTGAAATTATTATCCGAATTTAATGGAATTGTTCTATAATTGTTTACATATGGTTTTCGACACTCTAAGGACAAAAAAAGGACCAAAAATGCGCAAAAGAAAGAAAGAAATTCGAAATTTTCAGTCTGGACGAAATTGAGAGATTAGGCGTGGACACGCCTAAGGACAGAATCCCAAATCTGCAGATTTCCAGAATTCGTCTCCAATTAGAACACAACCATCCAAGATCTTTTTGCCCTCTTTGCAAGATGTCTTCTACCGAAATTGAAAGACCACCTGATCTAGATCAAATCAAAACAAGAAAAAGAAAAGATTTACATGAAAGAAGATGCTTGGAGTTGCCACACTTATATATTCATGTATTAAGGAGATTAGTATGAGCTGAGGGTTTAATGGTAGATTAGGTTAGGTTAGACCATCGCATATTTTCTATTTCTTGAAGATTGCTGCACCTCCTCTGGTTCTTTGATTTTTCTGAATTCTTCCAACAGTAGTGACTTCGATATTCTCATCCTAAACTTACCGCATCTTGCTTTTCTTTTGGTTTCTTATTATTTAACAACCCATCGTGTTATCTCTGTTGTTTTCCAGTAGTTCATCGCACATCAATTCCCTTTGCTCTTGTCTTTCATTATTTGCATCCAGCATCATTGTCGCACTCTTCTCAATTAGGATTGTCGCAACCCACGTCTTCTTGATTTTCTTTTGTTTCCTCTATACTTCTCAATACCCATCGCATATTCTCATCCATCATTGCCGCACCATTGGTTTTGTGCCTTGCCACGTTTCTTCATTCTCCAATAGCATCGCATTTTCCCTTTCTCCAGCAGCTGCCGCACGTTTTTTATCTTTATTCTTCAATTGATTTTCCTCTTATTTCAACAGTAGATCATCGCAAATCGACGCACAACCTCATCTCTTGGCTGCTGCAATTTCATTTAAATGGCTTCTATAATTTAATTATTTTGAATCTTTCAAGTAGTAGTCGCATAGATTTAGGGTCTTTAGTCAATTTAATTTTCTGGTTTTTGTCTTTAAGTTTCTGCATAGATTTCAATTAGGGATTTTAATATTTTCAATAAAGACCAGCTATGGAGATTATTCTTTTTATTATTTCTTTTGATTTCAATTTAATTATGAGTATTTAATTTTCTATTCTTGGTTAAGGGATCCATGTTACATGTTATTTTGGTGAGATTATTTGGATATTTTTCATGATTGTTAATGAATATTAGATATTTTCGGATCTGTCTTTTTAATTGAATTCGTTAGTTTCTAGGAGCGCTACTAGGAATTAATTGATTCGATCGCTAGGTTAACGAAATATGACGTTCAGTTTCGGTAATCATAAGTAGCAATTAGGATTAACCTCTCTATGTTAGAGTCGGAAAATTCTAAGAAAATATCCACTTGATTGATTGCATGTCGTATATGTTAATCACTTGTCATTGGTTCTTAATGCTATTATTCAATTTAATCTACGATCGTATCTAGGTTAATTGTTTAATAAGGTTGCTAGGATACATGTTTCTAGTCAATACAATTAATAGAAAATTTTCCCTCAATGAATGTTCGTTAATAATTATAATTTTTATCGAGGATCCATAATAGCGTGGTAACATCGGTGATCGAAACCAAAGTAATTTCCCATTTAATTTTTAGATTTAATTATTGCTTTTGATTTGTTTTTTTCCTTTTATTTTATATAATTTTCGTGAATCAATGCAGGCGACAGCATCACCATTTCACTGAGTATGTTTCAGTCTTTTAGCCATGACGGCTACTTTATATAACCTATTAGGTTTTATTCGGTATGCCTTAGATAAATTACAGATAAATTTGCGATTTCTTCATAAAATAAAAAAATTGAATCATTCCCGGATATGCCCGTTAGTTTATTATTTGTTTCAGAGAAAGACTTCATGATTTGTCCACTCTTTTGATTGGAATTTTTTTTGCAGCAAGATGCCTATTACTAAGAGAACGCCCAAGTTGATACGATGTGAAGCACAGAAAAAACAGATTAGCAACATGCGTACAACCTTGGCTAACATGCTTTTAATGCTTGGGGACGATTTGATAGAGTATATTATTTTAGTTAATAACATCATGCAAAAGTTATATTTTGAAGGTTACCTAATTTACGCAGATGTTGAAGTAAAGTTCATGACTTTACTTGCAACATTACCTGAAGCTGCTGAAGGTGAGCCTTTACAAATGTTGTGGAATACTATGCCTAACAACAAGACTTATACCTTGTTAGTTACGAGATTTATTCAAGAAATCCATAAATGTGAGCTGGTGAGAACTTTCCGTCCTTCGCGTCTTCCAACAGAAATAGTGAATCGTGTTGTACATCTAGCTTTTGAATCTGTTCCAAGTAAACTACTTGACACACTTCCACATAGAGTTCGTTTTTTATAGATTGTTTGACTAATTCGATGTGTTGTTTTAGTGGAAAATTTTAGAAATGAATTCGCATGTAAACGTGCTTTGGAAAATTTTAGCATGTAAGTATAAGCATATTTCAACTCGTCAATTGTTCTTTAAGCTTCCAAATTCTCACCGGTGTCACTACTCTCCAAAATACAAGAAATTCGCTCATCCAACTGATCCATAAACCACGAAAGCGCCTCTTCCGTGAGATCACGTGGTTCTTCCTCCGCATGTCTTCTGAATGCTAATTGCTAAATCAACCACCTCCTGTTTACTTATATTTAAAAAAGTTTTCTTTTTTTGGACCCCAAAATGATAATAAAAATTATCATGATATCAATAATAATAATAATGGAAAATAAATAATGACATAAATAAATACAATTAATAATAATAAGGAAGAGGGAAGCTGAAGCAAAAGCAAGATGGAAATAGAAGCAAACTAAGCCGGAAGCTGAACCAAAAGTAAGACGAAACCGGAAGCAAACTAAGACGGAAGTGAAGCAAAAAGAAGATGGAAGGTGAAGCAAAAATAAGATGAAAGTAGAAGCGAAAGTAAGACGCAAGCTGAAGGAAAAGTAAGACTAACGTGGAAGCAAACTAAGACAGAATTTGAAGCGAAAGTAAGACGAAACCTGAAGCAAACTAAGATGAAAGCTGAAGCACACTAAGACGGAAGCTGAAGCAAAAGTTGGACGTAAAGGGAAGCTAACAACCCCTTCTTGTTTAGTTATATTTAAAAAAGTTCACTTTTTTTGGACCCAAATTCAACAAATTAAGCCAAAGGAAGAGTGTTAAGAGTCCCTTGGGTTTGCCCCGGGTGTAGAGATCAGCAACTATACGATTAAGAATGTTTGGTAAATGGAGATTTTATATGGATTTTTTGTTTTTGTTTTATTGCAAGAAACCTTTTTGTTTTTTCACCTTCATATTTTGTGATTCATAAGTTCAATTGTTTTTATCATTTTTCGATTTACTTTTTTATTTAAAAATTTTAAGTTTTAATTTTATATAATAAAATGTATATTATCACTTGGGAAGTTTTAAAGCAATGTTTTATCTTTTAATATTTGCATAAAATTTTAAATTAGATCGTCAAATTTAGTGATATAAAAAATTAAAGTTTAAAATAACCATGATAATAATAATAATAATAAATAAATAAATAAATAATGACATAAATAAATATAGTTAGTAATAATAAGGAAGACGGAAGCTGAAGCAAAAGTAAGACAGAAGTAGAAGTAAACTAAGACGGAAGCTGAACCAAAAGTAAGACAAAATCAGAAGCAAACTAAGACGGAAGTGAAGCAAAAGTGTAAGATGAAAGCAGAAAGGAAACTAAGATGTCGGCTGAAGTAAAAGTAAGACTAAAGCGGAAGCAAACTAAGACGGAAGTTGAAGCAAAAATAAGACGAAACCTGAAGGAAACTAAGACGAAAGCTGAAGCAAACTAAAACCGAAGCTGAAACAAAAGTAAGATGTAAGCGGAGGTAAATTAAGACGGAAGCTGAAGCAAAAGTAAGACAAAAGCGAAAGCAAACAAAGACGGAAGTTGTTCTTCGTCTTAGTTTCTTCCGCTTCGTCTCACTTTGACTTCAGCTTCGTCTTACTTTGACTTTAACTTCATCTTACTTTTTGCTTCTGTCTTAGATTCCTACTTCCGCTTTATCTTAGTTTCTACTTCCGTCTTAGATTCCAACTTCTGCTTCCGTCTTAGATTGCTTCTGCTTCCGTCTCCTCAAAATGGTTCAGAACTTTAAACCAAAATTATTTAGACTTGATGTTATTTTGATTTAATAATCCCCCCTTTTTGATGATAATAAATAATCATAAGTACAGCTTGTGTCTTAATTTGCTTTCGCTTTTGTGTTATTTTCTTCCGCTTCGTCTCACTTTGACTTCAACTTTGTCTTACTTTCACTTCAGCTTCATCTTAGTTTGACTTCAGCTTCGTCTTACTTTCTACTTCTGTCTTAGATTCCTACTTCTGTTTCGTCTTAGTTTCTGCTTTTATCTTGGACTGCTTCTGCTTGTATTATTATTATTATTATTTGGTTTTCATCAGAATTATTTAGACGTGATGTCATTTTGGTTTAAGAATCTTTCCCTTTTTGATGATAACAAATGATCATAAGTTTAGAAAGATAATCGACTATTATTTATAGGAGGATATACAATTGAAGCATCCTTAATGTACTAGACTACCTCTAGAGGTTTCGCCTTCTCTTGAAGGAAGAGTTAGATCCATTAAATTGCGAAATTTTTGACTTGGTTTACTTCCGCTTTCGCCTTACTTTTGTTTCAGCTTTCGTCTCACTTTCGCCTCTGCTTTCATCTCATTTTCTTTTAGGTTCCGTCTTAGTTTGTTTTCGGTTTCGTCTTACTGTTGGTTCAGCTTTCGTCTCACTTTGACTTCAGCTTCGTCTCACTCTCTGCTTCCGTCTTAGATACTTGCTTCTGCTTACAAATAATTATAAGTTTAGAAAGATAGTCGAGTATTATTATTTATAAGAGGATACACAATCGAAAAACAATTACAAGTATAGTATCTTGCTTTCTTCTCCTCTTCATTTCGCTTTCTTTCTCTTCAAGTCTTCTTCTCAATAGCAGCTACATCACTCGACCTCTTTTGGATGGAAGAGTTAGAACTATTAAATTGCAAAATTGGTTAAGTAATGATCGAGCAAAAGGAACCTGTGTCCAAAAAGCAGAAAGTAGGAACATAAAATTGGGTGGAAAACAAATTGAGCAATAACTTTACCAATATAAAAGTCAATTGCATAAACCTGCCTCCTTACATGGACGACGTGTTTTCCTGCACAAACAAATAGCCGTATTTGATGTGCTTCAGCCTCAACATGTTTAAATCCTAACGCGATGGCACCTTCTTGAGGTATGATACATGGTTTGAAGTAAGATAAGAACTTCTCAGTTTCATGGCCGTGTATTTGACGATATTGTACAACATGACCTTAAAGAACTGCATCAAGTTCAACGGTTTTGATGGCTCCTGTAACTGCTTCATCCTATTTAAGAGATCTGTCGATATAAGGTTGAAAATAAATGACAGGATTCGAATTTCTTCAAGCATCAAGAATCTAGAAAACAACAGCTTACTTGGGAAGTGTCTTTACCAAGCCAATAATGAATATCATGGTGCAAGGTACCACTTTTGAGGGCAATTGTCTGCAGATTATAAGAGGATATTCTTCTCCTCTTCATTTCGTCTTCTTTCTCTTAAAATATTCTTCTATTCTCCCCCTATCTTTGTCTTTTTCTCCTCTCCCCTACTTGTTATCAATAAAAAATTATGACCAAAGATGCTTCATGATTTCAGAGAACATTTGTTTCCTTTCAGTACGGAGTGACTTTTTAAACATGGGAAATATAGATTCCTCTCTGATGAGCTGCATAACATGCTGCATCTATATTCCTGACCTCTTCTTCAATCTGATCTTCTCTCAGATCACTTGTAATCCCTTCTGGATACATTTTGTTCTTCCCCTTATCTTCATCGCGAACAATGTAAGCTCTTAGTTGAATGTCAGATACAATCTTAATCACTGTTTTTTGTGACTGGGTAAATAGTGTACTTTTGCTTGGTCATCTGTGTTGGATATCGTTCTGATTTCTCATCTCAGAGAACACTATACAACCTTTTCTCTCCATCATTTAACAAATGAATTGTACTACTATTTTCTAAAATTTGTTCGAATTGTACCTTGTCCAACCTTCTGAGAGGTTCCCTTATGATTATAGAGCTTCGACTTCTGACAGGTTCAACTGGTTGAATGATCTTTATTTTTAAATCTTCTTTTGTCATTGGTCAAAAAGGATTAACGTCTGCTGGACTGTGTTCAAGTGACCTTTTTTTTGTTGAACAACAATTGAAGTGCTCTTTTTCTGACTGATTTTCTACTTCTTAGTTTCTTCAATCAGACTAGGAGGTTGTTATTGAGGTTGAGGAGCTTTCTTTTCAGAATCTCCGCTATGAATAAGCTTATTATCCTTCTTTTGCTTTTGTTGATGTGGAGTGCGTAATCTAGGTGATCTTTTAGCCTATTTAGGTTTTTCCAAAAGAAGTGTTTCCCTTTTTCTCTTCAAGGTCACTTGCTTCCCTGTCTGTCGCACCTGACTTTCTATATCTTCTTTTTCTTCATTCTTCAAGCCCATTCTATTGATAGTTGAAGAGTTAATGACACTCATAATCTTCATCTTCATTTCGTTTCCTCTTTCAAGGAGAATTCCAGAATGTCTGAAGATTCTTATCAGCATCATACCATAAGGTAGGACAGTCGAGTCTTTCTTCAACTTTACCATGTGATTGAAAATTAGGTATGGAAGATCTATGGGCCGCCAATTAAGTAGATGAAATAGACATTGCTTATCTAACGTTGTTACACGATTCCTCGATCCTGTTCTTGGTAGAACACAATGGAAGAGTAGCAAATATAGAATCCTAGCCTTTGACACAAGACTTGGGGCCTTCTTGTCCTTTGGGTCATTACATCCGTATAGTTGTCGATTAATCTGAACCTTCTCTACACCGGCTTCAGTCATCCATCTTGCTTTATAAGCGAGCTTTAGTCCAACACATGGACATTCAGTAGCCTTCTCGATTGACTCTAGTGTTATTATGACCAACAATCTATCTACGACTGATACTAGAGTTTTTTCAACTACCTCTGCGTTCTTCCAGAAATCATATACTTCATTTGGGTACACTGTCTCATTAAGCTGAAAGAAGTTCTTCCATCCAGCTACCATAATTGTTGGGCCCCGATTCCTTTTTAAGCATGTTTAAATTATTTTGAGGTTTTAGTTTGATAATTTGTTTATTTGGTTGGAATAAATTGAGGTTTTTAATTGCATATGTGAAGAAATATGAAATGGGGGATTATGTAATTAGAGCTTGTGTGGATTTTTGAATTAATTGAAAGGATATAGTGTGAAAAAGAGGACGGATGGAACAAGTGAAATGAGAAAGTGTATGTGATTAAGTACAGCAGACGAAGAGGAATAGAATTGTATGCGTGCATATGTGGTGATTTATAATGTTACTATTATATTGGGAGACTGAGATTATAACCGTGAATGTGAAGTGACTGCGAGAGTATTGTTGTGAATTGTTGGAGGAAAGTAGAGAATAAGTGGAAAGAATGAGACAAAAATGTATAAGTCGGTCGGGAGGTTAGGCCGAGCGATTACGCTGGCCGAGCGATGGTGCTGGCCGAGTGATTGCGCTGGCCGAGCGATCGCGCTGTCCGAGCGACCGCGCTGTCCGAGCGATTGCGCTGGCCGAGCGATCGCGCAGCCTAGCAACCGCGCCAAGGTGACTTAGGTCAGAAATAGTGTAAGGTGTTTTGACGCCCTAGGAGACAAGCATGAAAATGTAGCTGCTATAGCAATTGGTATGAAATTTTGGAGACATTTTCGGTACTGACACAGAGGATATTTAGATCCTATCGATTAGTAAAGGGCATGATGATGCCGAACGATAATGTTATTAGGTGATGATGTCGATCGATAATGCGGCTAAGTGATGATGCCGAATGAATCTGGTGATGTCGATCGATAAAGATATCTAGATGAGGAGGCCGATCGGATTTGATGACGCCGATCGGTACGTAAGCTTGGTGAAGATACCGATCGATCATGTTGTGAGATAACGATGCCGATCGATAAAGATTATAATACTGCCGATCAATACAGAGAGTGCTCACATGATGCCGGTCGGATCGGCTAACGCCGATCGATAGGAAAGACCGATCGATAGAATGATTTGGTGACTGACTGTGATCGACCATATGGAGGTCTGAACGACCGACTGCTGGAACGGTATTGTGAATGATCGATCGAAAGAACAGAATTGTGACTAGGAAATAGGACTGACCGATCGACTGAGGAAATAGAAATGTGATTACTGACCGATCTATAGAGATTGATGACAAGGTGTAATGACTGTGAAGTGGATATGGAAATTAGATGGGGTAAATAAACGGGTATATGAAGGGACTGACCGATCGGGTTTGATTGAGGTGAATTTCTGACTGATCGGTTTGATTGACCGACCTCAGCTCTTCGCTTTGATTGGCCGAGCTCCCTTGGACTGACTGCATCCGAGCTCCCTTTGACTGAGTTTCACATTGTCGACCGAGCTCCCTTTGACTGATCCTACCGAGCTCATTTGTTTGGTTGTTAGTTGCCGAGCTCCTCATAGTTGATCGAGCTCTTTGTTTTGTTATTACGGCCGAGCTCTCATAGGCCGACCGATCCCTTTGTTATTATAGCCGAGCTCATAATATTTGACTGCTTTGACCGAGCTCTTCATTGTTGACCGAGCTCTTCTTGGTATGATCGAGCTCTTTGCGTTGATTACGGCCGAGCTCTTTGCTTTGCAGGCCGAGCTCATATTGCTTGACTATCTGACCGAGCTCCTCATTGTCCTGACCGATCGATCTGTCTTTTGTTCGGACCGTTCGATCCGTCCTTCTGTTTTGATCCATTGACTTTGATCGTCTGACCAACTGATTTCTGATCGCTCGACTGTGCTCCTTTGGCCGAGCGACCTTGACATTCTGACTGATCAGTTTGGATCCTTGACTGACCGACCTCCTACTTTTTAAATCTTAAGTCTACCGACCGATCTTCGGTCTTTCGCCCGATTGACTATTGTTATTGACTGACCGATCAAGAGTAGGCCGACCTTTGCTTCTGGCCGAGCTCTCATTTCTGATGTTGATTGATATTCTACGGCCGATCGACTGTCCTTCTTTGTTTTGACAACTGGCCGAGCAGTCTGGCCGACCGACCGACCCTTCTGCTGCTCCTCCGACCGATCTGATCTTTCAACCGACCGACCTGATTAACTTGCTTCTGTTACCCGACCGAACAAGGAGTTAAGAGATCAGTTTTAAGTTTTGAAAAAGTAAGTAGATATTTTCGTTAAAGGCAAGACATGTGGCAGTCATCTAGTGGAAGGGCAAAAAGCAAACCACGTGGTCATCGTATATGAAGGGAAAGCCACGATTTTTTTCAGAAACAAGCAAAAGAAAGAGAGAAGAATAAGAGAGAAAGAGAAGAGAGGGATGAGCGACGGTGAGAGAAGAAGGAGAAGGAGAAGAAGAGAGCAAGCAAGGTAAGTTTCGTTTTTCATGGATTTTAAGAGATTTTCGACACTTGTCAAAGGAAAGGGAAGAAAGAAGAGGAAAGCTTGTCTTTGGAGCTTGAAATCCGAAGATAGAGAGAGAAAGAGGTAAGTGAGAGAAAGTGGAGTTTTTGAATTTTTGATTTATTTGATGATGGATTAGGCTTGGAATGGT
>JANVCL010000002.1:25413267-25423305 GCA_026546855.1 Erythroxylum incrassatum | reverse complement strand
AATGTTGAAATTACTCATTACATGTTTAGTGTGTTTTTCTTATTATGATTTTTTATTTTCAGGTTCCAAAATTGGAATTAGAAAACGAGGAAGAGGTATCACAAAAAGAGTTGAGTTGCAACAGATGAATCATGCAATAAATAGCAAGCTGTCTGCGACTATTGACCCCACGCAATGTTGCCCTCTTGATAAGATCCAATTTACAAAATTGTCCAGTGAGTTAGGCGACATTGTGAGGAATAAATTACCTTGCCTTCAGCATGTCAGGAAGTTGAAGGAAGACAACTTGCTCTAAAATGCTTTGGACAAAGTTTCGGTAATATTTCGACTCATTTAATTATATATATTGCAATTTTACTAAACAAAAACAGTAAGTTAACTTATACATGTTCTTCATAGATGAAGCTCAATATCGCTGATATCGACAAGCTTGAGCTTTCAAGTTATGTTAGCTCACTGTTGAAACAAAAGGCAAAGGATCATCGATATAGACTTCATAAATATTACCAGTCTTTCCCTTCCAATGAGGAGGCAAGGAGACATGTTTTGGAACGGGTGACTCTAGCAAATTGGATTGACATGTGTGATTATTAGGCCTCTACGAAGGTTTAAGTTTGTTTTATTGGGTATGGCCCTAAGCTTATTGGTGCATCTTCATCACGACCAACATATGTCACGATGCTTCAAGAGGAAAACCAGTCACTAAAGACCAAGTTACAATATACAAAAGAGAAGTTAGATCGTAATGTAAAAGCAGTGAACAAGTTTAAGAAGATGGTCAAACAGTTACTTGACTCAAACTACGTCAGCAGTAGTGACAATGAGGAGTCTTAGTTGTTTATAAATTTTGTTCAAATTTTGTAATTAATCTATAATTATTTTTTTAATAAAATAAATTCCATTTTTAATGTTTATTTTATTTCAATTTATTATTATTTAAATAATATGTCACCAACATTAATTATATAATATAACTATTTTATATTTCAATTTGTCTTAAAAATTGTAATAAATTAAATTAAAATTTTTTAAACAATTATAATAAAATTTAAATTTAAAAATAAATATTTGTCACTAAAAAGTATTAGTTACCAAAACAAAATCGTCACAAAATGTTATTATCTACGTTTACAAGAACGTCTTTAAAAATATTTGCCTACAACAAACAATTAGTAGCTAAAACTGTTATGCTACAAAAACAAAATTGTCAGTAAAAATAATTACCTAAGACTATGTTTTAGTAGGTAAAACCTTTATCTACGAAACATATACGTCGCAAAATCCTATGTACAACATTTTTTATTATCATTGGTTTATGTTTTACCGACGAATATATTGTGTATCCAAAACCTTTTTGCGATGATTTCAAAAAAATGATGTGGATATTGTTTTGCTACCCAGATTCAGCGATCATTATGACAACAATTTTGTTTCATCGCCAATTATTATTTCACATGATTTTTTAAATATTTTGCGACGTTTGAATTCGTCGCCAATAACTTTTTTTGTTGTAGTGGTGATTCATATAACGAGAACATTACAGGCTTATAGTTGAAGATGAATGAAGCTTTGTGAGCCTAGATGAATTGTATTAACAATATATATAGGAATACAGGATACAGAATATGCTTAAGAATATTAAGGAACAAACCTATTCTATATATGTATATACACTGACAGTGGCTAGAATTAAGGGATACCTAAAGATATACACTAACACCCCCCGCAATCAGAACGGGAGGTGGTTGAATGTTTAGATTGGAGCAAAATTCTGAGAATAAGGCACTAGGTAAACCCTTTGTCATGATATCTGCAAATTGAAGTAATGAAGGAACATGAAGAACACGAATGGTCCCTGCAGCCACTTTCTCACGCATAAAATGAAGATCAATCTCAACATGTTTAGTGCGTGTGTTCTAAACTGGATTAGAAGCTAGGAAAATAACACTAACATTGTCACAGAAAACCAGAGTTGCAGATGGTAATTTATAACCAAGCTCAGACAATAAAGAATGAAGCCATGACACTTCAAATACAGCATTAGCAATAGCGCGGTATTCAGCTTCAACACTAGAACAAGAAACAATAGGTTAGCGTTTTGAAGACCAAGAGATGAGATTTGAACCAAAGAACACACAATAGTCAGAAGTAGATCGACGAGTATAGAGACATCCTGCCCAATCAGCATCAGAATAGACGACCATTTTATCTAAAGAACCAGGAGAGAGTAACAGACCATGATCAATAATACCCTTAATATACCGCAAAATCCTTTTTACGAATTTCATATGACTTGTGCGCGGGGCATGCATACATAAACAAACTTGCTAAACAGCAAAGGCCAGGTCAGGACGGGTGAAAGTGAGGTACTGAAGAGCGCCAACAATACTATGATATTCAGCAGCATCAGATAAAGGGTCACCATCAGTTAATGATAACTTACACTTAGAATCAACAGGAGTGGAGATAGAATTGGCGGTAGATATATGACAACGGTCAAGTAGTTCCCGTGCATATTTCGACTGCGAGAAAAATAGGCCAAAAGGAGAATGACTAACAGAAATGCCCAAAAAATAGTGCAAGTTACCCAAATATGAGATGGCAAACTCTTGTTGTAAAGAATGAATAATGGAAGATAATAATGACGTGGTGGAACCTGTAAGAACAATGTCATCCATATAAAGAAGAAGAATAGCCATATCTTGACCTTGATGAAAAACAAACATAGAGGAATCAGCTTTACTATTAACAAATCCTTTGGAACATATGAAAGAAGCAAACCGGTGGTACCAAGCATGTGGCGCCTGTTTCAGGCCATATAAAGCCCAGTTGAGCTTGCAAACATAATCTGGGTGGCTAGTGTTAACAAACCCAGGAGGTTGTTTCATAAAAACGGTCTCAGTTAGAAAGCCATGAAGGAAGGCATTTTTGACATCCAACTGATGAATTTGCCAATTCTTGGATAGTGCATAACTCAAAACTGTGTGGATAGTGGTAGGTTTCACCACAGGGCTATATGTGTCACCACAATCAACTCCAGGCTGCTGATTGAAACCTTGGACAACAAGGCGAGCCTTTTATCGTTCTAATGAGCCATCAACACGTTGTTTAACTTTAAAAACCCATCGAGAGCCAATGACATTAACATCAGGTGGTCGAGAAACAAGAGTCCATGTCTCATTTTTGTTTAAGGCATTGATCTCCTCTTGCATAGAAGCTTGCCAATTAGGATCCTGACATGCCTTGCGAAAGGACTGAGGTTCCTGAGGAAAAGCATTAGAAATAGTGCCATGTAAAGAAAAAATAACTTTAGGTTTTCTGGTACCATCTTATGTTCGTGTAACCATGGGATGGCGTAGGGGTAAAGTTTGATCTGGGTACCAAGATGAGGTGACATTATCATGGGAAGCAGACACATGGGCAATAGATGTTGGTGATGTAGTGTCAGAGGCAGAAACTGATATGGATTGGTCAGGTGTTGAAGGGCAGGTCGTTGGTCTTGCTGAAGTGGTATCACAGTCCGGAGATGATGGAGACGTGCTAGAAATAGAGTGACTAGAAATTGCTGAAGGAATGAGATCTTGGGGATTGGTAATGGGAAAAGAAGAAGTGGGTGAAGGGGTTGTTGAATGATCAAAAGGAAAAAAAATGCTCATCAAAGATGACATAACGGGACACAATGACTTTATGGGTATTGAGATCGTAACACTTGTATCCTTTTTGGTGTTGAGGATATCCTAGAAAAACACATAAAGAGGATCGAGGTGACAATTTATTTTGGGCTTGAGAAAGCAGGTTTGGATAACAGGCACACCCAAAAACCCGAAGATAATCATAAGAAGGCGGTTTAAGGTAGAGAGTCTCATAAGGGGATTTATAATTTAGTAAAGGAGTAGGTAGAAGATTAAGAATATGATTAGTTGTAAATAGTGCTTCAACCCAAAAAGAAGAAGGCATGGAAGCTTGGATTAACAAAGTGCGAATCATATTTCCAATAGTGCGATTAAGGCGTTCAACTTTTCCATTTTGTGGTGAAGTGTATGGACATGAAAAACGAAAATGGATGCCATTAGATTGGAAAAAATTCCGAAAGAGAGAATTAGAATATTCAGTACCCTTGTCACATTGGAACATTTTAATAGTGGCATGAAATTGATTTTTAACAGGAGCATGAAATTGAAGAAAGTGAGTGAAAACTTCATTTTTTTTAGAGGATATATCCAGCAATAGTGAGAAAAATCATCTAAAAAGGTGAGAAAATAACGATATCCACTATGTGAAGAAATGGGTGAAACCCATACATCAGAATGGATTAGTTCAAAAGGAAATAAAGTGTGCGACTTGGATTGATCAAAAGGTAGGCGAACATGCTTCCCTAGTTGACATGCATGACAAAGACAATCATCTGAATTCTCAGATTTATTACAAGAAATTAAAGAGCTTTGAAAAAGATGAGAAAGAACTCTATAATTAGCATGACGTAAGCGACGATGCCAGGTAGAACTGTTGACACGGACAGCAGCAAGACCAAGCGACTTTGGTTGGTTGATAGAACTATGTAGAGGATAAAGATTAACTTGGCTAGTGGAGTTGAGAAGTTTGTGCTTTGTCTGTAGGTCCTTAACACAAAAACCAGAAGGATCAAATTCCACAAAACAGTTATTATCAGTTGTAAGCTTTCTAATAGAAATTAAGTCCTTTGTAAGAGCAGGAGAAACAAGTACATCTTGTAATACAAGGTTACGGGAATCAGTTGGAATGATAGAAGATCCAAAGAATTTAATTGGTAACATAGCACCATTTCCAACACTAATCATATCAGGACCATAATAAGGAGTAAGAGAATGAAGCTTGCCAGGATCATTAGTCATGTGAATGGAAGCGCCAGAATAAAATATCCAACTGTTATTGCTAACTTCAGAGGTAGGGAACACAGAAAAAGCCTGCGGATCATCATTAGATTTTGGAACAGAGGGACAAAGACGAGATACATGGCCAAAACCTCCACAGGTGTAACATTGCACACGATGCTGAAAGTTTTGAATTCCTACAGCACTTGAGACATGAGGTGAAGGACCAAGAAGACCAGCAGCAGAAGAATTTGTAGAAACAGTGTTGGTCCTTAGTCTAAAAGATCGAAAATGACCACGACCACCTCTATTACGACCCCCTCGTCTGCCTCTATTTGTATGATGTCCACCACCAGTGGTGGGAGGTCGAATATGAGCAAGAAAAGCTTGGTCAGAAATAGGTGAAATAGATTGCTGTTTTTGAAGTTTTGATTCTTCCATTAATAGCAAAGTCTTGCATTCTTCAAAAGAAGGTAATGGTTGTCGAGTAATAAGAACAGAGGTAATTGGATTATATTCTGAACCAAGACCCATGACAATTTGCATGATAAGATCACGGTTGGAAACATCATCTCCAAGAGCAGTACGGCAATCAAATAAATCTTTCAGCTTATTAAGAAAATCAGCCATTGATAATGTTCATTTCTCCAAATGATAAAACTCTTGACAAAGAGAAACAATTCGAGACTCAATGTGATCTCTAAATATTTTTTCAATTTTTAACCAGGCATTATGAGCAGTAAGAGGCTTACCAGGAGAAATGATAGATCTTAAAATATCACGAGAGATGGTGGATTGAATCCAAGAAAGAACCAGATTATCAATCTGTAACCATTGTGCATAACCTGGATCATCAACAGATGGAGTGGTGGATTCATCAACATGTGCATAAACTTGATGGCCTTTTAAGACAGGAATAAATAGCTCACGCCAAATTAGGTAATTAGAATAATCAAGTGTTTCTGGGATACACTGTTTAATATTGGTCAGTGAGAATGCAGGATGAGGATTTCCAGTAGGAGAATGAGAATGTGGAACCACTTGTGTTGACAGAGGAGTAATATGAGAATGTGAAGAGGAAGAAGCAGTAGCTGACATTTTGAAGGAAGAAAAGAACAACGGAAAAAATTGTAAAGAGGAAGAAAGGAATGCTGGTTTTAGAATCCCAGCTCTGATGCCATGAAGAGGAATGAGGCTTCGTGAGCCTAGATGAATTGTATTAACAATATATATAGTAATACACGATACAGAATATGCTTAAGAATAAACCTATTCTATACATGTATAAAAGGCTACAATCAAGGGATACTTAAATATATACACTGACAGTGGCTACAATCAAGGGATACGTAAATATATACACTAACACATACAACTAACGAATGTTGTTGAGAACAATTCCAATTTTTACACAAACTAACAAAATAAGATCCGATTACTCTTTGCAGTCGACATCAGTTTTTAATTTAAAACCAATATATGTCCTTAGAGATTGTCGAACTCGATGTCAATTCGTACCGTAACTGCGAATGGATTTTGTGAATCTAAAACAAAATTCAAGCGGTGATGCCAAATGTATCTAGGAATTAGTGTCCAGTGAAACAATGATTCCAAACTGTCATCCTTAAAACTGACCATTGTTTACAGGACTAGCAAAAGGGTAATGACGGTGGTTTGTTTAGGAGCTTTCTTCCTTCTCTATCCCATTTTTATTGAATCTGTTTTCAGCCTTGCGCAACCCAGGCCTATCTTCACGTCATGCGTAACCTACATGGCTAATTTCAGTGGGGGTAGTTCCTACGAGTCAAATCTCGATCAGCTCATCAAAACCCTCGACTCCAACTATTCTCTAACTCGCTATAGCAACGGGTTTTACAATATATCCATCGGCAAAACGGACACAATCAACGCAATAGGACTTTGTAGGGGAGATAAGAAGCCCGATGCTTGTCATAACTGCATCAAGAACATTAGCCGACTGCTTCCACAATTGTGTCCCAACAAGATTGAAGTTTTTGGAGCGTACGACGATTGTATGTTAAGATACACCTCCCGTCCCATATTCAGACACATGGATTTCACATACTATTTCGCAATGAATTCATCGGTTCATGTCCCCAACGCAGAACAGTACCATCAGGTCATCCTTAATAAATGAGTTGAAAAGTATGGCTTCTTCTGGCGATTCTAATCTAAAGTATGCATCAGGTAGTGTGCTTTGGTCAAATTCAATAACCATATATGCATTGACACAATGCACTCCCGATTTATCTTTCGCCGAATGTTACAGCTGCTTATCCTTAGGCTCTGCTTTTATTCTATCTTGTTGTGATGGAAGAGCAGGAGGGAGAGTATTCTCACCCAGCTGCAATTTAAGATTCGAGCCCTATATGTTCTTCGACACTGATTTCAATAATCCATCATTGCCTCCGCCACCGGCACCGGTACTAGAAGGTCCATCCCCGGTAAGTGATGGGAGAAGGATGGCCTTAATAAACTTCGTTACAAAATTAACTGCTCAAGTGTTGAGTATATTACTGTGTCTGTATCCCGTCTTGTAATTTTTTTGCAGAAATCACCACATTTATTTACAGGTGAACTTTAGTTTATTAATTAATTCTATTATGTAATCAATAATTGGTGATTACTAGTGACCATCACTTGCCAAAGCCAGCTCACCATATTTTAATTATGGATGTAAAATTAGTTAGAATAGTTGGAGTTTTTATGTTTATATTTTATCTTTAGTACATATATTTGCAGATAGTTATGGAGTGTTGAGTATGAAAATAACCTAGTTGTCGAGGTATAGAGTAGGGGACAATGAGGTGTTATAAATTTGTACCTTTCGTTTATTGAATAAGAATTTGTAGAATATAAGCTACTCTCTTACATATTTATAAGCATATATGCTTTGGTTTTTATGGATGTTATATTCGGTTAATATTTGATTTAGTAAAGGAACTAAATAATTTCTAATTTCTAATTCCCTTACAAGTTACAATATTATGATTCTTTAATGAAATAGAGTAATTTCCAACTTTCTTTACAATACTATAATTTTTTTACATATATCTTACAGTATGAATACCTAGCAGGTTGTTAGTGGGTTTTCATCAATTTTTGTTACTTAGGAGTGTGGTTCCTAATGCTACCTATGTATATATTGTGAATAGTTTTTGAGGTGAGTAATCTTAGCGTCTTTAGTTGTGAAAAGAAGGATAAAAATTTGATATGTTGAAAACGAAATTGATGCTCTAATGTTATTGGGTGGACATATACCAAGTGCTGGAGGAAAAAGTGGACAAATCCTTATATTATATAGATTTCTGACATAAAATTTTCAAGTATGCAATAAATATTAGCAAAGATTTGGATATGTCATTGATATGCACACAACTGTCTATGTAAGTGTATCTTTCTGTTTGTATTAGCACTAATGTGTGAGGGAATGGTAGAGATAATAATTTGGATCGAGTTGAATATTTTTCTATTTAAAATTTTTCAACCTTATGCTTTATAATAGTTATTGGTGGTGTTGCTGAATTATGATAGAAGTAAGGGAGATTACAATATTTAACTCTAATCATATAGAGGATGGCGTTAAGAATCGAAGTAGAATATTGGTGTTATATAAGAAGATGCTATATGCCTTGCGATCAAGAATTGACTTCAAACTAAGAGTCAATGGTACGGAAATGAAGATGCTACATGCTTACTTTGTAACATTGCTTTAGAGGACAAAGATCACCCTTTCTTTCAATATTAGTATTCCAAATTTATTTGGAGCAGAATTTTGCATTTGTTACTGGATAACAATTGTTGGTACAATTGGAAGCACACATTGAATTGGGTCATTTGCAATTTGAAGCATAGGAAAACTAAGGTTAATATATTCAAAGCATCTTTCACAATCACCATATACACCATATGGAAGGAAAGGAATAGCCGAAGATTTACTGATAAGAGGGAAGAGAAATACCATATTTCAGATAGCATTGTTAATCTCATGAGAGCTTGCATATATGCTAATAATGCGTAGCATTCCCTTTCTATGAACATGAAGCGAACTTGGTGCCTATAGTTCATCTTAATAACTTAAAAAGATATATGTTTCATTTTTTATTAGTTATTTCCTTATTTTTGTAAAATGTAAGTAACTCTTTATATGATAGTAGGTAGATAGCCTAGAACTCATTATAATATTCCGTTAGTTTTATCTATAGTTGAATAATTATTCATTTTTCAAGAAAAAAGATCTCATTGCATTATGCATAACATGATGAAAGATTGGTTTAGAGTTATATGTATATGTTTTATGGCAAGTAATGGTGTTGATCGATCTACAATGCAATGATAAAGTTTTATGATCCATACTTTCTATCTATAAAAATACATGAAGTAAGAAAAATATCATGTTTATGATTGTTTAAACGTGCAATTAAGTTTTATAATTATAAAATTTTATTGATTTGACTTATAGAGATTAACTAACATATTGAGTAATATGTCTATTATTAAACAAAGCAAGGATTGTGTAATTTACTTTATTGAGTATTATATTTTTGGTATGGTGATTGGACACCTAGATTAGAGATTATGGTAGGTTATATATATATATATATACATATTTAACATATAATACAATGTTACTAACATATATGACTTGCAGTCGAAGCAGTCTACTGATATTTAGAAACACCTAATACTGCGGTCGCTTCCAGTGTAGTATCCCACTCCCGCAGGACCCGAACCTGACATCGATGGTGATATCCGAGCCTGTGTCTGCGAAGGTGGCATGCTAGAGCACTCAATCAATCACAAGTCAGTATAAATTTTTTTTTGAATACACTAACATATGCAGAAGTCCTTTTCCAATGTGGGCCAAATAAATTAAAAGTCGATAGAATATTGTTTTCAATACATTACAATCATTACAGTTTCAATGGTCATTTAGGGCCCAATTTAATTCATAACCCTTTTCAGTTACAAACCAATCCACTTTGGACCGTTTGGGTCCATTTCAATACATAAAACACTTACCATCATTTCCAATTGGCACAAATTGATATAAACAAAAATATCCACATTTTTTCAATCCCATTACAAAGATTCCCATACTTCATCACTTATTACAAACTGAAATATTCAAATACATACTGTACAGAAATCGTGGAATACACTTTAT
>JANVCL010000002.1:25371626-25393757 GCA_026546855.1 Erythroxylum incrassatum | reverse complement strand
TAATCAATTCTTTTCTCATTAATTTTCTTAAAGCACAATTTCATCTATAACATAATACATATACAAAAACACTCATTCAATTTCATTTACTATTTCAAAATTCCACTAAAAGATCAGGGTCCAACACGTCTGCTTTTCATTATTATTTGTACTTCATCAAAATCATTTATGTAAAGTCATTTTGACTTAACAATCACTACTTCTATTTTGTAACGTTTTACCAATAAAACGTCCTAAAAAATATTACACATTTACGACGTTTTATAAAACGTCGCAAAAAATTTAAGTTTTTTATGACGTTTTATAAACGTCGCGAAAATATTTTACAATCTGTGACGTTTTATTAATAAAACGTTGCAGATTACCTTATTTTTTTGTAGTGTTAAGAGCTATTTGGATGTATATAAATCTATCATGATAGCACAAAGAAAATTTTTGTTGATTGTTTTTTCCCCTAAACCTCAACTATTTTTATAAAAAATTGTATTCCAAAAATAATTATATTAAATTTGAAATGATTTGAAGGGTTACATATAAGAAGCTAGATTTTCCATCCCTAGTTATGAAATGAGTTGAGAATAGTAAACTCAACTTCCTAACATCTAGCATTTCACTTTCATTTATTAAATTTGGTTTAAAACAAATTTCCATATAAATTTAAATAAGTTATTAACATATTAACATTCATAAATTAATAAGTAGTATTAATATAAAATAATGTAAAAATTCTAATCTAAATGAAATATACTAATAAAGCCCTAGTCCCCGGCTTATTTTATCAACAAACTTGAAGCTCCATCAAGTTCTATGTATGAAAAGTTATTCATTAGTTCTTTAATAATGCCAATATGTTGAAGGTATGGAATCACACTCATTTATGTTTGGTCCCAAAAACTCATAATCCAAACTCTTTAAGGGACTTTAGACCGATTTCTCATTATAAGAGATTTTATAGAATCATATTTAAGTTATTGGCTAACAGAGTCGTCAAACATATGCTTCCTTTATTTGTTAGCTAATCTTAAGCTAATTTTATAAAATGTAGAGGTATTAAAGATAATATGTTGCTTGCACCAAAATTATTAAGGAACCATTATATCAGTGACTCTTGAGGTAATTATGCTATCAAAATTGATATTCATAAGACATTTGACTTAGTTAACTGGGATTTTATACTTATTTCTCTATAAGTATTCAAGTTTCCTGACAAGTTAATTATTTAGATATCTTAGTGCATGACCATTATTTTATTCAGTGTTTTGATCAATAGGGAAGCTAGTAAACTTATTAAGGGTTATAGAGGACTATTGCAAGTTGATTCAATTTCATCTTATCTCTTCACCATATGCATTGAGGAACTTAATTGCATTATTTAGAAAAATGTGCTTGCTGATTATGGCTTTAAATATCATAGGAAGTGTAATAGGCTGGACATCAACATCTTGCTTTTATTGATGATCTATTATTATTTTGTAAGGTTGATGAAGCTTTAATGACTTGTTTAATAAGATCTTTAAAGTAATTAAGTGCTTGCTCCATGCTTTATATTAACATGGACAAGAGCTACATAATCACTTTTGTGGATTCCTTAAACTTGGCCCAGTTGTTATGTTCCACATCAGGTTTATCATCCCCACCATTTACCTACCTAGGTATTCCTATATCCTCAAGGAAGCTTTCTTATTCTGGTTGTCAAGGGTAATTAGATATGATCAAGAAAAGAAATAGGGCCTGGACTACGTGTTTATCTTTTGCTGGCAGGTTAAAATACTGCAGGTTAAAATACTTTCTTTAGTGGTTAGTAACTTATCCATCCATTAGTCCTCTCACATTGATTTCCTATGAATCTTTATAAGGAAATTGAAAAAATTCTTAGGTATTTTCTTCAGACTGGAAATGAATCCTTTAAGCTTTTTGAAAAGGTAAGCTAGAATGAATTTTGAATGCATAAAAGGGGAGGAGGTTTATGAGTCAAATGTGCAAAGTTGGTAAACATGGTTAACCTGATTAATGCACTATGGGAAGTAATAAATGCCAAGGAAATCCTTATAGTGAAATGGCTTTACGAGCATTATATAGGAGGATCTAGCTTGTGGACAATTAAACCAAGAATGGATGCATCTTGGTACTGGCTTCAAATGTTGAAGCTAAGGGACTACGTTCACCCACTTATCAAGTATAGGGTAGGAATGGAAGAGATATATGGCTATGGTATCACAATTGTAGTACATTTGGCCCACCTTATGTTCTCCCTAAGATGGGCCAATACAACAGAATATTCTTCCCAACAAATGCGAAGCTTAGCAGTTTAATTAGAAACGGATGATGGCATTGTGACAATAGAGATTATCAATTCTTTCAAGATTGTTTCCCCCAAACTCCCCAAACCTGCAAATGGAGGATACAATAATCTATCTTAAGAATACCTCTAGCTTATTTTAAAAAAATCTTGTATTGATGTGATTATGAGCCAGGCAATGACTATGAGCTGGTATTCTCTTATGTGGAACAAGCTTCTTATCACAATATTTGCATTTACTTTGTGGCTTACAATTAAAGAAAGGCTCACTACCTCGGACAGAACAAGAAGCACCAACAATTTGAATTGTTTGTTATGTTTCATGGACCAAGAAATCTCCAAAACATGGAAGTGAATGCACATTAGATGTATTAGAGAGCTGGTTATAGCAAAAGGAAAAGGTTTGTCACTGTCTCCATTTTTGAAATTAAATTGGTCCCTGTAATGAGTTCTAATGAGTTGTCATTGTCCTGACATGTTGTACATAAGGGACCTTAATGAGCTGTAATAGTTTTAAATTCTACTTGATGTATTATTTTGCAAATTTCATGTAAACTTAGTTAGTTATTAATGTAATTTATTTACCTTCCAAAAAATTACAAATAATAAATTTGATGAATAACAAAAGATACTAATTTTTAATGAGTTTTTGTTAAATTTTAACATATTTTTTTATTTATGAGTAATTTATTCATTAAAATTAGAGACATCACAAGTTTATTGTACCCCTTTTCCTCCATTAAACTTTCATTGGAAAAGTTTTAAGATTCTATATTTGTGAAGTTCGAATGATATCAAGGTGCATCCATAGATATAATATGTACGCGAATCCCGGTTCACCTCTCATATCCTAATTGAAAATGTTCAATGCATTCATTGTTTATGAATATTTACTTGCCCCGCAGCGAAGTACTTCATAAATGGCCTCCAAATTAGGATCGACCACTTTTATGAAGCCCCGATTTAAAATAGTGAGTTCTAGCATGCAGTGAATGAACAGAGTCCATTTACTACTTGATTATCATCCAAAATGAAAAACGTAGAATTTTCTAATGACGATTTACTAGCTGTTTAAGTTCCATAAGAAACTGGGACGTGAAAGCGTGCAACTGCAACCAGATTCCATCCCCTTCAACCCATCTTAGTTCCATATCCCATTAGTATTCTTCATGCAAAAAATGTTTCAAGGAGTCAATAACAATTGCATTTTTTATAGCAAATAAAATAGTCAGAGAAAAATAAGAAAGAAGTATAAATTGACGGATTATAAAATGAATTGTGTAACTTAAGACCAGTAAACGTACAGCCATGCACTTCTAGGCGTTGCCGATCGAAGTCGATGCAAGTTCACATAATAGTAAGAACAGATTAAAGTCGGACAAAAACAATTTAATAGCTATTTTTTTTCTTTTTCTTTTGTTTTGGGGCGAAACAATTTGTTGTAGCCGGATAACGACGGTTCTTAAACAAGGCAAACCAACATGTTGAAACTAACAAGAAATGTGAATAGAAGGGACCATTCTTTACGAGACTCACTGCAAGTGCTGGTGTTGGGAGAAATATGGTGATGATTTCTTCAGGGGCTCTCTTCTTTATCTATCCCATTTTCATTCAGTCTGTCCTCACACTATCACAACCTCAGCAAGCCATCACCAATTGCCTAGACAGGGCTGGAAATTTCAGCCAGCATAGTGGGTACAAATCAAATCTCGATTCCCTCATTAAAACTCTCTCGTCCAACACCATTCTTGCATCCTATAGTAATGGATTTTACAACATATCCATCGGCGAAACGGACACGATCAACGCAATTGGACTTTGCAGAGGAGATATGAAGCCTGGAATGTGCCATAATTGCATCAAGACCATAAGCCAAGTTCTTCCGCAATCATGCCCCTACAACATTGAGGCATTTGGAGCATTCGACGAATGTTTCTTGAGATACACATCCCAGCCCATATTCAGACTAATGGATTTTTGGTTCTTTTATGTAATGAGTTCCCAAGTTAAAGTAATCACTGGCGTAAATCAATTCCATCAGTCGCTTAACATCTTAATAGATCGGTTAACAAACGAGGCTTCCTCTGGCGACTCAAACCGAAAGTATGCGACAGGGAGTATGCTTTGGGAAAATTTTATCACGGTCTATGCCATGGTACAATGCACTCCAGATTTGACTTTTGATCAATGTAACGACTGCTTAACTTTGGCGTCTGGGTTTATACCAAGTTGTTGTAACGGGAAAATTGGTGGGAGAGTTGTGTCATTCAGTTGCCAATTAAGGTACGAAGCCTATCTCTTCTTCGAGACATTACCATATCCACCACTGCCTCCGCCCTCCTCACCGCCAGTACCGGAAGGTTCATCATCAGGTAGTGCTGCCAGGAGGACAGTCTACTACAACTTCATTGTCCGATTTGTTCCTTGTCGAGTGTTGAGTTTATTATTGTGTCTGTGTCTCATCTTTTAATTTAATTAGAACACCGCAAGGATTATCTCCCAAATATTTGTTCAGATTTTGTTTCTACGATAAAGATTCCTTTTGTTGGAAAATTGGGACAGTATCTAATCCTAATCGTAGCGGAATAATTACGAAATCTTTTTGTATTTTGATTTCTCAAAAATTAAGATCACTTTAATTATATAAAATAATTAATATTAATTTATAATAAAGCATGAATCTTAATTCGTATTTTATTTTAAAGCTTGATAATATTCTTGTCGTATCCCCCAAACCGTTTTTAAAACCAATTTATCTCAATCACCATAATCGCATAAATGTTCAACCTTTAACAATATCCACATAAAAGTTTGAGAGAACTTTGTAACTCTATAAAGTTAAGCAAAAAGTGCTAGCTTCATTAGAGTAATCTAATTGAAATTAAATTCAATTTTCAATTAAACTTTAATCAAAATTTTAAATAGTTCTAATTAAATATCAATTATGCCTAAAATAAGATTCAATATTTCATATTGATCCTTATATACTAAATATCTCATATTTAATTATAAAGTTTCTCAAACTTGATTATAAAGTGCAATTTGATTAAAATATCTTTATTCTTTTCAACTCGTTTTTGATATAAAACTCAAAAAACTCCTTTTAGTTTATCTAATTCCAGTTATGAATTAAAATTAAAATTAAAATTTATAGTTTATCTTTAATTCTTCAATTAAACAATTTATAATTATAGATCAAGATTGACATCTAGTAGCACATCATGACCACCCAAATATTTAGGAATGTAAAAGTGGTTTTGACTAATCTTTCCGCGTATGACTTTTTTGTTTAATTTAATCCCTTCATCATATAATGTTTCAATTAAACATACAAAAATTAAATTAATGTCTACTTTATTTTGAGTCCAATTATATTAGATCTCCATCATTAGCTATTGATTAAATTAATGATATTTGTAAGCTATTTACAAAATGTTATTCTACCTTAGCGAAAGATTTCCCGAATTAATTCTAATCGAGAAAAACAGAACATTCTCCCTAGTTATTTTAGGGTGATGAATCCAATATTTATCACTTAACTACCTCATATAGTTCATACTATATCCAATGACTACTAACTGAACTACCCATAATTAAAACAAGTCATAAATAGTATTAAAATGTATCAATTTCTATACAAGATAACTTTGGAGACCTCAAGTCAATGAATCACTTATACAATCATCACAATGAGAATTTTCATAAACATACAAGTAATGTTCCAAATGGATTTCTTATATCGGGTCAATTCAGTGAACTTGTTCTTTAACAAACACCTACACGTTTGTTTAAGTATCTCCATACTTTAGTTTATAAGATCGACTACTTCCTTCATAAGGAAAAAAATAAGATATGCTAGTTTTTTCACATTCTATTAATGCTCAGTCTTAATAGAACAATGGCTAGGAACAATTTAGGGATAATACATAAATGCAATACGAATTTCGTAATTATAATCTCATCACAATTTTATTTGCAATTATAATTATCCTATAGACTTTATCATATACATCTAACATGTATAAGATAAAAAATGTCTTTAAATTATTATCACTAAATTACATCCAATCGATAAGTTGTAGGGCATAAACCAACAATCTCTCACTTTCATTAAGCCAATTGTTTAAGTATCATATAACATATCACCATATAACAATCTTGCTACTGTTGGGACAATGGCCTAATGAGAGAATACTATAAAATTTCTTTAGTGAGCACTTGCTTAAATCTTACAACTTCCATCTTAATTATCATTATAACTAAGAAAATTGCTTACATCCTTGGATCTTTAATAAGACCTTAGCTCCTTTTACATGCCCAATAGCTCTAATATTTTATAGTACATTAAATTCTTGAACAATGTAAGGAAGTATATCAAGTTCATTAAAGAACTTATTGATCAAATTAATCATTTCCACTAAATAGAAAATGTGTTATGGCTAAATTAGTAGCCATTGTCACATCGGAACCTTACCAATCTTGAATGATATTGTTCTTAAGTAAAATAGACCTTAATTAGGATTTACTTTTAAAGAAGTATCGTTATCATCTTGAAAAATATAGACTCATACATAAAATAATGGATTTCTTTAATAGTTTACAAGTATCTGATATCTCAAATACTAAACATCTTTAGTATATTATTTGTGGATTTGGACTTAAAATAGGTGAACAACTTCCAATAGGTAAACAACTTCCAATCTATCTCTATAAATCTAATTCTAATAATTAAGTTGTTATCTTTTCATATCCAATAAGAGTTGCTCTTGGACAATTATGTTTTCAACAATTGAAAATTAGAATTATTGTTCTCTGTGACAATATGTCTCTATATATTCCCATAGAAGAGGATAACTATAGTCTCACTACCCTTATTGTAGATATGCTAAATTCACAATCATCTCCAAAACAAACTCTTTGAACTTATCATGAAAGTGAATCTTTTAACATCTCGTTATCTTTCAACTATACATCAAATGTATCATCAAAGGCACCAGTTCTAGTTATCTATATTATCATAAGATTTGAACTTTTCAAATTTCATCTTAAACGTACTAGTTATCTTGAGAACCATTCTTTTATAAGTATACATTGAAACAAACAATTTGTTCAATAGGTATTTAAGATTACATCCAACCTTTTGGATATCTCATAACCTTTTATTATCCATTTTAATTATAAACTGAATGGATATGTATGGTTCAACCAAACATCATATCCTTGAATCATTAACTTTGATTCTTTCAAAGACTTAACATTTCATATATGATATGAAATCTTGCTAATTTATTCAATTGGAACTATTGAAGGTAAGCCATTGTACTAAGAAGAGCTATAAAAGAAATAATATTGCATCATACAATATCTCATATTGTATTTTACTCCTTACATAAATCCATACTCTTATAGAATTTTATTGTGAAAGTATTTACTAGAGAATATTATTCCCTATTGAAAAACTAAAAATTTAAAACTTACCACAACGATCTAATCAAAGTGCTTCAACATTGTAAATACTTAATTTCTACTATGATTTAAACAATTTCAAAATTTTAAATCATTATTTCATTTAATACATATGATATATCATATAAATTCATTAGTAATCTAATGAAATATAAATATTATCTTTTTATGGATTCTTATTTTATCCAATACATCACATATATAAATTTAATAATTTAATAACATCATCATTCTTTCAATAAAGGTTTATTTGGTTACTCTTCAACTTAACAAGATTCAAAAGTTTCATATGATTCATAATCAAAAGAAAGCACATATATTTGTATATAACTTTATTATTCTTGTTATGTTGATTTAACCAACATGGCATAAAAGGATACTCTCAGTTATCTAGCTTTGTATTCTTGTCACTTACAATACGCATAAGTCTCCTTTGACCAAACACATATAAACTATTTGTATAAAATTGGATAAAACACTTTTACTTAACAATTTATTTCTTATCATACTTTGAACATTGTTATAATGTTAAACCTAAATTCAATATCAAATACTCATAAGCATGAACTAGCAATACATATGATATCTATCATATCTCGTATAGGAAAGAAATGTCATGCAATTAGTTTTCTTCTTATGAAAACTATTATCATACTATAGTAAATTCCTTTAATTTATGTCTATGATTATACTTTTAGTATGCTAAATTGAGTGGAAAAATTCCAATAAGGTATTATACCTGCAGCTCTACTCTATGTAACCTCTTACATCTTGATATCATGATGTTAGCATCCATCTTTTGTGTTGTCATCAAAGTTTATGAGACATTAGTTAACTCAAAATGTCAATATATTTTTTCATTTATATGATTTTGACATATCTTTAAAACTTTGTCACCCGAATCTTGAATAGGAATTATAGTAAGATAACATAATGGACATATAATTTTCTATCCAACTTTGAGAACTCTTCTCAAACATATCCTATGTATAAGAAATTTGGTTCACTAACTTAGTATCAACTATGATAAACAAGGTAAATTTCACTAAAACAGAATATAATTGTAATAAAAGCAAGTAATCGATTACATGTCATGACTACCAAATAAGATTAGGACTTTAACCATGTATTTGATTACTCCCACTATTTTATTCGAAATGATAGCCTTAACTACTATTTGAAAAGATTACTTTAATCTTTCTAGTGGGCTTGGATCCTATTCAAATATATTTGATCTTGATTTCGCTCAATAAACCAACTAAAATTGAATTAGGTAGATAATAACTTTATTAACCACATATCATGTGACTCTTGGATCTATTAGGTGACAACTCTTGCCAAAACATATCTTATATGTTATTCATGATCCTGCCTCTAAATTCATGTGATCCTGAGTTTGTAAATCCAAATCTCACAAATTTAATTAAGTAGAACCCGCTATTATAAGACTAAACATATTCAAGTTAAAGCGCTTTTGAGTTTACTCAACAAACCTAACAATAAACAGAATTCTACTTTATTCTTATAACAATGGAAGAGCAACCATCATGTTCTCAATGTATACTTAATATTTTTAACAAGGGATTAAATTTTATTTGTCTCATTAAATATAAAATTGCATGTAAAATATCACTTATATAAAACATACAATTTAATATGCATCCAATATATATATTTTCAGACATATAAATAAAATATGCACCTAATGCAC
The DNA here is from genome assembly GCA_026546855.1 of Erythroxylum incrassatum. Lineage (NCBI taxonomy): Eukaryota > Viridiplantae > Streptophyta > Magnoliopsida > Malpighiales > Erythroxylaceae > Erythroxylum > Erythroxylum incrassatum. The sequence continues at coordinate 25,384,281 of JANVCL010000002.1, read as the reverse complement.
TCATAATCAAATTATATGCATAAAATATCAAGCTTTATTTGATTCTATTTATTGATCTTCATAATATAAAATAATATTTCCAATTCTTTGGAAAAATTAAATTATATTAAACTTATTGAATCTCTAGCAAACTAAATTCCTATAATAAATAGAAATTTAATTTGATTTGAAAACAATTTTCAAATCCAATTGAAAACTATTTCCAATTATTTTTGACTCCTTTAAAAAATTTAATTGAAAACAATTTTTAATAAATTACGCTACTTATTATAATGTAGAAAAAACTTCTTTTTCAAAATTATATAAGTAATACATTCTAATCCAATTAGAAAACTATTTCTAATCCAATTGGAAATTGATATTTCTAATCCAATTGGAAATTAATCTCATTACAAATTGCTTTTCCTTAGTTAGAAAATTATTTTCTAACATTAAAAGGAAACTAATTTAAAAATTAAATAAAATATTTTAAATTTAATTAAAAATTCCTTTATTTAATTTATTTAGAGATTGATTTCTTAATTAATTAGAAAATCTTTCTTTAATAAAGTAGAAAAGTAATTTTCAAAATATTAAATGAAGCACATCTTTCTTAATTAATAAATGAAAACACCTTTCAAAATTTAACTAAGAAAAAATAATTTTCTAAGAAAACAAGAAACTTATTATTTATAAAGAAAGAAGCAATTTCTAAATAAATAGAAAAATTACTCTCAACCATAAATTTAATTTATCTCAACGAAATTGAAATAAACAAATATAATAAAAAACTTTCTTAATAACTTAAAAAACACTTTTCTTAATTTTAAGGAGTCAAATTAACGAATTTAAATCCAATAAAAATTAATTAATTATAATTTTAGAAACTAACTTTTTAAAATTAATTATGAATAAAACTAATTATCATTCTTAATCATATTAAGAAAAATAATTAATTTAACTTTAGAATTGATTTCTAGATTTTTAAAAAAATTTGAAATTTATGTTTAGAATTGGTTTTGGAATACTAAATTCAAAACCAAGGATTATATTACTTTAATTTAATGGCCAAACAAGCCTAAATCTAGGACTGGAATAAACCTATCCTTGTATCTAAACAAAGATCATTCTAATTTTTGAATAAGATATCTTTATATGTAAACAAACCATTTCTTAAACCTATTTCCAAACACTCCTCTTCTTCATTTTTTAGAAACCCTAATTTAGCAAACCCTAAAAGCCAAATGTTATAGTCGCAACTGCAACCACCAGTAGTCTAACAGCTATGTCGACGTCACCAGCCTATTGAAATAACACGATCATAAGAATAATGGAGATGATAAAAATACAACTACAATAGCTTCAAGCACGAATAATGAGGTGTCCCTAGTTTGTGTGTTAAGTGAATACTTCTATGTTAATAATTTAGGCTCTAAGTGGCTGACTGATACAGGAGCTATAGTACGTCTCAAACTATAAGAGGGAAACCTTTGGGAGCGAAAAGATAGGAAATCAAAGTTTTGCCAAGATTGTCGATATGGATGATATCCAAGTTCAAACAAACATTGTATGCTTATTGACCTCGAGAGATGTACAACACAACCCTAATCTAAGGCTAAATATGTTATTGATTATTGTGTTAGATTAAGAAGGATTTCAAAACACTTTCAAGGATAGGAAGTGGAAAATCTCTAAAGGAGAAAGGATTGTTGCTCAAGAAGAGTTATATTGCTCATTGTACAAGACACACTTAAAGGTATATGATGGTGGAGAAGCATACATAGCCGAAGAAGAAACTTCTCCAAATCTATCGCATTAATGATGAGGACATAAGTGAGAAATGATTAAAGTTACTGGCCTGTAAATCCCTTATTCCAATTAAGAACACATTAATACTTAATCCTTGTGATCATTGTTTAGCTAGAAAGTAGTATAGAGTCTCTTTTAAGAGAAGATCTACTAGGAAGTCAGAGATATTGGAGTTGGTGCATTTAAATATTTGTAACTCTATTGAGGAGGACTCACTAGGAGGTAACAAATATTTTGTTACATTTACTAATGATGCTTAAAGGAAAACTTGGGTGAACATATTGAACTCAAAGAGTCAAGTATTTGAAACATTTTAGAAATTTCATGTCATGGTAGAAACGGAAGCTGAGAGGAAGCTAAAATGCCTATGAATAGATAATAGAGATGAGCATACTTCCAAGGTGATTGAAGATTAATGTACATCACATGACATTAGAAATGAAAAGACATAACCAAAGATCTTAGAGCTTCTAAGGTGAGGCCAGGAGGGTCACGTCTTCATCAACATTGTTTTTCGACCGTAAGACCCACTTTTAAACAACTCTGAAAAACAATTAATAAATTGAAACTTATAAATAAATATTAACCAGAACAAAATAAGTTGATTCAAAAAAAAGTTGTGTATTCATACACAAAATTGTGATGGTACATAAAAAGATATTTATGTTTATCTTTTCAATCTAAAGTTTTTTTTAAAGAATGGGATTTACGTTAACGGTGTTGCTGAAAGGATGAATGGAATAATTGTGGAGAAGGTTGGTTGCGTGCTTAAAATGTCTATGTTGTCAAAAAAAATTTGGGGGTGGAGCAATCTAAACTACAGTCTACTTGATTAATCAAGCTTCCTCAATTCCATTAGATTTTGAGATTCCCGAGAGAACATGGACTGGTAAAGATCGCATATATCATCACCTGAGATTTTTTTTTTACTATAAGGTATTTAGAAATGTATCCAAGGATTAGAGAAAGAAGCTTAACTACTTCTTTGTTGGATATGGTGGTGATTAGTTTAGCTTCATACTCTATAACCTAGTGAAGCAAAAGGTGGACAGAAGTAGGGATTTGGTATTCCAGCAACAAAAGAGAGGTCTTGATCTTTTGAGAGGAGATAAATTATCATATGAAATTGTTAATTCTTTACCAATTTCTTCCACTATTAAGCAATCTATAGGTGAAGGAGAAGAAGTGTATATCCAAACATATATTGATGATGATAAAATATGGCCTAGTAATGATAACTTATATAAACCACGTCCAAATAATGCTAAATATGAAGTTGTTGAAGATTATGAGCATGGGAGCAAATGGATTCAACATTTGGTGATATATAGCTTCAAAGGTCGACAAGGGATAAAGGACCTTTTATAAGGTATCCAAGTTTAGAATACCTATTGATTATTACTAAAAGGGAGCCTGAAAATGTGAAAGAGGATGCATTTTGTGAAGAGAAAGATCTTTGACTCGCAGCTATGAAGGAAGAAATCAATTCTCTGAAGAAGAATGATACAAATGAGCTTGTGAAACTTCCAAAAGGAAAAAAGGCATTGGAGAGTAAGTGTGTGTTCAAGATAAAGAAAGATGGTGACAATTTAGTGAATCACAAGGCAAGGCTAGTGGCGAAAAGGTTTAGTCAAAAGAAAGGTATAGATTTTGATGAAATCTTCTCAATAGTAATCAAGATGATCTAAATTCAAATAGTTTTGGGTTTAATTACCTATTTGGATCTTGAACCTAAATAATTGGATGTTAAAATAGCCCTTTTACAAGGAGATTTGAAAGAAGAGATATATATGGAGAAGTTAAAAGGTTTCAAAGCTAAAAGGAAGGAAAATATGTTGAAGAAAAGCTTATATGGGTTAAAACAAGCTCTAAGGTAATGGTATCAAAAGTTTTATTTTTTATGATGCATCATGGTTACAAATAAACTTATGTTGATGCTTGTGTGTATTTCAAAAGGTTCACATGTGAGAATTTCATCATTGTTCTTCTATATATTGATGATATACTGATTATGAGTCAAGAACATGGAAGAATCCAAAATTTAAAGGAGGATTTGTCTAAATTTTTTAATATGAAAGATTTAGGATTTGTAAAATAGATTTAGGCATGAAGATAACTCAAGATAGGAAGAGTAGGAGATTATGGTTGTCTTAGAAGAGATATATTGAACCAGTACTAAAAAGATTCAATATGAAGCATGCCAACCTAGTTAACACATTACTAGCACCTCACTTCAAGCTGAGTAAGCGTGCATGGACATCCCTTAACAGAAAAGAAGAAAAATATTATATCTTCTAATATATACTCATTTGTAGCAGGGTCTTTGATGTATATAATGGTGTGCACAAGGCCAAATATTGCACAAGTTGTTGAGGTAGTAAGAAGATTCTAGTCAAATCTAGGGAAAGTTCATTAAGAAGCAATGAAATTGATTCTAAGATACTAGAGAGGCACATCAAAATGGAATCTGTGTTTTGGTGATGGTGAGTTAACTCTAGAAGGTTTTACTAATGTAGATATGGTTGGAGATCTTGATGGAAGAAATTTCAGTTCAGGTTTTTTGTTAAAGTTTGTAAGGAGAGTCATCTCGTGACAATCTAAATTACAAAAGTGTATGGCTTTATCTACGACTAAAGTAGTGTATGTAGTTGCAGTAGAAGCTTGTAAGGAGATGTTTTGCTGAAGAGGTTTCTTCAAGACTTGGATGTGAAGCAAGAAGACTAAGTAGTATTTTGTGATAATCAAAACTATTAATCACTTAAACAAAAATACTATGTATCATTCCCACACAAAGCATATAGGTGTCAGATATCATTGTTTAAGTTCTGTGATTGAGGAGCAATAATTGGTGTTGAAGAAGATTCATATAGACATGAATAGCTAATATATTAACTAAAGATGTTCTCAGAAGCAAACATGAGTTATATAATAAGCTTATAGGGATGTCTCTCAAGTAGATGATGGAGAATAACGTATCTTCCCTATGATTGGGCTAGAGGGGGAGATTGCTCAGTGTCCAATCTTATTTTGAGACTTTCGGTGATTATAAATGCCTTTATAGTTTGTGGGAATAACGAACAAGTGAAGACAAGATGAATGAAGCTCTACTAGGGAGGGACACGACTGTGTCCTTAACATACACAGTTGTGTATATTAACTGTGTAAGGACTCACACTAGTGTAGAGTGATACATGCCTATGTCATCTGTGTATAAAGAAAAATGTGAAGAGCGTAAACATGCATGATCGTGTACATGCCCAAGTTCATGAAATACACGACCTCATATGACGATCATGTATCTCTATGTGACCGTATACATCTGCAAGTGAGGTGATGTTGAAGAGACGCGATCATGTACACGAGTGTGTATACGATAGTGTATAGTGCAGGAAAACCTACTTCGTGACATAAAAGAGGAAAATATGTAGGTTTTACATGAGAGTGCACTTATAACGTACAAAAGTGTGGAAAAATAGAGAGAGAGTAAAAATTATTGTATTCTCATCCTTTTTATTATTTTTAAATTGGTTAGAGTGTTTGTTGATTATTATATCAACTTTAGTTTAAATCCTAAAATTTTGTGAGAGGAATTGTCATTGTGAAGTGAGAGATCAAACTTTGTAAATCCTTATTTGAATTTGGTTGATTTACTTGTTGGGACTAGTGATTTTTTTCTTTATACTGGAAGTTTTTTAAGTAAATTAGTGTTTGTTTTATTATTAAAAAATTTTAATTTTTAATATTTAATTCATTTTTTAAATTGTTGTGTTACTGTCTCCTACGGCATCGTACTATCAAGAGATGAGTATTGGGAAAAGAGAGAGCATGACTTCTTTTCAATTGGTGGCTTGAATTTCATAGAAAATAATTGTTAGCCATAAACTTTTTAATATCTTATAGAAATTAAAACAAGCTCCACGTACAACACACTAGCTATCTGCTCCTACTATGGCTTTCCTTCTTTGTAGCTAATATTAATTAGATTGCTGATGGGAAATACAGGTATTGCCATAGTAATATGGACAAAACTCCTGGGATCGAGATCCAAAGTAAGTGACGTGGTTGCCCTACAGAATCCATAATTGAAAGCAAAATGATTAGAGACAGTTAAGCGTGAGGAATATAAAGGAAAAGCGAGGGTTATGCCTTTTTCTCAACCAAGCCTGTATTTTTAGTTGCGTTATTTATTTACTCTTGAACGTTTAAAATAGGAAAGAATAATAAAATATCTACGCACTGCCGTCTTCATAGTATTTACTTATTTTCAAGATTTAGTCAATATCAATATTAGCTGAGAATGATGTCTTTTATTTGTTGGCACATAAGCTCCAGAAGGGTAGAAACAACGGATAGCTGCTTAATTCTCAAGAAAAAATTAACGGCAGTGACTTTGCTCGTAATCTGAAATATGGAAACGGTTTTTTTCCCCCTCATAATCGAGAAGAGAAAGTGACTGGAATTATCATTTGGTCATTATGGGTGAAGATATCGATGGAGTGAGACAAGAAGACGGCTAATGATGTCTCATTAGTTGCTCGGAGAGATGAAAAAAAGACAGTTATAGGTGAAAAACTAAGGGACAAACTGACGCAAGGAACTATTGTTCATACTACGCCAATGACAAAATAAGGAGGGAAAAAGAAGGAAATTGTGATGTTCTCAGTTCGGGTTGCCGTAGGAGAACATGTGCAGCAAATGAACATGATTATTAGAATTCTTGACGAACTTCATAAAGAGTTTTGGTAGCCACCTATGTTCTATCGTCACTTACGAGCAATCTCCGGATTCTCTTCAAACAAATGCAACTATGTAATAGTGGCTCAACCTAAGAGATTAAGAAAAAAAAAACAGATTGATAATACCTTTTGTGTTTGAACTTGAAGGATGAATTATTTTCGGTGAAGATACCGGTACCTCAGCTCGTTGTTGTGGTTCTGGCACGAACTGAGAGTCCAAATGAGGATCGAAGAACAGGTATCTCTCGTACCTAAACTGACAACTGGGTGCGACCACTCTTCCTCCTCGTTTCCCATTACAACAACGAACGATGAGCTGAGTGGCCAAATCTATACAGTCCGCGCATCTATCCCTCGATAATTCAGGAGTGCACTGAACCATCGCATGCAATGTTTGGCCATAGATGGTAGTCACGCGTCCGGCCGCGAACTTGCTCTGATTTCCGGCGGCAGCAAGGTCTGTCAGATAATCTAAAAGGGAACTCAGAGCCATATAGTACTGAGTTACCTGAGAATTGCTGACATTATTTAGACTGGACGAAGAAACATATGGTCGGTACTCCATTTGCCCATAGAGGGTTTTGTTGGAGTACCTTAACATGCAATCGTCGTACCAAAGAATGGCTTCCTTGTGTATGGGGCAGATTTCAGAGGCCGCTTGGACTGATACAGAAATGCAACTTCGGCAATCTTCTGGGGATTTATCACCTCTGCAAAGGGCAATTGCGTAAACCTGGTCAGATCCTTGTCCAAATGAGCTATTTGAGAAACCGAAATTCAGGTCAGGACTCAAGGAGACGGAAATGAGGACATTATCAAGGTTTGATTTGTATGTACTGTTGACGGTGAGAGTATCATCCCCTAGGCAAAGGTGATGTGGCGGAAGCTTTAGCTCTGCAAGTGTGAGGACAAGTTGAAACAAAATGGGAGAAAACAAGAACAATATTGAAGAACTGATCATTGTCGTCATTGCTATCGTTGCTTTGGTGTTTATTTGTTGTGAATGGAAAGGGAAAAGAATGATACCATCAATAACATTTCGTTTGCTACCTCCATTTCATGATTCCATTGTTTTCCCGAAGAAAAACTTAGTAGCCATTAGACACTATATGATTTTGGTGTCTTAACAATATCTCCAAATAAAGCCCTCCTAAACTTCAGAGTATTATTATCAGCCTTTCCAGTTGACATGTGGGTTAATTTGGACGTTAGTTCCTAATGACATTTAACCTTTTCAAACTCTTTGCTTGTTAGGTACAATTGCTTTCCTTAAAAACGACCGGCAGGTTCCTAGGCAGGGCGGCACATAAAAATATGCTACAGTTGACTTGGATTTGATATCCATTAGACGCTGCCGGAGGCTTCTACAAGTTTTTGACATATTTTTTAGGAGGCACCAATGCCTGTCTTCCAGAAAAGCCAAGCCTGTGGATAAAATTTAAATAAAGGCAAAACAGTTCTTAAAGTATTAACCTGGATCTATTTGTGTTGTATGTACGTATTAACTGTTCATTACACTAACACAAACATGCCCTGGAATTTGAGAATTAAGATATTCATTTTCAATTTAGACATTGCTTATTGGTTGCTTTTGGAATTAAATATTTCCGCTGATTTTAGTTAATTTTCACTAATAATTCAGAGTAGTGTGCTACATAGTAGTCATGCAATAAATTTAGAAATTGAGACCTACATTATTACTCTGTTTCAACTTTGGTCCTCAAAACTAGCAACATATATATAAACTGTTAGACATCTTTAATTACTTGACTATTCAAAGATTTAAGCATATATAGTAGTTGATCACTCATATTATTAGCTTTGACAAGTTAAGAAAGAAATTACTTCAGTTACATACATGATAATTAAATTAGACATCACTTGATTTACAATTAGCCAAAACGCGTGAATAAGAATTCAACAATATTTAGCTCTATCTTGTCTAATATAACCCCAGATATTTGGAAAAAAAAAGCGTCTAGTATATACATGAATATGAGTTTAGTTTTAGTAAGGTTTATGATCAAATGTCAAAGTTTTAACAAAATAACCAATAATTTGTTTTTCTGATATCAAGAGTATATAAATACATAGTTTTGTCTAACTAATATTGATTTAAATGCAATTTAATTAAATGTGCAGTACGCCATACATATAACTCAAACATAATGACTCTAATGTGAAGAAACCAACCAAATTATAAACTCTCAACAAACAGAACTAATTTAGCTGGAAAGCAGGAAGACTATCAGCTACAAAATCTACTAGCTTATTTTACGTTAACTTATTATCAAAGCAAAAGATTAGAAGTTTGAACGAGTCTTTACTTTTAACACTTCCCTTCATTTAAACTTGGAGACTCCCAACTGAACACAGAAATCTTCATGTTTGTTTTGTGCCAAGCTTTTCGTCTTTAAGTCTGCAACCTGTTCTTTTGTTTCACAAATTTTCAACTTCACTTATCTTTTTTCCAACAGCTCCCGTATGAAATGGGGTTTAATTTCAATATGTTTGGTTTGGGTGTGAAATAGAAATTCTTTGCAAGCATCACAACAGACTTATTGTCGTAAAAGATATATGTTGGTTCGAATTGTTTTTGTCCCAAGTCACCCAAAATTCTTCTCAGCCATACTGCCTGATAAGCAGCTGTTGTAGCTGCTACGTATTCAAGCTCGGTAGAAGATAAAACCACAACAACTTGTTTTTTTTTAGCTCCACGAAACAACAACAGCTCCAAGGATGAAACAACTTCCCGTAGTGCTCCTCTTGTCCTTTATAGAACCAACCCAGTCGTTGTCCATGAATCCTCTGAGACTGAAAATTTTAGATTTTTGAAACCATATGTCAAAACCCTTTGTTCTAGCCAAGTATTGAAGAACCCTCTTGGCTGTACCAAATTGATGTGTAGTCGGTTTGTGCATAAACTGTGATAGAACACCAACAGAAAAGCTTATATCTGGATGAGAATGTATCAGATAAAAAATCACCCAATTATACTCCTGAACAAGCTTCCATTAATAGATCCTATGCCATCTTCTGATTGAAGCTTTTCGTTTATATTCATCGATGTATTGACAATTTTACACCCAACCATATTAAAATTCTATATGGTGTCTTCCACATATTTCTTCTTAGACATAAAAATACCAGCATTTGTTTGCACAATCTTTAACCCCAGGATATTACTCAGCTCTCCCAAATTTGTCACATCAAACATGCTCTTCATTGACTTTTTAAACTTAGATACAAGATGCAAAAATGAATCAATATAGATCATATTGTCAACATACAAGCTTACTATTATGAGATCAACAATACCTTGTTTCTTCACATATAGCATAGGTTCATGCTTGTTTCTTTTAAATCCTTGCTTATGAAAGAAATCATCATTCATGTTGTATTAAGCTCGAAGAGCTTGTTTCAATCTGTAAAGTGCTTTTCCCAACCTGAACACCTTACTAGAACCTAGGGGGCTGGAAGACATACACTTCTTTTTGCAAATCTCCATTAAGGACAGTTGATTTGACATTAAACTGAAAACCTTTGCAATCTTTTGTGCTGCTATGGCCAGAATGATCTCCACCATTTCGAATCGAGCAGTCGGTGGGAATGTGTCTTCGTAGTCTATTCCTAGTTGCTGCGTAAAACCTCTTACCATGAGTCTTGCCTTATATTTCTGAATGCTGTCATCTACCAAAAATTTTGTTTTAAATATCCACTTCAGAATAATATGAGTTTTTCCTTCAGGAATATCAGATGGCTCCCAAGTTTGATTCCTTTGAATGGAATGCAATTAATCTTCCATAGAACTCCTCCATTCTTGATGTTGCAAAGCTTCCTCAACTGAAATAGGATTACCAGTAAAGCAAACCAATGGTGATTCAGCCTCTCCTTCAATTTCAAATCGACGTCGAGGAACTCTTCTACACTCACTTCTCCAAAACTAAGTGGAAACTATTGGAATTATTGAATTGGGAGAAGGCTCTTCAGATGTAGAATCTGACCTTATTTTTCTGGAGTTGAATTTTGAGAGTTGCTGGTCGTATCAATCTCTACTTCTTCCCCTTCTTCTGTGCTCTCGCCTTCATCTTCTTCAAAATATGCATTCTGCTCCTTGTCTTTTTTTTCCCACTCCCATTTTACCAGTTCATCAAAAACTACATTCCTGCTCACTGCAATAGTCTCACTTGTAGGATCGTAGAGTCTATATGCTTTTGATTGGATGCATATCTAATAAAGATGAACTTTTTTTATTTATCTGCCAACTTATGTTTTACATTTGTACGTAAGCCGTAACAAATACAACCAAAAACTCGAAGATGGCTTACCAAAGGTTTGTTCCCAAACCAAGCTTTATAGGGAGTCTGATTCCACACTGTTTTACTCGGTGACAAGTTGAGAAGATAGATAGTTGACTTTACTCCTTCTGCCCAAAAATTGTTTGGTAATCCTTTGGACTTGAGCATTAAATGGGCCATCCCAACTACAATACGATTCTTCCGTTCTGCCACTCCATTTTTCTCCAAAGTATAGGGAGATATCAACTCCCTCTTGATGCCTTGCTCGTCACAAAAAATTGAGAACTCCTTAGAAGTAAACGCACCTCCATAATTATTTATAAGGAATTTAAGATATATCCCACTTTGCTTCTCAACCATAGCCTTAATTTTCTTAAAATACTTGAAAGTTTCGAACAACTTGAAGGACCCAACTCATTCTACTATAATTATCAGTGAATCAAAGGAAATACCTACTTCCAGCTAGAGATTTAGCTCTCATCGGACCATAAAGATTAGCATGTACTAGCTCCAGTACATCGATGGCATGTCTTTATTTTCCTACCAGGAAGGCCTTCTTGGTTTGCTTGCCGAGAATGCACCCCTCACAAACTTACTTCCATGGGATAATTGATGATAAATTGTTGACCATCTTCTTTGCTTTAAGCAACTACAGGCCTTTAGAGTTTAGATGCCCATATCTCAGATGACATAATTTGCTCTCTTACAATGCCTTTCTCATCATGACTGCTTTTATAGAGATATCAAGAGGGAACATCTTGTTTGACGACATTCAAGCACTTGCAAAAATTTCATTTGTAATCTTGTTTCTTATCACACATTTTGCATCATTAAACTCAACTAAATAACCATATTCAATTACCTATCCAACATTTAACAAATCGTAAGCCAAGAATGGAGCATAATGAACATCTTTTATGCACCTACAGAAACTGCAATTGTTCCTCTTCCTTTGATATGCAGCTTTTTTTTTAAATTTAAAGAAATAATAAATTACCAAACTGGAGAAACTACAATGTACAATATAGTACAACCTGCTAAGGAAAAAAAGGGGGGGCAACCCCAGGAGCACAAACAACAGACCAACCACAAATCACAAAAACCAACGCCGCCTCATAGCTACACTTAGGGAATCTTGCTTCCTAGACACAAGGAGGGCTTCTCGAATCAAATTGACAATACAGTCAGCAAGTTCATACTTACTCCACTCGACTTGTTGATAAATGCACTTGTTCTGCTCTTGCCAGATGTGGTAGAGAGCCAACTGAAACGAGGCCTTAATAAAGAAGCCATCCTGCCTACCTGGAGTAGATTGACGAAGAATCTCTTGCAAAACGACACTCCAATCATAGACAACACGCAAAGTGCCTAACATGTGCACTATCCTTCTCCACACTGCTTTAGAATACGCACAATCAAAGAACAAATGGTTCCTACTTTCATTTACTAGATTGCACAACACGCAAGTAGGATCAAAAGTACCAAACCACCGATCCTTAGTCCGCAATTGGTTTTTAATTGCAAGCCATAAGAAAAAAGCAGATTTGGGACACAATACCTGTCGCCAGACTAAAGCAGCCCAAGGCACCTTCTCCCCCACAGCTCTCCCCAGACCACAAGCTAAAGTGGTGGAAAAATTACCATCCGAAGCAGCAACCCAATGCAACGAGTCTGGAGTGCTAAACAGTGTAATTTCGCCCAAAAGAGTATCAAGTAGGTGGCCAAATCTGCGACGAAGCAGGCGATCACCCTCCCCTACGACCCACGCAATAGATGTTACAGTGGGGACCCAATTTCGGACCCTTAGAAGAGTGACTTGGTCCCACAAAGGAC
>JANVCL010000002.1:25312069-25327646 GCA_026546855.1 Erythroxylum incrassatum | reverse complement strand
ACTCTCTGTGGGATCGACCTAGACTCACCACTCTACAGTAGTAGTCTAGTAATTTTAATTTTGATTAGCGTTACGACACGCGGTCAGTCACCTTTTCTGTCAACGATATCAGTGTCACCATTGAAACCTTGACTGGTTTCAATTTGAAAAAATGGATAGAGGATGTAGTGATTGCAATGGAGATGGTAGATATTGACATTGTCATTCATATAGATAGGTCATCTCCGCCTACATCCAGCAGTGCAAAGGCTAATAAAGCAGCCTATGCAGCTTGGGATAGGTCAAAAAATATGTGTTTGATGACTATTAAGAGATCCATATCTGACCATCTGCTTAGTAAACTTCCACAGACAAACATAGTGTGAGATTTTCTTGATAATGTCTCTCAGAATTACATGGTCTCAACTAATGCTGAGATAAGTGCCTTGATGAAAGAATTGTTCTCTATAAGGTACACTATAGAAGGGAAGTGAGGGACTACATATCAAGAATAGTCTATCTCCACAGTAAAATGAAGGCACTGAATATTCCTCTTCCTGATGTCTGCACTAGGATCTAACCACACTCTCTCCAGAGTTTAGTATTCTGGTGATGACATATTACTCGTAGGATAAGGAATGGGACTTCAATGCTTTGATTGCCCATTGTATTACAGAGGAGGAGAAGTTAAAGAACACTCCTTATATAGTCCTGTTAGCAACCAAGGGAGAGGAGAAGGTCAAGCCCTAAGATATAAAGGTAAAGAGTCTAAATCTTCTCTACATGTTAATGCTTGTCAATCTAGTATTGGTAAAGGCCTAGTGGACATAAATAATATGAGGTGTTTCTTTTATAAAAAGAAGGGACATAAAAGTGGGATTGCCAGAGGTATAAGGCCTGGAAGGAAAGACAGAAACCATCAGATAACTCCTTGGCTTATCAATTTATGAATCTAATTTTGCTATAGCCACATTTGACTCTTGGTGGCTGGATAATGGAGCATCTAATCATATTGCCTACACAATGTAGGAATTCATAATCCAAGAGAAAGCCAACTAAAGAGAAGGAGAAACTGATGGTTGGCAACAATGAAGAAGTGAATGTAATATTTGTAGGGAATGTATGTATGAACCTTGCTACAAGGTTCATTTTGGTTTTACACAAAACATTTTATATCTGATCTTTGTATCAATTTTGGACAAAAAAGGTTAAATTTTTGTAAGTAATGCTTTTGTTGTATAGTTTTCATTTAATACAAAACTTATTGGTACAACTTTCTTATCATATGGTTTATATAGAATGTGTCTTACCCCAAATGAGATATATGCTTCTTCATATCTTGTCGAACAAGTAATGAAAAATAGAGCCCTGATAAAGGAAAAGTCATACATGTTGTGGCATAAATGCTTAGACCATATTTCTAGATTATCAAAGTCTAGATTTTGATGGTCTGGAAACATATGTTAACTGCCGCAGGGGTAGGTTGACTAAAATTGGAAAAATCCGTCAAGATTGTTAGACTTGGCTGTGGAGGAGAGTATTATGGCAAACATGGTATTTCAAGACAACAAAAAGGTTTGTTTGCTAGATATGTGGAATTATTTGGAATAGTGACTCAGTTCATTATGTTAGGTAGTCCTGAGAAAAATGGTGTGGCCAAAATGTGTACCGTACCCTAAAGGACATGATGAAGCTAATGCAAAGTAAGGCTAACCTACTTAATTATCTGGAATGGTTGAAAACCTAACCTTGCATACATTCATGTATGGTGACGCCCTATTGAGGTCCATTTGTATAATCCGTATGAAATCAAATTACACACTCATTCTATTTGTTGCTATTTAATTAGATATCTAGACCACTCTAAAGGCTATAGATTCTACTGTAGAGAAGGAGGGGTCAGAATAGTGGAATTACAAACAGCTAAGTTTCTAGAATATGATATTGGACATATTGCAGATCCAATTACTTTTTCATAAGTTGTTTCTGGACCCAATGCAGATTTGTGGTTGAATGCAATAAAGGATGAGATGCAATCCATGAAGCATATCAAGGTATAGAGCTAGTTGATTTGCCTTAACATTGCAAACCTGTTAGTTGTAAATGGTTGTTAAAGACCATAAAGAACGCTCAAAGCAAAATTGAGTGGTTTAAGGCAAGGTTCATTAGCAAAGGGTTCATTAAGAGAAGGGGTTAACTTTAATGTTGCCTTCTCTCCTGTATCCTCGAAGGATGCATTTAAATTGATCATGGCAATAGTACCTCATTATGATATGGAGTTACATCAGATGGATGTTAAAATTTCTTTCCTGAATAGTGACCTTTATGAAGAGGTCTATATAAAGCAACTTGAAGGATTTCATGATCAAGAAGCAACTAACATGGTTTACAAATTGACAAAATCGATATACGATTTGAAACAAGCTTCTAGATAATGATACTTAAGTTTGATATGGTTCTAACCTCTTTCAGCTTCGTGGAAAACAAAGTTGAAGGATGCTTGTATTACAAGGTCAAGGGGAGCAAATTTGTCTTCTTATTACTGTAAGTGAATGATATATTGCTTGTGTCGAATGACTTAATGACATGTGCTTAATTGATTGTATAATTATTCCATAACATTAGCGATTAATGACATGAAATTGCTTAAGATACATCCTTTGTCTTCTTGGAGCAAGAAGAAGAAGATTAAAAGCAAAAGAAGACAATTAAATCCTTAGAAAGAAGAGACATGTGCTAGAAATACTAAGAAGAAGAAGAAGATTAGAGCAAGCTAATGACAAGAAAATAAAAAGAAATGAAGAATGAAGCATACTCATGGCTGTAACTGGACAAGAATAAAGAATAAAATAAATGTTGGTTAGCTGGAAAGCTTCTCACAGCCATGAGAAGCTACTCACAGGTGTGACATGTTTACTCACACCAATGAAGTGTTCTCATAGTCGTGAGAATTAACTCACGGGTGTGAAAAAGCCAAGTGTCCCTAACTTTAAACCTAATTTTTACTACATCAGGAAAGGGTTATGACGGCAAAAAGAACTCATTAAGGACGGACCCGAACAAAAACATACTTCTCTCATTTCTCTTCAGTTTTTCTTCATTCTTCAACACCAATAGTGGTAATGGAGAGGATGGCCAATGGTGAGAGGTTGAAGATTGAGATAGAAGGCTAACTTTTCCAAAACCAATTTGGAGGTGCAATCGAGGCCAAGGAGCACATTAAGCATATTGTTATTGTGTATCATTTTCTTTACCTCTTTTTAGATTGTTTATGTTATCTTGTATGGATTGAATGGGTATTGTATGAGAATGATTTTAATGCTCTATTGAATCATTTTTCATGGAAACCCATAGCTAGAACTTGAATGCGATACATAATAGTCATGTTAAAGGTTATAAGTGTCAACTAACAACATTAAATCATTAGAGATAACATAGCATAAGTTAAATAGTCTGAGCTTATGAGATTATTGCTTATATTGGTTCATTTTCCTCACTTGTAATGCGGTTGCCCGAATAAACCTAAAGAGCTTGTTTTAGGTTTCCCGATAGTTAGGGTTAATTAACGAGCTCTTCTTAATTAACTACAATCTAAGGACAAACTGAGATTAACAGAGCTTATTGTTAATTCACGACCAATAGTCTTAAGAGAGGTGTACATATGATAATTTAATGACATCTGTGAAATTGTGCTTAGGCCAAGATTAAACCAAAAAATTGAAATTCAATTCATTCGTCAATTTTATTACTTTGTGACTATTTAATTTGAGTTACTTTTGCATATTCAATTTCACGTTGTTTTCTAATTAGTATCGAACCAAACACCCCCTTCTTTATATATAGGTATAATTAATAAAAGTAATCGGATTTAATCTCTGTGGGACCGACTTAGACTCACCACTACTATAGTTATAGCCTAGTTATTTTGGTAGCATTACGACGTGCTACATCACTTGACTATGTTGCATGAGGTTAAGCAACTTTTAGCCAAGCATTTCGACTTGAAGGATCTTAGTGAAGCATCTTTTGTCCTAGGTATACAGATTCACCAAGACAGATCTCAACACTTATTAGACCTCTCACAGAATGCATACATTGAGCGAGTGTTACAAAATTTTAATATGGCTAACTATAGACCTATTATAGTACCTATCTCTCATGGTGAGAGATTATCTTTGGCACATTGTCCAGAGAATGAAGTAGAGAGAGAGGCTATAAGGAATATCCATATTCTAGTATAGTTGGTAGCCTGATATATGCCCACGTGTGCACTAAATTGGACATTGTTTTTACTATTGGACTGCTAGGCCGATGTTTGGCTAACCTAGGGATAGATAACTAGAATGCATCAAGAGAGTGTTGAGATACTTAAAAGAAACCAAGGATTATATGTTGGCATACAAAAGGCTCAACAATCTAGACCTAGTAGGGTATACAGATTCAGATTTTGCTATATGTTTGGATGACTAAAAGTCCACTTCATGTTGCATTTTCATGTTAGCGGATGGCCTAGTATCGTGGATGAGTGTCAAGCAGACATTAGTAACTTCCTTAATTATGCATACAATGTTTGTGGCATGCTATGGGGCTGCTTCACATGTGGTTTGGCTAAAAAACTTGATTTCTTATTTGTCTATGGTTGAGATAGTGGCTAGACCCATTCGATTATACTGTGATAATCTTGTTGTTGTGTTGTTCAGTAAAAACAATAAGAATATCACAAGGTATAAGTATTTGGAGGTCAAATACTTGACCATAAAAAGTTGATACATAAAGATGACATTGGGATGGAGCATTTAAGGACTGAGGAAATGTTAGCTGATCCTTTAACTAAAGAACTTCGCCCATATATGTTTGAAAGATATGTATGTAGTATAGGTATATTCATCTCTTTAGACACTGTTATTTAGGGATCATTATGTTTCCTCCTTATATGTTTGTACATTTTAATGTATCATGACAGTATGGTGGTTAATCAATAAAGATGATCATCGTTTAGCTCTAGTCATAAGTGTTATTATACGTAGTTATAATACAAGTGAAAGTCTTAATATTTGTGTCAATCTTAAGCATTTTAAAGGTCATTGGGTATATATACAGATTGACCTTGGACCTATGTCATTAGGGCACATAGTTTAATTAGTATATACTTGGATTTGAAGTCACATAAGAGGATATAAGTGTTTAATCCCATAAAGGTTTTTTAATGCAGTTTAGCATTTGGTGAGAGAAAACAAGATTTCTCTTATGCAATTTCACATAAGCAGTTTAGCATAAAATTTAGAGAAATCGAGACCTATAAACAGAAAGATAATACATATCAGATCATACAAGTATCATCCTTATTTGTCACACTCCATTTTCTCATTTATGTTAATAAGATGTTAGATATGCATGATTATATTGGACCTGTGTCACACATGACAAATATGTTTGATATTTTTTAGATTCAAAAGCCTTTTCATTATTTTAGATCAAATGTTTTTTATTTTTAAACTTGGTCGACCAATACAGTAACATGACTTAACTGTATTTTTGAACTTTTTTAAACTTGAGTAAATATCGCAATTGATTATTATCTAAGGGGGGAGAATGTTAGAAATTTTCACATTTAGTGGACAACAATTAATTGTATTTTAACGTTTTTTAACAACTTATTGGTTAAGTTACATAAATTTAATCCAGGTAAAGATAATAAAGTGATTAAATAAATGATCTAGATTAATGAGCCGAAGTCCAAGAGAAAAATAGACTTCGATCAGTGTGGATTTAACTAATATTAGGCATGTGATGGGGAAGCCTGATATAGAAGTTATATAAAGAGGTTAAGGTCTCCTGCAGTTACTCATGTCATTCATGAATGTAAATTACTCTAACTCATTCAGAGATTCACATTTTGAAAAAGTTGTAGAAAGACGTTAACTACATTCCAGTGAGTAGATCCCATAAAGGTACCAGTGCCTCAAAAAATTCGTTTGAAGTTATGAAACAGAAATTAGGTATTTTCCGCATTACTTAGTTACTTCTCTTTCACGTTCTATCTGGAACACGTAACTAGACTCCTGTGATGTAACACAGCATTGGTGTAATATGCAAATCACGAACACTAGATATGACTCAAGATTTCGAAGAGTAAATGTCGTCTGCCTTCTTTTTTTGTTGAATCTG
Organism: Erythroxylum incrassatum; assembly: GCA_026546855.1. Classification (NCBI taxonomy): domain Eukaryota; kingdom Viridiplantae; phylum Streptophyta; class Magnoliopsida; order Malpighiales; family Erythroxylaceae; genus Erythroxylum; species Erythroxylum incrassatum. The sequence continues at coordinate 25,321,499 of JANVCL010000002.1, read as the reverse complement.
GACTACCCCAATCTAATCTTTTAGTACAACTAGATGGGTCTTTTGTTGGTACACCAAATATAAGCTAGTTGTGCTCTTTGATGATAAATAAGATCAACAAATGAAGCAAAGCCGGCACTACCGAAGTGGGTTTTGCCTTAGAGAAGTATCTTCTTAATTAATGCATGTTCAAGTGCAGAGTGCCTACATTTGGCATGTAGCGTTTACCAACCCTCACTTCCCTAGTTCCCTTCAGGTTTCCATACGAATCAAAATCCAACATGTTGCACTAGAAAGACTTTTCACTTTTAGCTGTGGAGCAATGTATAATTTTCAAAACAAATTTATAGGAGAGATTGGACTTTGGGGTTCAAATGCAAACTACTTTTTGTGTTCTGAGGACAGTGGATAGTGGATAGTGAATTAGCCACCCATCATCGTATATGCCATGGCAAGTGTTTTTCATTTGTCTTTTTCATCGGTTAGTGCTTAATAACATCGGATGTTTCCTCCTTATATAATGACACGGTGCATAATAACATCGAATGGTTCTTCCTTATATAATGACACTTATGACTCATTTTGACATATCTGAATACCACTCAATAACTTCCAAGAAAATGAAGACTCACTATCCTCTGATATCGCTAATTCTCTCTCTCCTCATCCTGTTCCGAGCTAGCCAATCCCATGCATTACGGGCACAATCCGTCTCAAATATTCTCAAAATTGATCAGTTTCTTAACCAGACAGCAAAGTGGAAGGATTATCAGATAAAATTTCTGGAAGCAAAACTAGAAATGGGACCAGCAATGGTGATGACAGGAGTCCTATGCTTCATTGCTGCTTGTATATCAAGTGCAGGTGGCATCGGTGGTGGAGGGTTGTTCATTCCCATATTGAACATAGTTGGAGATCTGGACCTCAAAACGGCCTCATGTTTCTCAGCTTTTATGGTGACTGGGGGATCCTTGGCTAATGTCATGTATCACATGCTCGCCCCATGTGCCAAATTCGGCAGCAAGACCTTGATTGATTATGATATTGCACTTCTGTCAGAACCATGCATGTTATTAGGAGTTAGTGTTGGAGTTGCATGTAATCTTATTTCCCCAGAGTGGCTAATTACAATGCTGTTTGCTATTTTTCTTGCTTGGTCGACCTTCAAGACTTGTAAGAATGGAGTTGCGCACTGGAAATTGGAATCAGAAGAGGTGAGGAGCATTGGTTGTGCTAATATGGAAAGCGGGTTGGCTGGAGACAGGACCAATAATGTAAGTGAAGTTATCAAGAATGCTAGAGAGCCACTTTTGGGTGGCCAACTAGATGATAAAGCTGGTTTTCCATGGCTGAAGTTGGGCATGTTGGTCCTGATCTGGCTCTCCTTTTCTGCTCTTTACCTTCTTCGTGGCAATCGATCAGGAAAGGTATAGCTTCTGAACTTTTTTCAATCCTACTATGAAGATGCATCATCTTTTCTCGCTTTGAGCATAGAGATAAGTAATGATTCAAACTATCTGAACATCTTTGAATAAAATTAATTTCAGCCTCTTCTGATTGCCTTAGGATCAAACACATGGTAGCAGCATCCCTTATAGGCTAGAGTTGCATCCCTAGTAAGATTGCTTTTATTCAGTAGTAATCAGTACGAATTTTGATTGTGGACTTTTCATACTAAGAGGGAAAGTTAAACACCAGGTAGGGTTTATTCATGAAGAGCACCAATCTTTTAAGGAACTATCGGTCTTTAAAGTTTGATTCTTACGGTTGGAGTGTAGTGAACTTCACATATTGCAGGCTCAGCAACTAGTGTTGCTATTTCACTAGCAAAGTACCCCAATTTGGACTTCTCTATGGAGTACTGGCTTGAAATTTTTTCAATAATATAAACTCACGATGATATCATTCAGTCAGTTAACTATTTGTGCTTCAAGAAAAGCACTGTTCTTGAAAGCAATTGGGAATTAGAGAGATGAAATGTTAGTTTATCAGTTATTGGATAGTTTGTTTGAGATCCATATAGAAAATCATTCATCAGTTATTGGATAGTTTATTTGAGATCCAAATAGAAAATCATCTGCTTAACATGTACAGGGCATTATATCAGTGGAACCTTGGGGAATGGAATATTGGCTTCTGTCAGCACTCCAATTTCCTCTTGCGATAGCCTTTACATCATGGATCATATCGAGAAAAGAGGACAGCCCAGAAGAAGTTTTAAAGCAGCAGGTTCTCAGAAGATTACCCCATAGCTTAGCAACAGGTTTTATTTTTTTATTTTGATTCTGATCAACATTAAAGTTCCATCTGAAGGAAAAAGAAGGATCAAGAAGTTGCAGAGAGCAAAATAAGTATACTTTCCCAACAATGGCTCTATTAGCTGGGACATTTGGAGGACTATTTGGTATTGGAGGTGGAATGCTAATCAGTCCACTTCTTCTTCAAGTGGGAATAGCACCAGAGGTAATATATGTGAAACTTTTTTGATTAAAGTTAGCAAGTGTATTCATAAATAAACGGTCTCTTGATTAATAGTGCAGATAACAGCAGCAACCTGTTCGTTCATGGTCTTCTTTTCATCTAGCATGTCAGCATTTCAGTACTTGCTGGTAGGCATGGAGCACACAGACACTGCTCTCTCTTTTGCGTTCATTTGTTTCATTGCATCAATTCTTGGATTACTGGTTGTCCAAAAAGCCATACAAGAATATGGTAGAGCTTCCCTGATTGTATTCTCAGTCAGCATTGTTATGGCATTGAGTACTGTTCTTATAACTAGCTTTGGAGCGGTTGATGTTTGGAAGGATTTTAGCTCTGGAAGAAATATGGGCTTCAGGTTGCCCATTTAAAACCAACTTCCAGACTAAGAAATCTTTCGTTTGGTTATTAGGATTTCAATGGAAACTTGTCCAAGCAGATGTTAATTTCCCTTGCTACATGGAAAATCCGGTATAGCCAAAAACAAAGGATACGAATGCCAAATACCCAATCTATGAATTACAAAGCGGCGTGATTTTTTCATGTCAAAAAATAACAGAAATCAAGCATTTTAAGTATTTTGCCAAATATCAATCTGAATTTACATTCCAGGAAGTTAATTACACACGTTGCAAAGAAAATAGATGATTTATGGGATTTCTCAAAATATAAAATAACAGAAGGCACGTCCATCAACAAGGGCTGGACCAGCAGAATCACATATTTGTACACTTTCATGAGACTATGCTACATCTGCTCGGCTGGCCTGAACAAACCCATCAATCCTTTTCCTGATCTCGTCTGGATTTGCACCCACTAACTTGTCAACCTGAGCACCATCCTTTATCATCACGAATGTGGGCATGGCCTTCACTTCCATTTTAGAAGCTACCACCTACCCAAACCAATACATTAAAGAAAACATATCTTTTTCAAAATCTCAAATTTTTTCTGGAATATTCGAAAGAAACAAAACGAAAGTTCTTATGCCACACTTGGGATAACTTCACTTGTAATTTTCCAACAAGTCCATGTCACTAAGAATCTTTAGTCATTGTGATAAGGCCAGCAACAAAAGGATATGATCGGTAAAATTATTAAAGCATCTCCCAGAATAGGATCCTCAAGATAAAATCTTTTAGGCATTACGTTTACTTTGTTTTCAACCTGAATAAGTAAGGTAGGACACCTTTTTTTTCTTTTTGGCGGATTAGAACGCATCCACTCCTTGAACCTATCAGGACTTGAATCCTGACCAGCCACCAGTTTCAGCCCCTGTGTTTAATTAAGGTGCGACATCTTTGAACAGAAGTATATCTTGGTAAACATGCCTCTATCAAATGCCCTCTTAATGTGTATTAGAACTTTATGATAATGAGCATCTCACATAAGTAATTGTCAGTTTATACCTGGTAAAATATAAATATATTAGTTATAATTACCTTAACATCATCCACATCAACGTTTAGGAACAGAACATCAGGATAAGCTGAAGCTACTTCTTCAAAAAACGGATTCATGGCCACAGAGGGAATACACCATGAAGCAGTGAAGTGTACAACAATCTACAAAAGGACCCCAAAGAAAATCAAAAGAAATGCACCCAAAAAAAACCCTTTGCTCTCAATTGCAAGATTATTTTACACTCTTACAGCTTATCCTAAGACTATTTTCTGCAGAATACAACCAAAAAAGAAAGGAATTTGAACCTGAAGAAAGAAAAGAAAACAATTCAATCCAACCTGTACAACTTGAGATCGTTAAAGGAAATGATGAGATACAGAGGAAACTTACAGGGCATGCTTGATTGGTGGCCTGGCTGACGTAGAAGTCCCATGACTCCACTGATTCCACCTTCACAACTCTTGACTTAGTTTGCTGCTCTGGGTTCTCCATCCCTTTGTCTCTTCTTCTGGTTCTTCTAATCCACGTTGTTCACTGTGGCTTTTGACTTGTGTTAGGTGTCTAGACTCTGCTAGTTCCTCGTTTGCTTTCCTTTCACAATGCACAGCCAGAAAATATGAAACGTCTTGTAATTGTTATTTGTTTATATTAAAGACTGTCGCTTTCCTAGTTTATGGCTCTTATCTTTTTAGGCTTATCTAACGTCTCTTCATGTACAGAAATCTATACAAATCCCATAATTAAACAAGGGATAAGTTTCCCCAACTTAGCCCATTGGTTTGTCAGGTTTCCTTAATCCATCAATTAGTTTTTGTAGATAAGGTTAAACTTAAAGTGGGTGATATCTGGACACAGGAAGTTCCTATTCCTGTCGATATACACTAATGTAGTAGTTTGTGGGGGTTAAGATGGGTATCAAATTTTCTATTTTCGTAACTATGGCCTAACTCTCTTTCAAAGGATCATTCCTAAACTTGGAGGAGGTATTTTCTCATTCTGGACCTTCCTTCCTACAATTATCGAAAGTTGCTTTCGCAATTTTCAATTTATATGGTTCAAGACATTGTTTGAGACTTGCACGCCTTCTACTTTGCCCTTCCTATTCTAGCAATTCTTCAATCGTCATTTTAAGGAACAAGATACTTTGTTTAGTTTTATGGGTCTTATTGTGTCCAGTAAATCTCAGTCATTTATTTATATGGATCCCACGTGAATTACATATAAATAAACGTAGAGTCCGCATAAATGAATGGCTGAGATTCACTGAACACAATAAAATACTATAAAAATTTTACAGAGAATCTGGACTCCATTTTAAAGGGCTCATTCAATGATACGATTATATTATTCGGTACATCATGAATATAATTCCATTGCACCTCTCACTAGGGGTGAGCATTATTCGGGCCGGCCCGATTACCCGGCCCGGCCTGAATTAATTAGAGAAAGAAAATTCTAAAGTTCGGGTAATTCGGGCCGGCCCGGGTGTTACTCGAATTATTTTCGGGCCGGGACGAGTAAGGGAAAAAAATTCGGGCCAGCTCGATTACCTGAATTAGGTTTAAAAAAATTGTGAAATAGGGTAATTCGGGTAAATCGGACCGGGATAATTCGGGTAAATCGGGCCAAGTAAATAAGTAATTCGGGTAAATCGGGCCGGGTAAATTCGGGTAATTGAAAGTTCGGGTTCGGGCCCGGTAAGGGAAAAAATTTCTGATAATTCAGGCCGAATCCGAACAGTAAAAATCTGGTCCGAATTACCCGAATGCTAACCCCTAACTCTCACATCGTCCTTCGCTTTTCTAATTCCAAAACGAATATGTCGCCAAGAAGAAAGCTGAACTGAAAGTGGACCTAACTCAGGGAAGCGGAGGATACCATTTGCAAACCGATATTAAGGTCATTTTCTGTGAATAAATTCCATTCCACTAGTTTTGCATTCTATGTAATTTGGGGCCATGTTTCACTTCTATTTTTGTTCTAATTCATTGTTAAATTCACATTGAATTTTAATATTAATTTTGTCGCACTTTTATAACTTATAAAAGTTATTAAAATTTTGTTTCGAATTTTTATTTAATTTTTTCATAATTTAAATATATCTATTTAATTATCAAATATTAATTACTAATAAATACCATTTAATTTTTTATTTTATAACTAATTTAATTTTTTAAATTTAATGAAATATAAATAGTTTATTGTTAACTCTTAATAATAGATTTTGCATTAAAGATTAATATTAAATTTATCTATTTATAATATTATCTAAACTTAATTATCTCAATAATAAATGTATAACTATATTAATAATAACAATCAAATAAATTTTATTTCACTTATAAATAAATATAAATTCAAAGAGCCTAAAATTACAATCAAATATAAAATTATAACCAAACAGTATATTAATTTTAAATACAATTAAATTATAGAATTATATAACACGACATACAAATAAAAATAGATTGTTGCATTAAAAAATAAAGATATTGCAAATGTCATGTAATCAACTATCAATGTAACGAAAAAGTAATAAACACCACAAAGCAAACAAAGTTATATGCTCAATTTACTTTTCTCTCTGTCTTCTCTCTAGCTACGTTACCATTTTTCCCGTGAAACTTTCTATTTTTAGAAAGTTAATTTCTGCGATTGTGTTTGATGCTATCGTGGTATGAGCTCTTGGTGCGATCCCTTGTAGGATCTTCCCAATATGGTAGGCCATATAAGGGCCTTAATTTCCCTTGGGGATGTCGGTGATTAAGCAAATGGAGTAACCTCTTTTAGGAAGAGTTCCCAAAGTTTCCTTGTGTGGTTCAAAGTGTAAAGAATGGTGGAGTTTCTGCTCGAGGGAATCAAAATGTTGGATTTGTCAAATAGGAAATTTATGGCTCACCAGCTTGTAGAAAAATATAATAGACATTTAACAACATAAAGGAAAACTTAAATATTCCCAGGATTTCATGGTGGATGTTGTTCTTATACCACCTATGTAGTTACTCAAAGTTGGAGCTTTTGTGTGATCCTCAACTCTAATAGGGTTCTTCTAGAGTAAGAGATTTGCATTTTCGACTGTTTAAGCCTGGATTGCAGCTAGGTGGAGTAAGAAAGGTCTAGAGAAGACAATCCTCATAAAGGATGGTTCATTTTTATTTAAATTTAGCTCTTAAACTTGTGTGAATGAGATACTAGAGCAGGATCCTTGGCATGTGGGAGCTCAACCTATGTTCATTAAAAAAAATAGAAGCTAGGTACTGAATAGGATAGAGGAAATATTGATAGCCTCCCCATTTAGTTAATTTTTATAATGTTCCTTTGGAATTTTAGACTATTGAAAGACTTAGCTTCCTAGTTAGCTCCCTAGGTAGACCAATTTGCATGAATACATAAACTGCAAGCATGGAGAGAATATGCTTTGCTAAATCGTGTGTTGATATTAGGAAAATTGTTGAATTATCTGATAATATTCCTATTATGAAGTTGGGAGATGTAGGGGAATTGGTGAGAATGGATATACCTATCCCTTTGGAAGCCTAACAATTTCAACAAAGAATGTATATTCAAAACTAGAGGACATGACGAACTCATAGGATAGGATCCTCAAGATGATACTAACTATAGCAATAGGGAACAAAATTCAAAGAAGGACGTGAGGATATTGTGGCTGAGACACAAGAGGTGATAAGGGAACTTCATAAAGAATCAAAAACTCGTTTACTAAACAAGAGGATAAAACTATGAAAATGGAAGAGGAAAAAGAATTTATCACTAGCTCTAGAAGAAAATCTACTAGAAAGAAAAGGAAAATTAAACAGAAACTGATAAAGATGACAATACTCATTTGGAATGTTAGAGGCTAAATAACCCTCTTAAAAGGCAAACTGTGAGAGAGGTCATTCAGGAAAAGAAGCCTTGCTTTGTAGGACTTCTTGAAACTAAAATAAAGCAATCTCATATATGGAATTTCTTCAAGATTTTCGGAGCTGAATGGAAAATTTTCTATGTTTACAACCAAATAAATTCATAGTTCAAGTAACATAGGAATCAGATCAAGCTTTGCATTTGAAATTTCAACTTCATGGAGTGCAGAGTAAGTTTAAACTAACTGTGATTTATGCCTCAAACTTCTTATTTCAAAGAGCTAAACTCTAGGAAGATATTAAACTCATACATGCCAGAGTTACAAATCTTTTGGTGATAATTGGAGATTTTAAGTACATCTTATCTCCACTGGAAGCAGAAGGAGGTAGAAATCATCATGTAGGAACCTACAAGGGGCTCACAGAATTGGTGCAAAAAGTTGGTTTAGTGGATCTAAGTTATACAGGTTGATTTTTCATATGGACTAACAAACAATAAGGAGATCTGATGGTCAAAAGAAGTTAGACAGATTGTTGGTCAATCAATATTGGCTTAAACAATTCCCACATTCTTATGCTCATTTCGGGAAAACATTTGTTCTGATCATTCTTGGATAAATATCCTGAGCATTTATCCCTCTAAAACATCAGGAGCCCCTTTCACAATTTCCAATGGCTTAACATAAAGATCCAGTTCCAGGAATTGGTGCTTACAAAATGGAGTATAGAAGTGAAAGGTTATAAAGTTTTTCAGCTTATAAGGAAGCTCAAAACTTGTTAAGGTTGCAATCAAGAAGTTTGCTAAAAAATAGACTAAAGGAATATCAAAAGCTAAAAACAACCTAATACTTGCTCAAGAGAATTGCCATAAGCATCCTCATAAATGTTAGGTCAGAGATTGAGAAAGTAACAAGAGGCTTTATCCTTGTACAATTCCATTTTAAAACATACATCAGGGATCAACTGGTTAAGGTATGGAGATGTTAACACAAAATTCTTCCACTCTTCTATCCTAGCCAAAAGAAATAAAAACAAGACAACTGAACTTCAAGACAATGGGGTTCTACACACTAATCAGGAAAAGTTCCAAGAAATTGCTTTGGAGATCTTAACTAATTTGATAGGATTTAAAGAAATAATATCCCTAAGGAATTCAACTCTAGTAGATTCTTTGAAAGATTTATCGGTCAGGAGATGAAGGAATACATAGTGTCACCCATCACGCATCATGAGATTTAAAAAGTTCTATTCAGTTTGCATCCATCCGAAGCTTTGGGACCTGATAGATATTTATCTTGTTTCTTCCAGGAGACTTAGGATATCACATGTAAACTATTCACTGAAGCTGTGAAGGAATTTTTGACTTCATCTAATATGTTGAAGGAAATAAACCACACATTTATATGTCGTATTCCTAAGCAGAATCCCTCTTTCATTGTGGATTACAGGATGATATCTTGTTGTAATAATGTTTATAAAGCAATTGCAAAGATTTTAGTAAACAGATTGAAGTTAGCTTTGAAGGATGTCATTGATCCTACTTAAGAGGTGCATTCATTATTAGGAGATCAATAGGAGATAAAATATTGCCCATATATGAGTTAATGAAAGACTACACCTTAAGTAGAGCCATCAGAAGTTGTTCATTTAAAATTGATTTCTTAAAAACTTTTGACACCATTAAATTGAAGTTTGTTGAATCTTGC
>JANVCL010000002.1:25249364-25261390 GCA_026546855.1 Erythroxylum incrassatum | reverse complement strand
CTAATTTTCACTAAAAATTCGGTTCCAACATGTAGACCAGGACATAAACAAAAGTTTGGTTTAATAATTCTACATTATAACATTCATTAAAAAATTTGTTATGAGTTATAAGCATAATGAAATGAATACTAGGTTCAGAAATCCTTATACAATAACTTTTATAAAATAAACTTACATCTAAGCTTTTACGCATAAATTTAAGTTCACAAAATAATAAAAGGCTTCTATCTTTTATATGTAAACTTATATATGTACTCAAACTAAGCAAAGATTTGTTTTCAACTTCTAAATACATGAGAAAAAGCACATTAAAATTATAACAATCAAGCATGTATATATAAACACAACATTGTCATGTTATTGGTGCTCCTTTCTTTCATATCATGAGATTTAGCTAGTTTTGATACAATATTTTTCAAATTTTAGTCACAATTTTCAACCACCATTTTTATCATCTTCTTGTTGTCAATAATCTTACATCTAAATAAGAAATTTATTGAGCTAACCAGCATTGACTTCTTTGCTTTTTTATTCTACTTTCAAACTCTAAAATTTCTATAACTACCTTAAAAATTTCAAGTTGGTCTTTTATATTAGCTTTTGTATGCATCCATTCAAAATAAGAATAATAAGTAATTTTCCGTGTTAGGTGACCAAAACTTCTTCTTCCTAGGTTATTGGCTTAGCTTGAAAATATAAACCATATCCTTTAAATAATGAGAACATGCCCTTTATTCTTTAAGTACATTATTGGTTGACTAAATATTAGCTAAGAAAAGTAGATCCTTTAAATGGTTGAGACTGATTTTCTTTCAAGCTTGAAACGTAAATTTACCTAATAAAAACGTAGCAATTTTGTTTTGTGACAATGAATTACTCACTTTCTCCATAAATTTGGAAATTACTCAATGAATTGGGTAAATATGTCAGGAATTATTTATGTGATAAATTAGTTGTTTCAAGTTTGGGCATTTATTGGTATGTTTACATTTTACCTTTCTTTAAGTTGAGTGGAGGTGCCATTTCAATTGAAATTGTCAAAATGAATAAAATATCTTAAAGACTATTTGCTTGAAATGAGGCTCGTACTAATTTGATCTAGTTTTGGATACTTGGTGTATTTTTTTGATAAAATTTGAAGTTGGCGGTATATCATATAAAACATGTAAACTCCATAATTTTTTAATAATTAGCCCTAAGTAAAGAAGGATCGAGAGCAGGGGGCGGATCCAGAAAATTTTTTAAGTGGGGGCAAAATTTTAATGGGGGCAAAATTTTATTTTTAGTGGTGGCAAAATTTTAATTATAGCAAAAAAAATTTTGTTATACCATCAAAATTTAAAATAATAATTTTTACAAGTAAAATTTTTTGGAGCTAGTGGGGGCCATTGTGGCTCCGCCACTGAATTTGAGAGTAGATATAAACGCTAACTAAACTATTGATGTGTCTCTACATAATTCACTTAGCGAAGGTGTTTTTTTCTTCTTCTTATTTTCACTTCTTTTAAACACAAAATTTTATTTTTATTACATCTTTCAAGTCTTCTCATATTATATATTAAGGTCTGAAATCTACTACTTTAAATCTATTTCTACTTTTTTACAACAATCACATCCAAATTAAATTATGAAAAACTTATGATGATCTTTTATCCTCCATTAATTGATTTTCATATTGAACCAAATCAGTTTATTGATTTCTAGTTCAATATAAAAGGACTACAAAATTAAATAGTTAATTAGTAACTTTTTTTTTTGCCCAAGCTATTAGGTGGTTTTAATTGAATTTGGTTTGGCCAGCCAATTTGGTTTAGTTTTCCAAATAATGATCTTAACTTGAATCTATGTCACCTATGAAAAACTAGAGGTTATAAAGAACTTTAAACCTTATAAGTTTTAATATCTCCTTAAAATTGAAACAATTTGTTATGATATTCAATATATGTTCACAAAATTCATCATAAGTAATAAAATTAATAATAAAAAACTTCAACATAAATAGTAAAAGAAGATAGCTGTCTTATAATTATCTTATTACATAACTATATAAGAATGCATGTATAAATAATATGGTAAAAAAATCACAAATTCACTAGAAAGATTACAATGATAAATCCTCTAAATTGACAGTAAAATAAAAAACATTAACAATACATAAATACTAAAAAGAACACCAAAATAATTCAATAAAGTATATACTATTATATTTCAATTAAAAATAACACACATATAATTTTAAATAAGAAATCCTTTTAAAAATATGAAGTTACAGTTATCACGATTAATAGTAAAATTCAAGTTATACTATATGAGACTAATAAGAACAAATTATTAAAAAAGCTCTCATAGATCTCCAAAATGTTTAATTTGCAACATATAATGTTTTTCTTTTGATGAATTTTTGATGCAACAGTACTTATAACATCTAATATAACAAGTTTTTATTGATAATCACACTAAAAATTAATAATTTTGACTAAGTAAAGTCTTTTCTATCTTTTGGATAAAAAAAATAAGTGAATTAAGTTCATGATCACTTAGGAGGTCAAAAAAAGAGGGAGAGATATATTAGTGGAAGTTGTAATTGCTACTTTTTGAGTTCATTATGACTAAATTATTAGATGCACGTAATATCTCTCAAATTATGTACTATAGATAATCCATTTGGCAAGTCAATGATTTAGAACCAAATAACTTGATTGATATAGGCCCACAAGTCTTTCATTCTTTGCTCTAACAATCCAATAATTTTGGAAAGAATCTTAGAGAAATTATCTTTACATATTAGTGGCATAAGATATCTTCTACTATTAGTATGACCACTTTATTAAAGCAAAGAACATATTTTATACTTTGCATCATTTATGGTAATAGATCATGACATTATGAGTACAAGTCTACATTATGATTATTTACGTGAAAGAATGAGCTTGATTGAATAATTAGGTTGGGAAAATAATTATTTGGTATAAATTTGGATATTTTAATTTGGAATTTCAAAGAAATTATAAAAATCAGTCTAAATTTTATTTTTTAATGCTTTTGATATTTGAGCTCTCATTTTGTATCAAATATAGGTCAATATTATCCTTTATTTATGACCATTATTACTAGTAAAATGTTGATTTCTTAAGGCATGTGACTTTAATAAAAAAAAGGAGTTAATTATTAAAAAATTCAAACTTTACACAATTTTATAATTATAACCTGAAGTTTAAAAAGTGACAATAAAATACTTTAACTTTTAATTTTTTACAAAAATAGTTTGATATTAGTCTCTATGTCAATAAAGTTGATACCACATTAGTTCTCTTAGATTACACTTAGGATGCCAAGTTGTTGAGTAGTCCACATCATCAGTTATTACTAAAATTAAATTAAATTATTATTCAATAAAACAAAAATAAGAAAAACCATAAACTAATTTAGCTCCTTCCATTTGCCCTATTTTCGCAAAACGTATCCCATACTCTCGTCTGCCTACCATTTGCACATTATCCGGCGACATCAATCAAAGTTGTCTTATCATCTCTCTTCTTTAGTGACATCATTCTTGTTTATCTCTCATAAAACTCTCCAACAATGTCATTTTTGCCAAATCCTATAAGATTCCTTCGTTTCTTGTTGAGATTCCATCACTTTCTTTGCGATTTTTATCTATCTTCAATTTTCTGTTATGTTCTGTCAATATTTTTCTTTTCTTCACTTCCCTTCGTGATATTAAAACTGATTTGTGGTTTCATAAGTTGGGTTAATATTGAAATTTGGATCTAATTGACCCCAAAGCTTGAACTTGTGTACTTTGTAGTTTGCTCTTATATTATTAGGGTTGGTCAAGGAAGAATGACTTAAACCTAATTGGTACACTTGATGTTTATAGCACTCGAAAGATTAACTAGCCATTTTCTTCGCTTACCATATAGTTTATCTTTGTTGCAAAAGTGATCAACTGTAGCTTTATTCTAACGTTCCTTGCTAATGCATCGACTATAGCTATATAAGTGATGTTATCAGGATGTTTATTTATTTTATACATTTCATCAAATAATGACAAAGCTGCTTCTTACAAAAACCATGAATTAGGATAGTAAAGTTTACAACATTGACTGCCTAACCTTTGTTTAGACACTCTTCTATGAATATTTTTCCCTTGTTCATTTTCCCCTCCAAGCAGAGTGACTTAATTAATAAATTAATTTCAACTGGAGTTAGAAAGAAAATCCTTCTAAAAATTATAGTCATTTATATACCCAATTTCTTTCATTGTCCTTTGGTTTAACAGACTCTTCATTGCAATACTTCATAGTTGCATTAAGAAATATAAAAGTGGTATAATATGTTATTTTTATGTGATATATTAATATTTTCATATGATGATATTGTAATAGGATTAAAACAAATATGGGTGGAAATAAAATATATATATAGCTTTCGTTGCTTATGTACATAGTATATACTTGACATAGGGAGGGTATAAAGTCTAGTTAATGGATTCAATAATGTTATTTACTGTTCTTTCAATAATTTAGCAAAACCTAAAAAGATATATTCTCAATTTTATTGAGAGAAAGCATTATGTTCAACTGTAAAACAATATTAACATTTATTATTATATGTGGTATATTGATTATATTTTATTTTAATTTAGTTCATGATTTATAGATATATTTTAGATTCCTTATATTGATTTCCCCAATAATAATGCCAAGATGAAGTTACAGATATCAAATACTAAAGCTAATACTGATAAACACTTTTATCATTACATTAATAAGAAAGTAAGAATTTCAATTATAGTTTTAAAAGTATCGTCATTATACAAAATTTTAATCAATATTCAAATTATATGTTTCTTGTAGGTATTTAGTGTTGGTAAATGAGCTGAAGGTGTATTATTGTAAAAAATTATGTCAGATGTCTTCTGTGCGTTGGGCTAAGAGTTTTGTCCACAATATTTATTGTTGCTTGCAAGATAAGTATATATATTTTAATTCATGTAGTACTTGTATTTTTATTTTTATTTTTTAGGTCTTGTGTGATTACATATCTAGGCATTTGATGCATTTAGCCCCAGTATCAGAACATTTTCATATATCCAATAGTTATAATGCTTGGTTGGTTATAGATTCCAATCTTATTTATATAAATGTAGCTCATTTGATTTCTTAGTAACTTTAGTCTTATATTTATATAACTGTATCATCCAATATGAAATGTAGTTTAAATGTAGTTTCCTTGCCTAAGTTAAAGAAATGAGCAATTGAAACAATCAAAATTCTTTTACTAATTTTTATATGAACATATCCTCCAATGTGGAATGTAGTTTTCTTGGCTAAGTCAAAGAATAATAAAATCTTTCTTTTCTTAAAAATTGTCTCAGCTAAAAATAAAGAAACATTACAGACTAATAAGCACAATCTCCATCCAAGAAAAAAAAACAGAGTTATATTGATTAATTATTACCTATAAGTCATTTTCTCTTGCGTTAAGAGTTATCCTTAGTAAAAGCATTTACAAGCATAAGCAACCAAAATAAATGCAAACACAACCAAAGGTAAATACAAGCACAACTAAACGTATGAACCAATTATAAGTATTACACATTTTTGTTTTGAACTAATATTCAAGTAGCTTGTCTTAAACAAATAATCGTTTCAGATACATAAGAAAGCCGAGCATTACTAATAATGATTCAGTGATAACATATTTTGTTGAATCCTAACAAATACACCTCTAAAACAAAAGACACAACCAAAGTATAACTAATAACAAAGTTACAATTACTACATTAGTAACCAGCCATATGTATATATTGTAACTTTTATTCCAAGTCAAACGCATAATCAAACAAATACACTTATAAAATAAAACATAGAACCAAAGAATAAATAATACCAATCTTCAAATTGTCAAGCCTATTATAACTAATACATGTTCAAAATCTCAATCAAACCATAAATTTGGCTGTCTAAATTATCTGTCAAATCATAACAAACATAATGTTCAAAATCATCGACAAATGGTTTAATATGCACTGGATTCACCATTATAACTTGGTATTTTCTTGGAGTCGATCTTTTAGCCCTAAATTTGCTCCTCTTGGTTTGAGTTGCATTGTCAATTGCATTTTGGGAAGCTTGAGTTGTAATTGCATTATTATTTGGAGGTTTAAAAACTTAAAATTGACTTTTACTCATATGTAAAGTATAAAAAACAAAAGGCACAACATTAGCACATACGATATAGTTACAAATAAGCAATGTAAAGATGTACTCAAGTGACAACCATAAAATAAATATTTTCACTAATTTCCTTAAATGTTACTCCATATCCTCTAGTTGTTTGTACAAATAAAAGTTGTTATATTGTTAAATAATTTAGAGAAGAGTTACTTGAAATTAAATGTGAATATTCATTAACCACCCTCTTCTCCTTTTTTAAGATAGAGAATGTAGTTTTTGAGCTTGTTGGTACTAATTGTGTGTGTCTTTAAACTGGACAACTACCAATATTGGATAAAGGAACTTATTTTTTGTGGTCATCCTCTTTTTCACTGCATTATACATATATGTATACTTTGTGATGAAAAATTGACATTGAATCCATATTTAAAATAAAATGAACCAAAGAATTAACAATTTAGGTTGCTTCAAAGGTTGATCCTTATTTTTCCATCCTTTTATATTATAACTATTCTAACCTTGCTCAATTTGTTCATATTTTGTAGTTCTTCATTCTTATCTATTTTTAAAAACCTTTTGGGCCTTTTAAGCATCTTCTTGATCAAAAGAGGTAATATTGGCTATAGATTTTTAGTTTTTGGCCAAAATTTTAGACCATTAATGGTTTCATAACATATTGATAACTTTTTATATAACATTCATGCTTGTAGTATCGACTAACATAAACATCAATATCCTCCCTCTGATATGATATACAAGCCATAACATGCTTACATAGAATTCTTGTTAAATCCTAAAGCCTACATTGACAAGTTCGTGTTTGTAAATCAACGATGAACTTGTCTGTAAAAAGTGTGACTTTGAATTTCAAAATTTCATTAGTCTTAAAGATATGGTGTCTTGCCTCCCATTGTGCAACCTCTATTTTCTTCCTCATTTTTGGGCAAATGTCATCATTGAATTTGAGCATCATGTCCTTTTTTCATGTATCGAAGTCATTAAAGCAACTCGAATATCTTCTAACATATTGTTCAAGCTTTTTGTATGGGCTTCACAAATACTTCCATTAAATGTCTCTTATACATTGTTTTGAGCTATTTCACACTTTGGTCTTATGCTTATAAATTCCTTTATAAAAGTCTACTTTCCTAATTATGAAATCATCGTATGCCTTATTTGGAATCTCTTTAACTACTCCATTACCTTATTAAATTCCATTTCCTTTGTGCAACTCACCACTTTCCTATATAAACTCCTATATATATGGCCATTATCAACATTAGATTAATATGCATAAATATGTTGGGGCACCTTTTCTTTGTTTAGCTTATAGGAAGAGATTCTTTAATGCATCCACTAAACCCTATAATAAAGAAAATGAGTAATGTAAGTTGAAGAACTCAAAGGATATAAATAAGTAAACCTCACATGTATGGATATTTAAAGTTTATCTTTTGTTGATTGCTTAAAAAATCCTATGCATTCCCACTTATGTTTATATCTTCAGCAAGAATGTTCAAAAACTAACGCTAAGGTTGGTAATTCTCTCACTCAACCACATCAAAAGATATAGGAAACATTTGATTGTTTCCATCACGACCAACTATAGCTAATAAAGCACCTCTAAGGAATGTCTTTAAAAACATACATCTAGCCCAATTATTTTCACATCCACCAAGAAATCCATATTTCAATACACTAAATCCCATATAAAAAGTCTTAGACATTGGATTTATAAACTTTTGATAAAGTTCGTTTTGAATAATGAATTGCCCATCTTTGTCAACTCATTGTAACTTTTGTCTATAAAACCATAACTTGGCATAATGATCTTCTATAGATCCTTGTAGCATGATAATGGCTTCCTATTTAGCCTTATAACACTGGGATCTAGCCCCTTATAATACATATTTTCTTTGAAGATCATCCATCATCTCAGAAATTAGCCAATTCGGGTTCCTCCCAAACTTATGTAAGAATTCATTTATAATTCATTTATTGCTAACTTGCTTGTTTCTTTGCACTTTCTTACAATTATACTTGTTTTCTACTATCTTAATAGCATATATATTTTTTAATTTCCAATCCATATAACATATACCCAAAATGGATATCATGGCTCACAAACAACCTCCATTTTCACAATAGATTTCACCATTAAAATATCATATTCGTTAGCAATTGCATATTTTCTTTCTGCTTCCCTCAACTGCATCTCATCCTTAAACTTCATAGCAATTTCAAATTTAAAATCCTTCATATCCACTTTTGGATAAAGAAAATGTATTCTTCTTTAAAATAGATGACTCACACCATTCATCATCACTACAAACTGGTGATTAAACTTCAGCATCACTATCTTCATATTCACTACACTAACCATATGAACTTCCTTCTTGTCTTTGTTTGTTTTTGGAATACTCACCATCTTCATTGCAATACTTTTCAATACTTCCAACCCCCATCCAAAACATTATCTTATTCAAATCCATTATATACAATCTTGATATCTATCTTCTGATTTGTTCTTGCACTATCATATTCTTCATCATCAGTTACAAATAACTCTTCTTTAATTGAATCATCTATAGATTCCCTCATATATATAATAATGAAATCTTCTTCCACTTGAACTTGGAACAATCCTTCATCATTCATACTTATATAATGTTATGTATTAGTTTTAGAGCAATTGTCAATATCAGAATTAGATTCTTCACCATCTGTTATAGGATGGTTATAACCATGCTCGTAGTAGACTTTGACATTATGGTAATTTAATTTTTCCATTCAATTGAGCATAACATGTCCTTATCATGACGCAAGATTAACTCCTTTGAACTTCTCATTGACTCGTAAGGAAATTTATAAAGTATAGATATCAGTATATGTCCTTTATCTTCTAATACTCCTTTTGGGACTAGCATGCTAAGTTCATCAACAACCATATCCTTCTTCCTTTTAATCTTGTACCCATTATTTATTGTTGCCATTCTTTCTAATACCCCATTATAATGAAATTCAATTTTTTTTGGGTAAGTTAGAAAAATTAATAAATTAAACCAAGATATGTAAAAAAAGTTCTAACACAAGTGCCTCGGAGGACACAATAATTTGGTACATAGCAACAAGCCACACTACAAACCAATCACTACTCTTGAAACTGCCTGCATCAAATAAAACGCAAACAGACTCAAACCAAAGAGGAATTAATAGGGGCATCTAAGCTAGCTGACGCTCAATCCACAAAAGACAACGGAATGAGATAAGGAATTGAAAGCATTCTGCACCCCCATAGTCGATCTTCATCGGAGACAACTGGAGGACCCTTTGATAGCATAACATTGATTGCCACAAGGAAGAACAGAGTTGATCCTTCGAATTTGTTCGCAAATAGACTGGGAGCCCAACCTGCAAGTTAGTGAAAACCAACAATAAAGTAATTACCTCATCTCAGTGAATAGGTTAAGATGCTCCCTAACGTGGGAGATTACCCCGAGATATACTCGCTCCACATCCATGGCTTCATTCTTGAAGGTTATAACATTATATTAAGTTTATATTAGGTACACGGTCATGGATAGAATGCCAGGGAAATAAGGTAATGTCGAATGCCTGGTACTAGAAGCACTGCTATACCAAGAGAGGATTGTTGAAAGGTTAGACTGGTTAAGGATGGGCAAATGGAAGTGGGTGAGGCATTGGTCAATGAAATTCAAAATTTACTAACATCTGCAAAACAAATATTTATATCATTAATTTTCAATTAAACAACATCAATTAGCTAAGATGCAATTTAAAGAAATAGAAGAGAAAACACCGTGGAGCCAAACAACATAAATTAGATATTATGCATCCTTAACTAAGAGTAAAATGTCACTTTATGACATTAAAAGTTGTAAATAAATATAAGACCATCGGAACTGAATGAGTCATCATATGAGTTTTCAAGATACAAATATATAACCTGTGTATCTAAAAGGAAGCAAAATGCTACATAAAGCTTTGGGATGGTATAAGGAAGAAAATAGCAACTCACTACTGGAATATGAATAAGACAACATCAACAATTTTTAGGATCATTATTAGTATCCTTATAAACTTATGCTCATTTATAAGTGCTGATCTATTTGAAGGTTTGAAAGGATTGCTTGATAATTATTAATGCACATGGATAACCAACATTGTATGAGTTGTTTGCAAGTTGTTGCCTTCTAAATCTTCTCTATATATTCGTCAAACTTCAAAGAACAAGAATAAAGATTTGTTTGACTAGATTGTCAAACTTCTTTATATAGTTGCTAAAATCATTGAAAGTATCCTATTGTAATACCATAAATTGCAAACCTGAATAGGAGTCTAAAGTTTCAGCTATTATTTCATAATGTCTTTTGCTCATTTCTGCATATTTTCTTATCACGTTAGAAATTGGAAGATAAAGACTCAGTTTCAAGCTAGAGTTCAGCGTTTAAATGGCAGTGATTCAATAATATCCTCATATGACTCTTTTGTCACTAGAGAGAAAGAAAAGAATGAGATGTTTACAAAAGGAGGAACTAGGGAAAGTGGAAAGAGCTAAGAAGCACGGACCCGACAAAATGGAGCCGTGTCTGCGTGTTAAACATGCACGTGTTTGTGTCGGACACGTGTCTGACACGGACACCAGTGAAGAGTGTATATATATGCTTCATGTTTTTTTAAAAGGGCTTATAAAGTATAAAATATGTATGAACTATCAAGATATTGGAAGTTTTGAAACACATCAATCAATATATATATCATATTATGAATTTTAAATTTTTTTCTTAATTAAAAATTTTATAATATATATATATATATCGTGTCCGTGTCTACCAAATTTTAGAAGTTGGTGTGTCCCCGTGTGCGTGTCGGTGTCGTGTCGCGTTTCGCGTGTTCGTATCCGTTCTTCTTGAGGAAAGAGCATAAATGTGTTTGAAGGCAAAATGGGAGTTCAAAGTCAAGGGTTAAGGAAAAGTTGATAAAAGATGCAATTATAAAAGATATGGATAATGAAATATCAGATGCCAACATTAGTTCTTGTTGAGTAATTCTAAAACATACTTGACAACCCACAAATTGCAGGTAAGAAGATAATAAAAAAATGAGATTTAAGGTATTTCAAGGAAGTTGATAAAAAAGAAGGTCTAAGTTCAACATAAGACCTTAGACACTTAACTAGTGCATCAAATTACACCATAATCGCGTTCATATCTCAAACGAGAAAAAGATGTTAAGACACAGAATATGTATGACACACAGTGGGCTGTGGTTGGCAAGAACATAACTTCAAATAATGTCTCTGAATGGTGTGAAGACAGTGTAGCACCCCACTCCCGCAAGACCCGAACCCGACATTGATGGTGATATCCGAGTCCGTGCCCTGCGAGGGTGGCGTGCTAAAGCACTCATTCAGTCGAAAATAGGTATACCCTCTTTTTTTTCATTACAAAACACAAAACAATAAATATACAGAAATCGATAATCAAATAGGGCATAAGCCCTTTCCAATCATATAGTGGAATTTATAAAAATTCCCATATGACCAATTAGGCCCTTTCACAAATACAATTACTTTAGTCATTTCAAAAAAACACATTTATACAACAGTTGCGGAAAATACAATTCAATACAATATTAAAGACATGCAGTACAGACGCGAACTGATCCCGACCCCTATTCTTCGCTTGAAAGACGTAGGTATACTCCCGTTGTCCTAACGGGGTATTCTTCTTATCTTGAAAAATATATGCAAATTTTGGGTGAGTTTTGCGAACTCAGTGAGTGACCATCATCGATGGCTCACTCATTACATATCACATACAA
>JANVCL010000002.1:25238901-25249264 GCA_026546855.1 Erythroxylum incrassatum | reverse complement strand
CACTGAAGTATGCTCAGTGGGATGACACTAGTTCATGTCCTTTAAGAGCACACTCACTGTACCCGTCCCACTCTTTTCCCTCAATCTGTCTTATTTCATTTCAGAAAGCTTCAATTTTTGGAGAAGATGTAGAGAAAAGTCTTACAAATCCAATGGTTCAAGAATCAGGTCATTAGGAGGTTTATAGAAGAAGTTATGGTCAAAAGAAGCAACCATGTTTATGAACTCAATTATGCTGAACCTGTTTAAGGGAAACAGCCATAACTTTCAGTAGAAATTTCTGATTGAGGTGTTCTTTGAATGGTTCGAAAGATAATTTCAAGAGCTACAACTCTTATGAAGACCACAAAGGACAATTCTTTCATCTGAGGGGTCAGAAACAAAAGCAGACAAATGACGTCATTTTGAGACGATGATGACGTCATCAGACAATACAAGGTTGGAAAAATTGCTATAACTTTCCCTATAGATATCAGATTAAGGATTTCTTTATATGGTTGGAAAAATAATTTAAAGAGATACAACTCTTATGAAGACCTAAAAGGCCAATTCTAATGTTTGAAGGGTAGAAAATGGATTAGAAGGTGACAATGAATAGTAACTGAGACGGTCAAACATGAGACAGAAAAAGTCAAACTAAGACGATGCTGACGTCATACTAAGACGATGATGGCGTTATTTTGAGACAAAAGAAAAATAAGACGAAGCAAAATGAGACGGTCAAACTGAAACGTAAAAAGTCAAACATGAGATTAAGTCTAAGGCTGAAGCAATCAAAATAGCATAACTTTCACTACAAATATCGGATTGAGGTCGTTCTTGGACCGTTGGAAAGATAAAAGAAAGCTTTACAACTTTCCAGAAGGCAACTTTGCCAAAATATACTTATATCAATCCCAAATTTGCTCCTAAAGTCTAAAGACCAATTTGCCATTCATACACCAACACTGCAACCAATTCTTCACTTAATGACAAATTTTCAGACTCTTAAAACTAGAATTGAAATTCGATATCTTCATATAAAATGTAGCCATATATCTCTAGTTTAATCTAAATTAAGAATCATTTCGTTTGGATGATTAGAGAAAATGTTATGGCTAAAAGACTGAATCATATTCAGTCAATATTTTTTAGATCACTACCAATCTTGTTTTTAAATATTTCCCTATCATAACTCATAACAAGATTATTCTTTCTACTCCTTCTATTCCTCATTTTCGATAAAATCACATTTAATACCATTTATACCCATAAGTTGTCAATGAATGCATATACCACTTTTTATATGAAAACATTATGTGTGTATGTGCATATATTCTAATATGAAGCATGAGCAAAAAAAATGATTTGTCTTAATTTCTTTTTGAGCTCATAAATAGTGAAAGTTTGGGTCCTAACACTTGATATGGAGACGGGATGTTATAGACAGTGGGCAAAAATTTGATATTTTTTATTATTAACCCTAAAAATAAAATTGATATCATATTATTATTCTAATCTTAGAGTAACTTAACTCGAAATCAAACCAGGGTTTTCTTGTATAAAAAACCCTACAAGTCTCCCTAGTCACTAGCCACCACCCTTCATAGGCAATCTGCTGCCTCTATCCACTACACATTGTCAGCCAGCGGACCAACGACTAGCAAACATATCGTACTTATGTCGCAGTCACACTTTTGGATGAACCAAACCATTTGGTTCTTTTCTTATCAACAATTAAGGTCAACTACGCGACCTTTTTGACAATCACTGTTAGTTGGAAAGACAATTTGGGGATCACTCGTGCTCTTGTTAACAATGTATAATATAATAATAGACACCAATGGAGCTTGCAAATGTCCTAGTTCTCAACTATCGCAGGTGGTCTCTTACGAGATAGTACAGGTAATTGATTTGGTGGGTTTATATAAAATCTAGGGTGCTTTTCGGTGTCGGCGAAACTTGAGTTTATTTATCAGGCTCTTGCTTGCGTAAAATCTAGGTTTTTGCCGGATTGAACTGGAAATAGATTTTATAGTGGGGAGCAATATCCTCTCATTCTCATAAAACTGCTCAAGGACTTTCAATCTCATTGTACTGGGTATCTTCGAACTGTTTACTTAAAATTGAGCTGTTATTTATTGACATATCTATTAAGAGAGCAACAGAAACACTTACTGACTTGTCATTTTGATGTAGGAGTTGGTTATTTTGATACTACACCTATTAGATGCCACAATATCCTTTTAGAGGATATGTTGGGATCGATTCCCCCATACTCATTTTATAATCTGTTTGATTAATTTTCATTTTAAGCTAAAAAAAAAGACGGAGACAACGAATTGCTTGTGAAGGATGGGATTTCCTAGAGTTTTTTTACATAAGAAGTCCCTTATTTAGTCCATCAGATAAGTGATCTTAAAAATAAAATAAGAAATGTGGAACTGTTTTTTAATTAATTAAATAATTTATATTAACATAATTCGAAATATATTTACATAAGAGTCGAAAGTCAAAACAATTCCTCGAATCGGACGGCTTAAAATCACCCGTCATTCACTCATTCCACTAAATTCCACTCCACTGCTACCAAAATCCAAGCTGGAATCAACTCTCTCCGCTCCCTAAAGAATCCCCTCCTTCTCACTCCGAACTCTAGGTCCCCAAATTATATTTTATATGGCACCCAAGCGACTCACTCCCATGGAGGAGCCACCGTCCGCGTCAACTTCCTCCGACGAAGGGGAAGAGTCCGCCGACAGCGGGGAGGATGAAGCCTCGTCATCTGACCGAGAAAAAGACGATCGTGCTCCGCCCAACTCCCGCAAACTCTCGTCTCCGCCATCCCAAGCCCCCAAACCACCACCCTCCAAGAAGCCAGAATCCGAATCCGAGTCTGGATCCGAATCAGATTCCGAATCGGAGCCCGAACTACCAGGCAAGAATGCTCCTAACGCCACCATCAAGCCTATTGCTTCCAAGCCCATGGATGACACATCACCGCCCAAGACCACCAAACCCAGATCTAAACCTGCCAGAGCTGTTGCTGGGGAGAAGAGGACTAGCGAGAATGACTCAACTCCCAAAGATTCGAAGAGGGCCAAGAAGAAGGACTCCGAAGCTGGAGGTGAGAGGTCCGAGGACGTGAAAAAGCAGCTGTTTCAACGACTGTGGAGTGAGGACGATGAGATCGCTGTGTTGGAAGGTATTATTGAGTTTACTGAGAAGAAAGGGGTTGATCCGGCTAAAGATATGAACTTGTTTTATGAGTTCATTAAGAACTCGTTGCACTTTGATGTGACTTTGACCCAGTTGAAGGATAAGGTTTCGAGGTTGAAGAAGAAATTTGGGAATCACGTGGTGAAAGGGAAGAAGGGTGAAGATAAGACATTTTCCAAGCCCCATGATCGGAAAGCTTTTGAATTATGGAAAAAGATTTGGGGTAGTGGGAAAACTGGGGGAGGACTGGAGTCTAGTTCTGTTAAACCGAATGGGACGCAAAGCAAGAGCGGGAAGAGTTTGGATGAAGTAAAGGCGGAGCCTGGGATTGATGGTCGAAAGGAGGGAGAGGGGGTTGAGAAAATGGAAGTTGATGTACGGAGGAGCTGTTCGGAGTTGAGATCGGGCAAAATGTTTGATAAAAGTGTGGATTTTGGAGGAATGGCTGATTATGTGGTCAAGAGAGGGCTGGATTTCGTTGAAGAAGAGAAGAAGGCTAAGATGGAAGAGAAGTGGAGGAAGTTGCATGTGGAAGAGTTGGAGCTGTTTCTCAAACGGCTTGAGCTGGTGAGAGAGCAGACGAAACTAATGTTGGAGGCCTATAAAGCTCGGGAGGATTGATGCAGTTGGGAAGGTGACGTTGTGATTTTGTTGTTGAATTCTATGCTGTTCAAGTTAAGAAGTTGTAGCCTTTTGGTTTTAAGGTTTTGTAATTTTAAATTAAGTAGGTTTGTTTCGTCCCAAAATATTATGTTCCTTTGAGCATATATTTCAATTGCAATGCTGAAAGCTTACTTTCGTTGATGACAGTCTTGACTTACTAGTATATTTTTCTTTATCGAGACTTACCTTAATAAACGGTTATATTATCAATCTTTTCATTTGGAAACTGGTTTTCTGTTACATGGGCTCACATTGTTTCATTTGATCAATTTGACTGTCTATGTGGGATCGTGACTAATATTATCTGCTTTAAGGGGCGTTGTAACTGTTGGAAATGTGGTTAGTTTCTTCTATGTTCCCTAACACGTTGTTTTCATATTTTTTTCTTTGAGGACTGCAAATTTTTATGTACCATAATGTCACTATCTTGTTTCTGGTACCCTAAATTAGTCAGCTTGTATATGTTCGTATGGTATTTGTATATACCTCACGGAGAAGCTTTAATTTACATCTGCTTACTTTAACACATGCATTTGCTTATTCCTCTTCCTGAACACTCTGTTATGGAGCTGGTGGCAGCTGCAACTTTTTCCTATGCAACAAGTTAGCTAAATTTGTAAATGAATTTGTTGTTTATTACCTTTTTTCTTGAAACAAGTTCGTGAGTCTCTTATTGTAAGTTTGTAGATGTTGTACTTCTTAGCAATAATACCATCATGTCTCCAATGCATACAAGAATCTGGCTTAATTCTTATTTCCTTTTATTTTGCATTTATGAGATTTGGATGTACTGGCCATATATATACTCCGCTTGACATTTTCCTTTAAAAAAAAAAATTATTTTGAGTTCTTCTCAATGCCTATCTTGGACACTTTATTATGTGTCTTTCAAGGCCTTGGTTTTTGGACTTGTGGCTTAGAGCTTATGCTTATCTTATTCCTAAGTATGATTATGGGGTTGTGTACAAGTATTGTTTTTTTGGTGAAGCTGTGGGGTGCTGAACCTAAAACAGCATTCATTCCCTTCAATATCCAACATCCTTTTAGCCAGGTTGATTTACCTGTAGTTTAGTGAAAATGATCTGAAAAATCTTAATGGACTAGATGGAAATGGTTTCATTCTCCCATACCATGGAATAAAGGATTAGACTTGACTTACCTACACTAAGGTGTTGACATGATTAGGACTTTTTTTTTCCCCGTTAAACTTCTCCCTTCTTTCTGTAAGTAGTTACACTAATGTGATTGGCAGTAGGTTATTCCTCTCTGGTTGTTCTCCGCCTTTACGGTTTGCTATCAGCGGGGAGGTGTAGGAGATAGAAATTTTGGTACTGCTAATTCAAAGGATAGACTTTGGGTTCTTCATGAAGTGACTGCACATATAATCACTGGGTGTAGGTTTTTATTTTGTTTTATATATACTCATTGGTGAAAATATGGAATATTCTGAGTTGCGCTTATCGTGAGGATGGTTAATATTGAAAATGGACACAATTTGGTTTCTTGTTATAGCTAGATTATTTTGGCGTCAAGTGTTATGGTATTGTGGTGGGGAGAAGGTATATTGTGGAAAATTGTGTCTTGATGTAGCCACATGAAGTGGACATTAATATGGAAGTAGGTTTTGTGGTTCTTTTATACAAAGTTGAGCATAATGAACGAGTGGCATGTTTATTGATTTCTGACTTATTGGTAGTTGTTTAAAGAAAAATGACGTGGCTGTTGCTTGCTTGGTCTTTCAACTGTATCCTAATTTCTTTGTTTCTTGGTATGTTATTGTTGTTTATGTTGATTTCTCTTATCTGTTGCTTGCTTGGTCTTTCAACTGTATCCTAATTTTTTTTGTATCTTGGTATGTTACTGTTGTTTATGTTGATTTTTCTTATCTATGAGTGATATAATATGATTGGCAGGAAGCAACTTGGAATGATGACTTGAGAAATCCACTTATCTGGTTTATGGAAATGAATGCATTGTTTGTTTATCATGTTAGACAATTCCTTATCTGCAACATATTCACATTCTCTCTCTCTCTCTCTGGATCACAGAAACATGGTCATACCTTAATGTTGGAGCCGTTGAACAATATGCCTTAATTTCATAGTGTATTATTGAAACCTTACATATTCTGCTTACACTAGAATATGGAAAATGCAATCAGATGTGCCAATATTTGTAAAAGGAATAAACAAATGGAAGAATTGAAGGCTGGCTGGCATCACAAGTAAGTGGAAGAAGAAAAGTGGAAAGAATGTCCTTATTTAGGCAGGGGTTGAAGTGTTTGATGCTCTTTTTTCTTCTTTAGCTGCTGCGGTGGCGGATACATAGTAGGAAACAATGAAGAGTCCATGTATGAAACATAGAATGCCACCGATGGATAGCACTCGATGGTGTGCTATCCCACAAGATTTCCTCGATCTTGAGTTTGCCATTGTTCCTATGATCAGCATGGAGAATCCCACTGTCAATATGATCCTGGTACATGTAACAGCTCTCGCAAATTAGAATAGATATTGCATCATATAATCCTGGCATATGTTATTATTGATGGGTATTGCTTCATTTCGCTAGGATTGGATTTAGACTTCTGGAAGGCCGGGGATTTTCCCGTTGGGAAAATTTTAAACATATTCAAACCAAACACTTGAAGGAGTTTTAATGTGACTAGTTAATGTCAAATCTAACATGGCCAGCAAGCATTGTTACAGAGATTGATATCTTTCATTTAGTTTGAATGTGAACAAGGATTAAAAGAAAATGTGCATTCCTTTATAAAAAAGTTTGACCAGGTGGTTAATATTTCATATGTATATGGCTAAAGAGGAAGATGGGGCATCCATACCACGAGAAAAATAGTGAAGCTGCAGCCAACTGGGTGTTGGCGGATGAAGTCTGAAAATCTCTGGTGGAGGTTATGCAAACACACCCACCAAGCAAGTTTCCAATAACGTGGGCAAGGGCTAAAAGCACTGCTGCTGCCAATCCTAGCTTGAAAGCCTGTTGGCTGGGGTCTCTACACTCAAAAATCCACATCCTTAAATGCTTCACCTGTTGGCAACAAATAATCAAATTAGAAATCATAACAGATTACTATAGACCTAGTAATAACAGCTGTTCCACTTCCACCACCTTATTCTGAGCTAGTTCAGCTTCAATTCCAAGAATCCCAGCAACAACATCCATTGCCATGATCAACAGGCAAATCAGGAAGCCTATGTTTTTGGCCATATCCCTGCAACAGATTAATGTTGAGCTCCAACCAGAGAGAGACGCAGAAGAAACAATTATAGTTGCGGTTTGCCAATTGAGTAAATAATAGAAATGGGGGAGAATAAGAATAAAGCAGCAAGAAAGCAGAAGGGGAATAACAATACAGATTAGCAGAAACACAAAAAGCTTCTTTCTGTCTACACAATTTGCTTTTAGTTTAAACAAAATTCTGATTCTTTTCATGGGATACAAGGAAAGCAGAGTATCACATGGCAGAGATCGTATCAGAATGTGTTGGGCTTGGTTTTCCTTTGGGCTGCAGATTTACTGCACCTGTTTACTCAAGCCGAGACCTCCCTCCTAGTATTTGTTCAAAGATAGATGTCTCGTCTTTAGGCTCAAATTCATAATCATAACTACAAAATTATTATTATTATAATCAACCAATAGATGATGTGGAGCCCACACTAAAATGGGACACATGTCTTTCCCGTAATAGTATTTTCTAGAAGAAGCTCTAAGTTTCTCTAACTTCGGTCGGAATAGTAATCCTCTTCTGTATGATCCTTAGAGCAATTACTATTGATCCAAATCGAAGCTCGCGGAGCAGAAATGTCGTCGAGTGTGTATTATCGGTTCGACCACGACGACGAAGCCGATCGTCCCGAGAAGCCTCGCCGGTATGGTCTCACAGAGATGCGAGGTCCTCAGTACACTCTCTTAAGCCACAACTTCCTTCAGGTCATATCATCATTTTTATTAGCTTATAAACACATAATGCTTTGTTGGGAAATTAGATGATGTTTGATTGCTGATTGAGTAATAATTTTGCAGGACATATTTGAGTCCACGGGACAATTTGTAGATGGGTTGAAGTTCTCTGGAGGTTCTCATAGTTTGATGCCCAAATCTTTCCTCAAACAAGTTATTGACATGGCTCACCAATATCATATATATGTTAGTACCGGTGATTGGGCTGAGCATCTGCTTCGTAAAGGTCCATCAGCTTTTGCACAGTATGTTCAGGTAAGACTCAATCTATTGCCTTCTACTTTTATTTTCTATATTTATTATAATCATCTGTTCTCTGCAGGCTGTGAGTTTAGCTTTTTCTTAAATGATGTATGTTCTTCAGGAATGCAAGAATGTGGGATTTGACACTATTGAATTTAATGTTGGGTCGCTTGGTGTTCCTGAAGACACCCTTTTGAGATATGTGCGCTTAATCAAGAGCGGTGGTTTGAGAGCTAAACCTCAATTTTCACTCAAGGTTAAAAAGTCTGACATACCCTTCGGTGGTAGTCGAGCATTTGGCTCTTATGTACCTCCACCACCTCAGTCCTCGGGTAAGCGACTCTTAGTCCATGTACGTTAATGTGGTAGTTGCTATGTGACCATAATAGCTAATGCTCGTGTTTCGGACAGCGTAATAACAAAGATAGTCTTACATTAAGCGTGAGCTTTTAGGAACCAATATGATTTGCAGCTAAGAGATGCAGGTAGTGTGAAAATGAAAAAAGAAGAAGCTAATTTTGGAAAATTTATACGCTTGGCTCCTCCTCCAAAGGAGTGACATATAGATTCAAATAAAGTAATAAGGCGATGGCTCCTCCTCTAACACGAAGATGAACTTTTGTATGACAGAACTTGTTGAGGATGTAGATTTCTTGATTAGAAGGGCTGAGAGATGCTTAGAGGCTGGAGCGGACATGATTATGATTGAAGCGGATGATGTCTGTAAAGATGCTGATTCTCTGAGGGCTGACATTATTGCAAAAATTATTGGACGACTAGGTATTGAGAAGACCATGTTTGAAGCATCAAATCCAAGGACTTCAGAGTGGTTCATTAAAAATTATGGTCCCAAGGTATAGCTTAATTTTCTATTCTTTGATATTTTAGTACGTGGCTGTTGACGCTCTGCTTTTGCAGGTAAATCTCTTTGTGGATCATTCTCAAGTAATCGGCCTCGAGTGTCTTAGGGGCTGCAAGCTTGGTACTTTTGGTTCCTCGCATCATCTTTTCTGAACTGTTGGTTTGTATAGTAAAAGACTATATGGAGCTTTAGTTGTGTGTACCTGAATCTGATGCTATGGTTCTAATAAATGCTGGTCTTGGATGTGAGGCAAGAGATGAAAATTCGGAAGCCTTTTATTTGATATTTGATATTTCTGTTAGACTCTCCCGATTTGCATGTGCTTCATTAGTTAATTCGATGAAATGTGTGTTTTGACTAATTGTTTTACTTCATAATTTTATCTTCTTTCGTAAAACCTCTCCTAAGAAATTGATTGAACGTCAATTATTTATGATGTTATGTGAATAACACTAGAAATTTATTAAAAATATTATTAAATAACTTACTTAAAAAAAGTTCAATGCACTGAAAATATAATTATGTGATTATATGATATTTTAATTCTATGATAAAAATTAGTATTTTATAAATTAAAATTAAGATTACCTTTTTACCAACAACTAATATCATATAGATATATATTTAAAAATGTATAACTTTATTGCGAGTTCATACCCGTAGCTCCTTTTTTTTTTTAATAACCAATTTCCACAGTATATCCATTTCTCAGAAGCTTTAACTGAAAAAAATCGTGTGACACTGTTCTTTTGTGAGAAATGGATTGATATGTTTGTCTGGTTTAACAGGAAAGTCATGTTAACGATGGACAACAATATTACACCAGATGTGTATGATCCTAGTGTTAGTTGCATTTCGGACTGCATAAGAAGTTGATAATCACAGGATGAGCGAGAGCAGGCCGAAAGATTATCCACAAGGTTGCATCGGGAGATCACCTGAGAATCGTGAACTTCTCGGTCCCTTGACCAACGAGCTCCTCAGTTACTCTAACATTTGAACTAAAGAGTAATTCTGGATTTGGAGGCAATGATAAGAATAGCTCAACTTATTGCAGTACGCCAGTACCAGTAGGCCATCACTGCATCGCTTTGGAAGAAATATAGATGTAGCGCCTCTTTATCGTAGAGTACCTATTGAAACGCTCGTAGGTCATTCCAGTACATATCTTACGATAAGAAAACACTACTGATAAACACCACTATACTCCCCATGACATCACAATAATAAAACAGTAATAAGAAATTGAAACTTTTTAAAACCAAACTGTATTCTATTTCATTTACTCAAACTCGGTAATTTACAAACTGTCAGTGTTTTCAGTCTGTACATCACTCTAAATACTTAACCCAAAATACACAAAAGTAACAGTTCTAACTAAAAGTCTCCAAAAGAAAGCCCAGCTGACCGACCTTT
>JANVCL010000002.1:25220956-25232263 GCA_026546855.1 Erythroxylum incrassatum | reverse complement strand
AAATGATGACAAAGTACTGACAATTTGCAAATTATGAAAGCTCGATATGAGGAACCAATTTAAGCATCAAAAATCAATAATTAGGAGTCAACAAGTGCACAAACAGTTAAGAAAGTGAGGCCAATTAATAATATAAACTTGGCTCAATCACTTCTCTCCCTCTTATCTGCGCTCGGCTTATCCATACCTCACACACTAGTTCTATGGTGTGACAACAATGACGCTCGATCCCTATCTCAGAATCCGGTGTTTCATTCTCGCTCCAAACATATCGAGGTCAATGTGCACTTCATTAGAGACAAGATCTCCAATGGAACCCTCGAAGTTTGATATGTAAGCTCCACCGACCAGCTCGCCGATCTCCTCACCAAACCCATGCCAGCCGCACGTCTTCACCATCTTATTTCCAAACTTAACCTAGTTCAAAATCCTAGGTTGAGTTTGAGTGGGGATGTTACGAGAAGCCCTTTACCCATTTTGCCTCAACACATGACTAAGTCTCAAGATGGATCGACAGCAGCTGTTAGTCCAAGCCCATCGACACAATGCAGAAGAACAATACAAGGAAAACCATCTATTTCTACCATGAACTCTCACACAGGAGAACACAGCTAGGAAACATTCTAGACGATAGACATAACAAATTCTGTTGTAACAATATTTGTATTCCATGCACGGGAGTTGTCAAAGATAATTATATATAAAGGTCTCCATGTACATACCTTCAGGTACAGAATAATCAATACAATACACAAATTTTTCATTCATTTTCATATCTGAATACATCTTAAGATCATGCCTTACAATTAGTTCTAATGCTAACTTATCATGTCTCGTTCCCAAGCCAACCTAACTGGACTATAACAAATTCTCCCTAATGATAAGCTCCAATTGCTTAAGCTGCACCCTCGAACTATTTTGAAAAAGATCACCTTGTATCGATATGTTCTTATGATCCTTT
The DNA here is from genome assembly GCA_026546855.1 of Erythroxylum incrassatum. Taxonomy (NCBI): domain Eukaryota; kingdom Viridiplantae; phylum Streptophyta; class Magnoliopsida; order Malpighiales; family Erythroxylaceae; genus Erythroxylum; species Erythroxylum incrassatum. Next base: position 25,231,302 of record JANVCL010000002.1, on the reverse strand, counting down.
GCAAGGAATTACAGGTTCATTGACTAGCAAAAAAGACTATAAGGATAAAGGTTTGTTGGGATTTTACTGCTTATCTGTTATCTTTCAAACACAAATACTGATAAAGCTTGGTTAACTTTGCAGATGTAAATCAATTGCAGAAAATAAAGAAGACACAAGTTACTTGGTTCGATAGTTTGAAACTATCTACATCCAAGGTTCCCACTTGACAGTGGTAGAGAAATTCACTAATGCAGAAAGAGATGGAACAGGTTACAAAGTTGAGTGTTTTTCAATCACTTGCAAGAGGCTTTCACCCCCTAGTACCCACTGATAAGTACTCTAGCTAACTCTCAAACCTTTCTTTTAGTCTCTCTTTCTTGCACTCTCAAGATTGAATACAAAATGAACTGAAGATATTAATTTTCTATGTTGTGTTATACGTCTGATACATAGGCTCTGCCCTTTTATAACTGAAGAAGAAGAATGAGGCTTTCGGATAAAACTTGCTTAAACCAGATAAACTCCATGTGCTTCTCATGTGACTCCTTATGTGCTTGAACAAGATGACTATATCGGATGTGGCTTTTGACAACAATTGACATGTGCTCTTTGACTTAAGTGTCACGTGGGTTGCCTTTTGCATTAGTCTCTTGTTTTTTGTCACTTTGTGGAAAAACCTCGACAGCTTCTCCTTGTCTTCTTCCTCAGACACATTCACGCACTCAACTTCATCTTCAATCCTTCTTGCATTCTTGTTGGTTCTGGTTATGGATTGATGGAGAATAAGTGATTACCATCACAAGGTTAATGGGAATTAAGCATCTATTCAAGCTACACAAGCTTCAAAATAAGGGAGGCATAAAGAAAGGCTTGGACAACTTGTGAATGGTTGACAAAAATTGTTGGAGTTTTATTGACTAGAGAAGTAGAATCAAAATGATGCCAGAATAGACATGGAACCAGCATTGGACTCGTCTTTATTGAGCACCGATAAATTTTTAGAACAAAATTGACACCGGTATCATATGTCTTAGACAGGCACTAGTCACGTAGGATTAAGATTTTATCTCTTTTAAATTTCATATTTCTATTTTGATAAGGATTAACTTTTCAAAGTTATTTGATCATTTTCTAGTTATATTATGATACAAATTTCTTTCCTTTTAGGACTCTATTTCTTAAGTATTTATGTCTATAAAAGGCGTCACATTTATACAACTAAGAAAGTTGATTTGAGAGTTTTCTTCACTTTTAGTAAGAACTTCTTGCTGGTTCTTAAACAAGAACTTAAACAAATCTTATCAAGATAATCATTATGATGATCAAATTTTTTTTTTGGGATTTGGTTCTAATCATAAGGGTTGTGTTTCTTTCCTTGATTTTGGAGATGTTCTTAGGTTTGTAATTCGTTGTGATCTAAGGTTTACATTATCTGGTATCAAAGCTTTAGCTCTTAAAATTAGGTACTATTTACCTTTTAAGAATTTGTCTTCTTTTTTCTTCTTATTTGTGATTTAGTCATTCATTATCCATCATATTCTTTTTTCTTTCTATTTTTTAATCTAGCATTCACTTTATGTTTTCTTATTCATTCAAAGTTGTTCCATTCACTTTTCTCTTATGTTTTGGAGTTAGTTTACATCATAAATATGTAAAAATAAAAAGAAAAAATGAGAAAAAGAGAGAAAAGACAAAAAGAAAAGACATAAAAAATAAAAAATAAAAAAGCACATAAAATCTAAATATCATATATTTCGCATGTTATTAAGTGCTCTATTGTGCTATAAAGTATTCTAATGCTTCTTAACTTTAGGAAGTATTCTTAGTTTTGTTTCATCTTTGTTATCTTTTTGTTAATTTTGCCACCTTTCGTTCTTTCTTGTTGCTTTCACTTTCTTCGTTCTTTCTTATTGATTTCACTTCCTTTGTTCTTTCTTATTGATTTTTTAAACCTATTCTTAGCTTCATTTTGTCATTGTTTCCTCCTTATTTTATCAATAAAAGCTATCACCTCATTATCACTTGTTGTTTTGGTAGGACAATTGATATAGTTCTTCTTAAAGGGCTTATAATGGAAGTTGGCTAGTAAAAGGAAAGAGTGGTTAGAATATCATTGAGAAAAGTTGAAATTGAGTAAAACGTGAGTAGGATAGTAAACTAAACTTAAGTGTAAACACGTAAGGGAGTGTGTAAGAAAAAACTAATTTGTTTATTACTAATATTTTCTTGGAAGGATTAAATATTAGTAATAGTAGATATAATGCAAAAATTAATTTAATGAGTCAAGAGGTTTATAAAGGCTATCTAAGCCAAATTCAAGATTTTAAATATGATATTTAATCATTTAGACTCCATATTCATACTTAAGTCTTTTAGGAACCCTATATTTGAGGAAGAGGAGAGGTGGGTTTCAATTATGATGAGATTAGTTCTAGAAGGGTAAAAACTTTATTTCATAATGAGATGGAAATTTAGGTAATATTAAAACAAAAATTCCTACCCGTTATGAGAATAATGATCCTGAGTTATACTTTGAGTAGGAGAGCAAGGTAGAAAATATGTTTGATTATCATAATTACTTAAAAAAAGGAAGATTAAACTAACAGTGGTTAAGTTCAAAGATTATGTTAGTATTTGGTAATATCAGTTTGCGGTTAATAATCATACTAATAGTGAGAGGGCTATTCAGCTAGGGGAAGGGATAAAGGCAATAATGTGCAAGGGGTTTATACGTAGCCAGTATTATAGGGACTCATGTAGAAAGTTGCAAGGTCTGACTCAAGGTTCCATAAAAGTAGAGAATTGTTATAAGAAAATAGAGATAACTATGATTAGGTCTAATATAAAGGAGGACTATGAGGTTACTATGGCTAAATTTATTGTTGGACTGAATAAGAGATAGTTGACAAGGTGGAGCTATAACATTATAAGGAGATAGAGGATTTGTTGTATAGAGCTATCAAGGTGGAAAGGCAATTGAAATATAAGGACGCTTCCAAATATAGTTTGACTTCTATCTCTTTATATAGATCAAGTTGGAAGGATAACGAATCTCTCTCAAAACCTAAAGAAGATGTAAAGACATGCGATTCAGTGGCTAAATCTTAAGGTAAAATTTAATGTACGTAGTGTTTTAAGTGCCAAGGATTTGGGTATATTACTTCTTAATGTCCAAATAAAAGAGCTATAATTATTATAGGAAATGGTGATAGAGAGAATGTTAGTTCAACTGATGATGAGATGTTACAAATTTAGGATGATAGTGATGTCAACATTGAGGGACTTATTTATGGAGGTACAATGGTTACTAGATGTGCTCTTAATATACAACCTAAGGACGATGGTGAGGTTAAACTTGATCATATATTTCATACTAGGTTCCATGTAAATAACATAATATATAGTCTTATTATTGATAATGGAAATTATACCAATGTTAATAGTATCTTGTTGGTTGAAAGGTTGAAATTAGCCATAATAAAGCATCCTAAATTGTGAAAGTTGTAATGGCTAAGTGAATATGGAGAAATTAAGGTGCCAAAGTAGGTATTAGTTATATTCATTTGTGAGATTATATAGTAAGAGGAAGACCTTAAGATTGTTGAGCAAGTTTTATATCTTATAAAACGCTCAATACCCAAAGTATTTGGATCGTGTATTGTAGTAATGAAAGGTGTCATACCTGCAAGGATTATGTAAGAACCAATTCGATCCTAACTTTGTCTATAGAAACAAGAAATTGATTTTTTTAATAAAAGCAATAAATAGAAATTGAAACAACTAATAAATCAAAGCAAATACGCAAATAAGAAATGAGTTGCCAAATTAATTTAGGGATTGATCAAGGATGGCTGTTTATGACTTATTCCTTCTTTATTTTGTTTCCTTAACTATTAATGATCCAATTAAGTGTTGATCATAGATTTTCTAATGTATTGATTACTCTCTTTCAAGACCTAATCAATTAACCCTAATTGAATCCGAAAATTTCAGATTTGTAACCTCTCGTTTTACAAAACTTTCCCTGAAGTTTTTGATTAAATTTGAAGTAATCTATTGGATAATTAATTTATGACAAAAGATCTCTCTTCCAATGATTGTTAATTTGATAATTATGGGACTTATTAAACTGTCAAATTTTGTTATACAATCTAATATGATTACTTTTGAATTACTCTCTCGATTTGTTGTCAAGTATAAGCATGCACAATTATCACAACACCAAAATATATATTGAATCAATTACAATTAAAATCACAAAATAAATTTAGAATTGTTAAGTCATTTAAATTGCATATATTTTGGGTGTAATTACTGTTAAGGTGTTGAAATTATTATCCGAATTTAATGGAATTGCTTTATAATTGTTTATAGATGGTTTTCAACACCTTAGGGATGAAATATGATTAAAAAGATGCAAAAGAAGGAAGGAAATCCGAAATCTCCAATTTGGCCGAAATTCAAAGACTAAGCGTGGGCACGCCTAAGGATGGAATCTGAAATCTGCAGATAAAATTCCAGAAGTTGATTTCAAGTAAAACACAATCTTTAAAGATTCCAAGAAGTCACCTACCGAAATTAGGAGAGCACCTAATCTGGACAAAATCAAGAGAAGATAATGAGGAGATTAACATCAAATAGGAGACTTGGATGATTGCCACATATAAACATACATATTAGGGTTAGAAATCATCATCGTAGGTTTTAACAATTTCTGGACTGTCACACTTTTCTTGTTCTATTCTTTACGTTTTCTGCAGATTTTCAATTGGGATTTTCGTTTATTTCATTAAAGACTAGGGATGGAGACATATTGTTTTGTTATTTTCTTTGTTTTTAATTCAAGTATGAGTAGCTAATTTTCTTATTTTGGTTGAGGGATCCATGTTACATGTTATTTTGGTGAAATTTTCTGCATACTTTTCATGTTGTTAATGAACATTGGATATCTTCAGATCTGTCTTTCTAATTAAATTCATTGGTTTCTAGGTGTACAACTAGAGATTAATTGATTCAAACGCTAGGTTAACGAAATATGACGTTCAATTTCGGTAATCGCAAGTAGCAGTTAGGATTAACTCCTCTACGTTAGAGTCATAAATTCTAAGAAGATATTTGCTTGATTGATTGCATGTCGTATATGTCTTTCACTTGCTAATTGGTTCTTGATTCTTAATACTATTATTCAATTTTACCTATGATCGTATCTAGGGTATTGTTTAATAAGGATGCTAGGATACATATTTCTAGTCATTACACCTAAGAGAAATTTCTCCCAATGAATGTTTATTAATAATTGCAATTTTATGTCGAGGATCCATAGTAACATGATGACATCGGTGACCCGAAATCAAGGTATTTTTCATATTGACTTTTCAGATTTAATTATTGTTTCAATTTGTGATTTTCCCTTTGATTTTTATTGTTGCCGTGAGTAAACAAAACCCCCCTTTTATTTTCGTTATTGTTTCGTTTGAATTCGCAACTCATTACCGTAAGATTCCTCGTGAGAACGATATCCGCTTACCGCTACTACATTAATTTGTTTTAACGGAAGTGATTTCTCTTTTTATATTTGGTTGCAGGTAACAACATCATCAAGAATAAACTCTAATATGAAATTTAGAAATTCATGAACATGTTAAATGTCTTGGAATTCAAAATACACATGACGATTGATGAAATAACTAAAGGAAAAGAAAAAAAAACTATGTTGAGGTCTTATTTTGGAAAGCTTGAATTCTTGGATGTTCTTCTTGATCTTCTACGTTTGATCCACTTTGGTGTGTTGGTTGCTGCATTTTTATGTGTGTTTAATGTTGTTAAATAGTGTATTAGGGTCTTGGAGGATGTAACTAGAGTTTTTCCAGTTTGATCGCTTCCAAAAACGGATGGGAGTCATGATCATGACCCTACCCATGCAGCTCTATGCACATCCATCTTCCTTGTTCTTCAATTATCTGCTTTCTAACACTAACAAATACATCAAAGAGCTCAAGGAATATAAAATTAAGATTAAAATCATGCTCTAAATTACACAAATACTTCAGATATAAACAAACACTCATTGGTGATTGGGACGGAATTCATGATATTCAGTTTGTTCTAATCAAGGCATGTATTCGTCTCCGGTTGTTTTTTGATTTGCTTGGAGGCGATGTAATTATGGAAGTGTTTGTTCTAATCAAGGCAAGTATTCGTCTCTCAGTTGTTTTTGATTTGCTTGGAAGTGATGTAATTATGGAAGTGTTTGAATGGTTCGATATGTAAATTTAATTCATTTTGGTTTCAACAGATCGTCCCCACCATATATGCAGCTATTGCTTTGTAGAGCACAACTAACACACAAACAAAATAAGATCAACGCGTGAAGGTAAAAATAGGTGGTCACCTACCCCTCCTATCCTCTCCTCAAATAGAAAGCCAGCCGTTCATCCCCGGAGCAGGCGAGCGGGGAGTCAACCAAATATCAAAAAGAAATCTTCTTGCATTATTTATTATAATTAAAAACATCAATGAGTTGAGTTGAGTCATAGGTGGTACACGTGCTTACCAATATCCTCCCCTCTACTTAACTGTGCCTATAAAAACGCAACGCAAGCATTCTGTGGGGTTAAAATAAAATATCCATCTGAACTATGGCAAGCCAAATAGAAGTAGCAGAGAAGAAAAGGGTATGTGTGATTGGTGGCACGGGGTTCGTGGCATCCTTGTTGGTCAAATTGTTGCTTGAGAAGGGCTACGCAGTCAACACTACCGTGAGAGACCCAGGTTGGTGTTAAATGCCGCCCTCGTTTTTCTTTTGCCTGGCTAAACTAGTAACATTCTGCTTCTTTCTTCAATGACAACCAACATTAATTCCGCTTAGTAAGCTTGATCAATTTATTGACGTAACATAAACACATCGAAACAACGTTAAAAAACATCTGATATGCCTCTGTGTACCCTAAGCTGCTTATCAGAGCAGAGCAGCCTGAAATTGCAACGTAATTTCTTTGCAAAGAACTTCTGTTGTGTGCGGGCGATTAAGAAGCTAATCTTCATTAGACCCATGTCTCCGAACATTAATTAATTGTACTTTGTAAGTTCATGAGTATGGACTATCTTAGCACAAACTCTAATTTGCAGACAACCAGAAGAAGATCTCTCACCTTAGAGATTTGCAAGATCTTGGAGAGCTTAAAATTTTCAGGGGAGATTTGACAGATGAAGAATGTTTCGATGCTCCCATAGCAGGTTGTGACATTGTCTTCCACGTTGCAACCCCCGTTAATTTTCATTCTGAGGATCCGGAGGTACCAAAAATAGTCCTTGTAAATCTCAAATTTAATTATGCCGAGTTTCTAAAGTTTTCCTTCTTCGTCTACAGAATGACATGATCAAGCCAGCAATACAAGGTGTACACAATGTGTTAAAGGCCTGTGCAAAATCTAAGACGGTTAAGAAAGTCATTTTGACATCCTCAGCTGCTGCTGTGAGTATCAATACTCTCAGTGGGAATGGGTTGGTAATGGATGAAAAGAACTGGACAGATGTGGAGTTCTTGTCTTCTATGAAGCCCCCAACTTGGGTAACCACTGCACTATACTTTCCAACAATCACTATGCTTGAAATTGAGATCAAATAGACATATATTGTGAAATTCTATGAGATAGTGGTGAGGTCAACTTGTCTCGAACAATATGTAGGGGTATCCTGCCTCCAAGACACTAGCTGAGAAGGCGGCTTGGAAGTTTGCTAAAGAAAATAACATCAATCTCATAACTATTATCCCCACTCTGATGACGGGTTACTCTATTGCACCCGATGTCTCTTCCAGCATGGGCCTTTCCATGTCGCTGATTACAGGTACTAAATGAATCTAAACTTAAACACAGATTAACAACCAGCAAAGCTTTCACTCTCTCACCCAGGAATTCATAGGGAAGAAATTTCACGACTTGCAGGGAACGAATTCCTCATTAATGCCTTGAAAGGCATGCAAATGCTATCAGGTTCAATCTCCATTACACATGTGGAGGATGTTTGTCGTGCCCATATATTTGTAGCTGAAAAAGAATCTGCTTCGGGCCGATATATTTGCTGTGCTGGTAATACCAGTGTTCCTGAGCTTGCCAATTTCCTTAACAGTAGATACCCTCAGTATAAAATCCCAACAGAGTAAGCAGCCAGCTTTGGCACTGAAAAATCTGTAATTATTTCATTCTTGTCAATGGGCTATATCTTTGCATCTCAAAATATTTCTTATATCTGTGTGTTACAATGACAGTTTTGGAGATTTTCCTTCCAAAGCCAAGTTGATCCTCTCTTCACAAAAACTTATTGATGAGGGCTTCTCTTTCAAGTATGGGATTGAAGAGATATATGACCAAACAGTGGAGTACTTCAAGGCCAAAGGGTTGTTGAATTGAAGGCTTTTATCCATTCTCTTCTGAGTTATTAGTTTGTGATTGTGCTGTGGCATTGGCCTTGAGATGCTCCAGCTTTTGGTCTGTTGTCATATAATAATGCAACGTAATTACTACTAGAATTATGGAATTGAATGCAATCTATTATATTTGCAATTTCTATTTACAGCGTAGAACTGGTTAGTTACGGGGACAACTATTACGTGTGCTTGGATCCATGCTCACCGACTGCTTGCTAAGAGCATTACATATTATATTAATTTATCATATGACATGTATTTCCTCGTAAAAACTTCCTACTTTGTGAGAGGTTATGAATTATATAGTCTTTCTTTGTATTTTACAAAGAGACTAACCAATTACTTCAAAACTCAGCTCAATCAAATTAGAATGTAGTTTCTACTCCATGGGTAGGCCAAAACTGAATTGAGCTACTAGCCTACTACTTGTAGTTGAAGAAAATATCATAGACCGGAGTTTGCGAGAAGAATGAAAACATTAATACTCTTATGCCCTAATACTCTTTGGAAAAATCCATAAATTTTCATTCATCTATCATTCAAGAAGAATGAAAACATTAATCCTTCCAATGCTACTCATCCTGGCATGAATTTTGATGATTTAAAGTTATCATAAGAGGAGTGTACCATCTTATTCTAACAAGGATTAATTGAGCCCACAAAAACAAAATTGGTGTGTCAAGATTTCTAAGTAAACAAGAGAGCATAACAAAAGAGAGGAAAAATGAGGTTGGTAATTGATTATATACCTTTGAATGCATTCCTTCAAGATTTAAAATTCCTACTACCAAAGATCAATCTAAAGTCCTTGAAGCAACAATTAATAAGAAAATAAAGGAGGCATTTGGAGAATCGTAATGTGCAGGCGCCACTCCCTTTTTTTTTTGACAAGAGCTTCTATAGTATTATATTTATAATAAAGGATTGTTGAGGGAACATTCCAAAAACAAAGAGAAATATGCCACGAATATAATTTTGTAGAGTTTTTTCAATAGTATCTCAAGCGTAGCTGGTCTCCTACAACAAGTTTGGTTTTGAGATAAACAAATCGCGTTGTTGATAAAGGTTTTATAAAGATGTCGACAGTTTGTTCTTTAGTTGGAATGTAGCATATGGAGAGGTCTCCGCGAGCTACTTTGTCCCTTACAAAATGCACATCTATTTCTATGTGCTTTGTCTGAGAGTGAAAAACAAGATTACTAACCAAAGTTGCAGCTCCAATATTATCACACCAAATCAGAGGTGACCCTTCAAGCTAAAAATTGATCTCCTTGAGCGATGACATTATCCATGCAACTTCAGCAGCAGTATGAGCTAAAGCTCAGTACTCGGATTCGATACTCGACTTAGCTACCACTTGTTGTTTTCGAGAGCACCAGGAAATTAAATTACCACCAAGATAGGCACAAAAATCACTGGTGGATCTCCTGTCATCCGGATCACTCCCCCAGTCCGAATCCGAAAAGGTAGTCAAACAAAAGTGATGAACTGGACGAATGAAGAGGCCATAGGAGGCAAGTACCTTTAAGACAAAGTAGCAAGCATTTGCAAGCAAGCCAATGAAACTTAGTTAGTTGTTGAAGAAATTGACTGAGTGGATTGACCATATGAGATTTCAGGGCGGGTGAGAGTAAGGTATTGCAGAGCACCAATGGTGTTGCGATAGAGAGTTGGGTTATCAAAAGGAGAACTATTATGACGGCCTAATTTTGTAGATGAGGCAGCCGAAGTGGATAGAGGCTTAGTATGCAACATATTGGTATGGGAAAGAATATCATGTTAGTATTTTGTCTAGGAGGGGTGCAAGCCTGTAATATTCCGTTACCCACAGGAGGGCTAGAATTGTGAATTCTGAAAATTTGATGAGAAATTGGGAAAATGCATTTCATGCGGTATTATTTGTGATATGCACATCTTTGCACATTTATATGATTGT
>JANVCL010000002.1:25208369-25220554 GCA_026546855.1 Erythroxylum incrassatum | reverse complement strand
CCAACATAATCAAGAATCTAGAATATCATAAAGGAGAAACATTAACCAATAATACAATAATATCTAGAATTCAAATCCTCTAAGAATTATCATGCAATTAACACTTCACTAATTAATTGAATCTTAAGTTCATTAGGTTGTTTAAAAAATCAAAGAACAAATTAAATTTAATCAAAGTCACTACAATATCCATTATGGAGTTCATCTAATGTAGTTACCTTAAAAGGTTTAGCTTCTCGTAATATCTAACAAACAATCAAAACTAAAGGAAAAGATGAAAATCAAGGATGAAATAATTGAAATCCTTAAAATCTCCAAATGCTTCACACTAAATTGACAAAAATCCATTATAAAGTAGCTTCTCGAGATTCTTCTCCTTTGTGTCATCCTAGGGCCTCTCCTAAAATTTTCATTTCTAAATTCAAAATTAGAATATAGTGAAATATATAAGCACCAACACATGCATTTGTGGTGACTATCTCTTCAAATTAACATGCAACCATATCTAGAGCTAACACGTGCACATATGATAAATGCTTAATTGTTCATATTTTTAGGTTTATATTTAGTGCATTTTTCTTGTTTACTTAAGCATTTTCACTATTTTGGTATTTAATTCATTCCTATTTTATTTTTAAATTAGAACAAGTTTGATGTGATTTGAAATGTTTTTTTGACAAATTTGTGAAGATGTTCAAAATGAAAATGGGCACTCACATGCCTGTATACCTTAACATAGACATGTTTCATGCAAAATAAGTGATTTTAAAGTTCTAAGAGAGTTACACAACTATCAAAATGGCCATGTTCATATTTTAAGTCTCCGTTCATTCCAGATTTAAGGGTTTCATGATTTTTTAACCAACAGGGTCATAAATAAGACTCATTGAAGCCTGGGTTATACTAAAATTCTTATTTTTAAACTATAAATGGAAAAATTAAGATGAAAAGTATATAAGAGGTTAAAAATTTGTTGTTATTAATGATCTTCCATAGAAGGTTGCATAGCTTACTAGACACTAATCTATACGGGATATGCCAATAGGTGTTTTGTAAGCAGTTCTGTATACCCATAATGATCATCTAGTCTTAAGTAGTAATTGCTTGAATTCTCTATTACACAACCCTAATTTCTATAGTCAAAGCAATGACAGATAAGAAAGATAATTTATTACCAATACATCCTCGTTAATGTTTTGTTACATCAACATTTCACTTCTAGTATTAAAAAGCTAAAATCAAGAATCTTGACCTGGCAGAATTGTTTCTTATCTTAAGCACCCTACGTCACTGTCATTATCTCGATTCTTAATAGGTTGCATATTCACTGGACAACTCATGTCGCTTTGCCAAAAAAAGCTATCAAAGAGATGGATTGAGTTGTGAAATCATTTCTTTGGTCGGGCACAGTGGGTAACTCCAAGAGGGCTAGAGTTAAATGGACCGAGGTAACTCTTCCTAACGTCAAGGTGGCTTAGGCATTATTTCCATTTCAGCTTTTCAAAATGTCTCATTGTGGCTCACTACTATTTGGACAAAATGGATACATAAATATTATCTCAAGACATCTAATTTTTGGCAAACTAATTTTTCGAGGCAGGGGTCTTAGATCTTAAAGCAAATGATGAAATTTTGGTGTATTATTTACCCTAGTATCAAACACAAAATCGACATGGAGCTCAAACTTGGGTTTGGTATGATAATTGGTTGGATATCAGACCTCTTTCGCAAGTTCCGAATTTTTTGAACTTGTGAATAGAATGCCTTCCAATCTCTAATACCTCGTCTCCCTCCTCTTCAACATACTACGGCTGAGGAAACTATCTACTGGAATCTTCTCTCAAATGGAGCATTTTCAAATTAATCCTGAGATAAGCTTTTCTCTACTCCATTGCCTACGGTTCCTTGGTTTCATTTTCTCTGGAAAGCTTCAATCTGTCCAAAAGCTGCATTCATCACATGGTTAGCAATTAGAAACCAACTACATACTTGTAGTCAGTCAAGTGGAAGTGTGGATGGCAATTGTGTCTTATGTGGCAATGTAAGTGAAATCCGGGATCATCTGCTTTTCATATGTAATTGTTCCAGGGCTGTTTGGAGTCGTCTCCTTCATCTGCTGCCTATTCAATCTTGGAGCTTCAAGTGGGAATATGTGTTGAACTGGGTGATTAACAATACCAGAAATTCGCAATCTCATGCTATACTGATGAGCACTATATCACATTTGGTGCGAAAGAAACAATAGACAATTTGTCGAAAAGAGGGAGGACAAATACATGGTCGCTGACAAAATACTCAACTCAATTCATGCTTACATATCTGCCAAGAATGTCCAGCATCTGCTTTCCATCGAAATGAAGCGCATATGGTTACTTTAACAGCCTAGTCTTTTGCATATATCCATAGTATTTGTATTCTTTTGTCCTTTTGGTAAATACTTGACGACTTAAAGCCTTGCACAGATCTTTTTAGTTGCAATAGTTCCCACTATGGCAGTGCAATTTTATTAGAATTTCAAAAACATTTCACTTATATTATATATATATGCTTAGACAAGATAAAAGCAATTCAGGCCTAGGCAGGACACCTGCCCAAGGTCCATCTTCGTTAGGAGTTTGGATCTTTGTTTAATATTATAATGTTTTATTCTGTTCCATAAATTTCAATAATTTATTAATATAAATTTCGCATAAATCCTGCATAAATAAACACAAAATTAGCGTAAATAAATAGCTGAGAATTATAAAATAAAATAAATCATTATAATATTAAACAGGATCTCGTCCTTCTATAAGTTCATATTCTACTTAGTCTACCGTTTATTACTCCCTTACGTAGGCTCCATTCTCAATTCTTATTTTTAGCGTTTATTACTCCCTTGCGTGGCCCACTCAATTCTTATTTTTAACATTTATTACTCTCTTACGTCTTACGTGGGCTCCACTCTCAAATTTCATCCCAACGTTTTACATTTTCATGCAAAGGTTATCAAGTGTCATACTCGTACTAACATTTTTGTTAAGACTCATTTAATGGTTGGCTGAAGAGAAATGGAAGATACAAAATTTTTGGTACATCTCTTGTCGTGGCTTTCAACTTCCATGTTTAAAAATTAACATTGACTTCTTGAGCTTATAGATTCCTGTGAAATATTTAGGTGTATTTTTTCTACTCAATTTTTAAAATTCTTATCAACATATAAATTTAAAATACTCGACTTAAAAATTAGCAGCATAATAATATTAAATTTACTTTAATTTTTAATAAAATATGATAAAAATTATTTGACAATTAAATAATACATTAAATAATTGTGGATATGGCAATTGCTTCGCTAAGAATATATTTGAACAATTAACGACATTTGAAAATATTTTTGGATTCTTATTTGATTCAAAGAAGTTAAAGTCGTTGGATGATAACGAATTAAGAGAATATTCCACTAATTTACAATCACTTTTTCTCATAATAATGTTTTCGAGATAGATTTAGATTATCTTTTTCTGAATTAAAAATGTTGCAATTGACTTTACCAAATAAGTTAATATCATCAGTTGAAATTTTAGAATTTGTTAAAGCTGCAAATTATTATCCTAAATATTTCAATTGCTTATCGAATTTTATTGACTATACTTTAATTGTTACTATTTTGGACAAAAGTTACCTATTTTGGTTTGATTTAGCTTGATTCGGCTTGAATTGACCATATTTTTGGTTGTGTTTATTTTTTTTAATATGTTTAAGTTTAAGGTCGAGCTTAGATTGTCCAATTCAACCTAATTCAAATTTAAAATTTTAAAAAATGATGTTTTTTTTTTAAAAATTAAATGATATTTTTAATCAAGTTTGGCTAGACTTGATTGTGCTCATGCTCAGGTAAGAGTTGGGCCTAAGTGGGTATGAGTATGAGGCTACTTATTATAACCCTAATTATTGTTTAAAGTTGCAACGGATTTAATTTTTACTTATATGAGATTTTATAGTAACGACATTTTAATTTTGTTGCCTTTTAAAATATATGGCAATAAATTACCATTAGCATTGCCTATTAATATTACTAAAAGCCACGCTTTAAAAACTGTTGCACTATGTTAGTTTTAACCAACACATTTTAAACTGTTACAAATTTAGTGTTGCCCAAAACATTTTTTGTTGTAGTGTATAGGTTAAGTTTAAGTTTAGTTTAGTTGATAATGGATTGGAGATGGAGGAAGGATGAAGACAATGGTTTGGTTTGGTTATAGTGAGAGCAGGGGAGGCTAGAAGTTAGATAGAAGGCAAAAAATCTCTCTATTCATCACAATCGACTTCCATCATCAGTGATTTAATAGATAAGAAAGACGGTTTTACCACCGAAATACATCCTTATTGATGTTTTGTTGCGTCAACTTTACCCTTCTATTATATTAGTGCTTAGACAAGATAAAGATAAAGGTTGCGTAAAAAGATATTTTAAGTGATAACCATTTTTTAGCACCTATAACTTGAACAATCATATACTATTATGAAAATTTTTGTTTCATAAAAATTTTGATACTTTTTGTGACTAAAGAAATTGCAAGGCCTACTCAATTGTAAAAAAAACATTAATTTTCTTTTTTATTCCTTATTTTCTTATATATTATAAATTTAGAAAATAATGTTAATTTATAATTAAATTAAAATTTTATTTTTAATTTAAATGTTGTAATATTTTTAAAAAAATTAAAGGTTCCAATTGTTATTAGACTATAGATCAAAATAAAAGGTATAAAAAAATGAAAGCAATATAATTGACATCTCTGTAAACTATCAATAACTAAATAAAACATTTCTTAATTATTGAATTATATATATTATTAACCTAAATTGTGAATAAAATATAACTTATTACACTATATCCCACAATATTTGAATATTTTTCTTCAACATAAACATAAATAGGAGATTAAAAAAAACTCTATTTGTATGAAATGATAGTTGAATAAGTATATAAAATCAATTGAAAATTAAGCGATTAATGTATACCAATTAGGTGAAAAATTTTCTATAATTTTTGAACTTCGAACTAATTTTATACTCATTGACGTTAACGTCACTGGCAATTTCTTTTTGGAATCCACTATTACTGTATGAATCGTTTCACGAACAGTATCCCGCGTGAATCAAACAGCTTTGAATTCTTGGAGAGAATCGTGTACGGAGAATAGTCGAATAGATGTTGATGCATTAACTATGACATCTCTTTCACATGGTTGTAACTATGACATCTCTTTCACATGGTTATCTCTTCGTTTGTCTTGTCAATACATCTTATTTAGTTTTACAAGAAAGAATACCTTAATTTCCTCAGAACTCGAATCTTAATTGTTACTCTTTATTTTTATTCTAAACCAACTCTTTAGTAAGATTTTTATTTTTAAAGAGAAGTTAAATATATTAGGTGATTTTTAGAATATCTTTTTGCTGTTGTAGATTATAATAACTTTATAGAATATGAATTGGACGTACATATGATGTTGATGCGGGGGAACGTTAGAACCTCAATTTGTTAGATCTGTACCTTCTTTGATTTTTGCAAACCTTGGAATGATTGCGTAAACGTGTTACGCGCCGTTCACGCAATGCAGATTTTTACGCCTTGTTGCCTATATATAGCTCCATTGTCCGTGCGGATTATCATAGCCAAGTATTGTACAACTTTCCTCAGCTTTTTTATTTTTTGATCGACATATTGGAATTTATCATCTTCACCGATACACATTTTTCTCAGTTCAAATGGATTACAATAAACAAGTGAAAGTGGAGGAACAGTTTTTGCAGTATCACACAAGTTCTGAAACCCAAAAAAGGCGATCTTCTAATTATAAACCAAATGTGTGGAGATATGATTTCCTGCTGTCTCTTTCCAGCAATTATGATGTGGGTTTGGTTGTATATAATTTTTTTTAATTCATTAGAGATTGCATTTTCAAGAATCGTAGAAGAAAAAGAGAATTTAAATTTCTATATGGCTTCACGCATACTGAAATGAAATTAATGTGTAATGTTTTCTTGCAGGAAGAGTATTATCAAAAGCAAGCTGAGAAGCTGCAGGCGAATGTGAGGCTTGTGTTTGCTGGAGCCTTGGACTTGTTAACTAAGTTGGAGCTGGTTGACAAAATCACAAAGCTGGGCCTCGCAAACCACTTTGAGCAGGAAATCAAGGAAGCTGTTATGAACGTAGCCTCTTCACTGGAGAACGATAGATATAGTATCGTCGGGCAAGAGAATCTCTATACCATTGCATTACGTTTCAAGGTTCTCAGGCAACACGGTTACGAGGTTTCACAAGGTGAAAATCCTAATATCGACACGTTGTTTCCCTCCTAGTTTGTTATTCCTAATCCAAGTTCATATACTTGGTACCAGATATGTTCAGTGGCTTTGTGGACGAGATGGGCTCTTTCGTGGGAAGCAAATGCACAGACGTAGAGGGACTGATCGAGCTTTATGAGGCCTCACATTTGGCCTCAGAAGGTGAAGATATCTTGGACGAGGCGAATGCTTTCACGACAAGAACTCTAAAGAGTACATGTTGTAGTGCCGATAACAGCCTTAACGAATATCTAACGCATTTTCTGGAGCTTCCGTCGCACCGAAGGGTCCTATGGTTTGACGTTAAGTGGCACATCAATGCCTATGAGAAACAGAATGACATGAATATGTCCATACTAGAGTTATCAAAACTCAATTTCAATATGGTCCAAGCCGGACTCCAAAAAGATTTGAAAGACATTTCAAGGTATAGTTGACATTGATTTGTAACAAATATTTTCAATTAGTTACATTGATTGAGGCATACGATTGTAGACCGGACAGAAGAAAGTAACTCTACATATGGTATTACCGTTGTGATTTTGTTAGGTGGTGGAGAGATTTGAGTCTACTAGAGAGCATGAGCTTTACAAGGGATCGCGTTGTTGAGAGCTTCATGTGCACTGTAGGGCTGGTACATGAACGTCGGTATAGCTCCTTCAGGAAATGGCTCACAAAAGTTATTCTAATGATATTAATCATTGATGATGTTTACGATATCTATGGTTCACTGGAGGAACTAGAGCACTTCACAAAGGCAGTAGCTAGGTTGGTAATTCCCGAATTTTTTCTCCGACAATTCAAGGAGATTAACTAAGTCCACGTGCTAACAAGTACTTAACTAAGTCCAAGTGCTAACAACTAACAATATTCAGGTGGGATAGCAGTCGAGTTCAGCACCTACCAGAATGTATGAAGATCTGTTTCCAAGTGCCATCCGATATTACCAGTGAAATTGCTAATGAAATACAAAGGGAGAAAGGTTGGTACGAAGTAGAGCTTCACTTGAAGAAAGTGGTATTAACTCTGATCTCATTTGGTTATATTCATTTGAGATACAACTTCCTAATGTGCTTGGTTTCTGACCATTGCTTATTCTTCATCTCCAGTGGGCAGATTTTTGCAAGTCATTGTTTCTAGAAGCAAAATGGTATCATAGAGGAAAAGTACCATCTTTACAGGAGTACTTGGCTAACGCATGGATTTCATCATCAGGGACTGTGCTTTCAGTTCATTCATTCTTCTCTGTAATGAATGAGCCATCAGAAGAGATGGCAAAATTTCTTGCGAAGAATGAAGATCTAATTTATAATATTTCTCTTATAATTCGACTCTGCAACGACCTCGGTACTTCAGTGGTAGTTACCTATAACAAGAAAGCTAATTACTATTGGATTTTATTTCTACACTTGTTGATCGTCTAACTTCCAACATGAAGCCTAACCATTCATTGACTCTTTAACAGGCAGAGCAAGAGAGAGGAGATGCAGCTTCATCAATTATTTCTTACATGAGGGAAATGAATGTTTCCGAAGATGAAGCCAGGAAACACATCAATGGGATTATAAACAAAACATGGAAGAAATTAAACGGTCAATGCTTCACTGATCAATCTCCAGAGCTGAAATTATTTGTCAATATCAACACAAACATGACACGAGTAGTGCATTATCTTTACCAGCACGGTGATGGGTTTGGTGTACAAGACCGTGAAAACAAGAAGCAGGTCCTGTCCCTGCTGGTTGATCCACTCAAACTCTGATGAATTTTAACTTAAATATTCATGCTAGGACTTTATATAGTGATGCAGAGGGCATCAGGTAAGTTAATGTCCTTTCTGCGACGCTAGTACTAGTTGATTCAGGAGACTATAAATCACTTTCTGTGGCATTTGTGATGTGTTTCCGGGCTCCAATCGTTATCCAGATTGAAAATAAGATTGCAGAAAAGTTGCAAATTTCACCAATATTTTGAGATGATCTTTTCTGTTTATTACAATGATTCCAAAGGAAAGGGTAACTTGAGATGTCTAATGAATTTATAATGCTTAAACAGTGCACAGTGGACCTGAAAATCCTTGGTTGTAAAAAGATAAAGTCCGTGAAAATGTGATTGAAGGACAGAATTAAACTACCACCTTTGAATTTAATATTTCTGTAACACGTAATTAAGTTGACGTTCATTAAGGGGGGACAAAAAGAAGAAGAAAGAAAAGTAGACACCCCAATATGAATATAGAGGTAATCTTGCACAGTTGTCTAAATATAGAAATTAGAGGGAATAAACAATCTGAAAACATAAATAAAATATTTGGTGTATAATTCAAATTTGACAGACAATAAAACTGGACAAAATGTGTCTGGCTATTGCTTATTTCTAAAGTATACAATGTATAAGTAAACAACTAACATTAATGTCAAGACGACACTTTTTATATATACTATTGAGAAATCGAGATGGAATCTAATCTCGACCGTAGCAGAATAATTACAAAACTTTTTTACAAATTAATTTCCTGAAAATTAAATATCAATTTAATGCTATGAAATGATTAATATATAAATCATAATAAAGCGTGAACCTAAATTCACACCTTATTTCGAAGTTTGATCATATTCTTGTCGTATCCCTCGAATCGTTTTTAAAATCGATCTGTCTTAACCACTATAGCTACATAATTGTCCGATCTCCAATGACATCCACATAATATGTTGAGATAATTCTGTAACTCTCATAGAGAGGATTAAGCAAGAATTGCTAACTTCATTAGAGCTTAAACCTATTTATAATAAGCTTTGGACGTTTTAATAATTTAATTAAAATTAAATTCTAATTTTAATTAAACTTTAATTAGAATTACAAATAATTCTAATTATATGTCAATTATGTCCAAATCTAAATTTAGTCATAAAGTTTTCTTAAACTTTATATTCAAGTCCAACTTGATTAAAGTAACTTTGTTCTCTTCAACCCATTCTTTATATGACATCCATTAGGTTCCCAAATATGTTAGCAATGATTATAAATTATGAATTTGAGTTTTAATTTATCCTTAATTCTTCAATTTAAAAATTTATAATCATAGATCAAGATAGACATTTAACAAGGCATCATAACCACCCAAATATTTGGGAATGTCAAAGTAGTTTTGACAAACTTTTTTGTACATAATTTTTTTATATAATTCAATTCTTTTATCATATAATGTTTCGATTAGACATAGATTATGGAATTAATGTCTACTCTAATTTGAGTCCAATCATATTAGTTCTTTTCCATTAGTTATTGATTCAATTAATGACATTTGTAAACTATTTACAAAACATTATTCCACCTTGGCCAAGGATTTCCTAAATCTATACTAAATGAGAACAACGAAACATTCTACATAATTACTTTAGGGTGATGAATCTTATCTTCATCACACAACTACCTCTCTATAGTTCATGCTTTATCCAATGACTACTGATTGAATGACCCATGATTAAATAGGTTATAAGTAGTATTAAAACATAACAATCTTTATACAAGATAACTTTGGAGATCCCAAGTCAAATAATCACTTATACAATCATTACAATAAGTATTTCATAGACATAATGCTCCAAATAGATTTCTTATGTTAGGTCTGTTAAGTGAAATTGTTCTATAACAAACACCCATATGTTTATTTAAGTTTCTCCATATTTTAGTCTATGAGATCAATTACTTCCTTCATAAGGAAAAACATAATATATACTAGTGTTTTTATGTTCTATTAATACCCAATCTTAATAAAACTATTTCTGGATAATACAAAAAAGAAATATGAATCTTATAATTATAATTTCATTGCAATGTATAATTATCCCTTGTTTTTATTATATACATCTAAAAAGGATAAAAATGCCTTTAAATAATTTGTCATTAGACTAAAACCAAAGCAATTGGCTGTAGGGCATAAACTAGTGATCTTCCACTTACAGTAAACCATATCACCATATGCCATACTATTGCTAGGACAGTGGCTTAATGAGAGAATTCTCCAAGATTTTCCATAGTGATTACTTGCTTAAATCTTACAACTTTCTTCTTAATTATCATCATAATTAAGAAAATTTGCTTAAATACATCATTAGATCTTTAACGAGACCTTAGCTCTTTTGACATACCTAATGGCTCTAATATTTCATAGTAAGTACATTATTGTCCTGAACAATACAAGGAACTATATCAAATTTACTAAAGAACTTATAGATCCAATTAATCATTTCCACTAAATGAAAAATGTATTATGGCTCAATTAGCAACCATTGTTATAGTGGAACCTTTCCAATCTTGTATGATATGGTTCTTAAATAAAATAGACCTTATCTAGGTTTACTTTTAAAGTAAATATCCTTATCTCCTTGAACTCAAATATCAACTCTTTTACTTTTAAAGTAAATATCCTTATTTCCTTCAATTCAAATATCAACTTTTACATAGAATAATGAATATCTTTAATACTTCACAAGTGTTTAATATCTCATATACTAAACATCTTTAGTACATTATCTATGTTCTTAGACTTAGAATAGGTGAACAACTTCCAAACTATCTCTATAGATCTAATTTTAGTACCTTTTTCATATCCACTAAGAGTGGTTGTTGGACGATTATGTTTTCAACAATTGAAAGTTAAAACTGTTGTTCTCTATAAGCAATATGTCTCTACATACTCTCATTAAAGAGGACAACTATACTCTTACTAACCTTCTTATATACATGATTAATTCACAATCGTATCCAAATAAACTCTTTGAATTCATAATGAAAGTAAATCTTTTAATGTATCGTGACCTTTCAACTATACATCAATTGTATCAATAAAGGAAATAGTTCTAATTGGACATATTGCCTTGAGATTTGAATTTTTCAAATTTTATCTTACCTCCACTACTTATCTTGAGAACCATTCTCCAATAAGTATACATTGAAAAAAAACAATTTGCTCAATATATAGTTAAGATTATATCCAACCTTTTAGATATCTCATAACCTTTTATTATCTAATTTAGTTATAAACTTAATGGATAATGTATGCTTCAACTAAATGTACATCCTTAAATCGATAACTTTGACTCATTCTAAGACTTTGCATTACATATTTAATATGAAATCTTATTAATTGATTCAATTGGAACTATAGAAGGTAAGTCATTGTACTAGGTATCGCCTATTACATCATACACTATCTTATATTGTATTTTCCTCCGTATATGAATACATGCTATTATGAATTTATTTGTGAAGGTATTCCCCAAAGAACCTCATTCCTTATAAATAACTAAAAAATTAAAACTTATCACAACAATCTCATTGAAGTGCTTCAACATTCTCAATGTTTAATTTATACTTAGATTTAAACTATTTAAACTTTTTCAAAATTTTAAATTAGCATTTCATTTAATACATATGACTATATCATATAAAGCCATTAGTAATATAATGAAATATAAGTATTATACGTTCATGAATTATTACCCTATTCAATACATCACATGTATAAGATTTAACAATTCAATGCCATCATCATCCTTTCACCAAAAGTTGATTTAGTTATTCTTCAACTTGACAAGTTTCATAAGTTTCATACAATTCATAATTAAAAGGATACACATATCCTTGTATGTAACTTTATGATTCTCGTTATGTCGGTTTAACCAACATGGCATAAAAGGATAGTCTGAGTTATCTAACTTTGTATTCTTTCCATTTATGTTAAACATAAGTCCCTTTTGATCCAACATATACAAACTATTTATAT
The DNA here is from genome assembly GCA_026546855.1 of Erythroxylum incrassatum. NCBI lineage: Eukaryota > Viridiplantae > Streptophyta > Magnoliopsida > Malpighiales > Erythroxylaceae > Erythroxylum > Erythroxylum incrassatum. Next base: position 25,208,430 of record JANVCL010000002.1, on the reverse strand, counting down.
AAAATTAGATCAACTACTTATACTTAACAATCTATTTCATATCATGCTTTGAATATTATAG
>JANVCL010000002.1:25109102-25121464 GCA_026546855.1 Erythroxylum incrassatum | reverse complement strand
ATGAAAAAAGGAATAAGGCTTCTCCTTAATAAGGGGTGGATAATAGTGAGGATTATAGTAAGTAGGCCTTCAACTGCTTAAAAGCCTAATGACACTTCAACCCTTAACTAAAGTTTTTAACTTTTTTAGTATAAGAAAGAAAGTTAGGTAATGATATATTGATCAAAAAAAAATCTAGAACAACTCTTCAATCTTCTCATAAGCCTCCAAATGTCTTTAATAGAGCATTGGGATTCTATAGTCTAAATTGCCTCTATCTTCTCCAAGTTGACCTTTATACAATGTTGGGTAACTATAAAATCCAAAAGCTTTTCAATAGCTATACTGAATACACATTTATGATGGTTAAATTTTGTCCCAAATCTTCACCCTATCTTAAAGAAATCTTTTAAACAATATAGTTCACACTATTTTTTTTATCTTAACAATCATCATTGATGTCGCCTCCACATTGTTACCTAGTAGTGGTTTAAATTCCTTATTGACCAACCTTTGGTATCTTGCCCCAAATTTTTAGGTTATAAAGCATTAGTCAATAATATTATATGTCATTGTGCATAATGAATAAGGTGTTCTTAATGTATGACCCATATATAGAGATCTAGTTATATCTCAAATACACATCAATGCTTATCCATTTATGGATAATAGATGCATCCACCAACTAGTTTATTTTAGATAATATTTACTTGTCCTTTACACAAACTTTGTTAAGGTTTATAAAATCCATATATATATGGATCAGTTTTCACTTGACTTATTAACCATCATCATGTTGCGCAACCACCGTAGATATTGTATCTTATGTTGGTTTAATAACCTTTGCACTTTTTCCTTAATAGCTTTTTGTCTTTCCCGCGCAAAGGTATGCTTCTTTTATCTCTCATTCCTATAATAAAGGTTGAAATTTAATTTGTACACCACCAACTTAAATCAATTCCTCTTTTATCTTGAGGTCTTCAATCAAAGATTTTCACTTACTTTCTCAATAATAATTCCATATACACTCTTTCAATCATGGCATCCACCTTCAATAGCCTTTCCTTCTTAGGTTCTCTTATACTACCCATATTATCTCTTATCTAAGATCTTTTCTCTGCTCTGCTCCTTTCCTAACTCTTACGAGTTGATCTCATGAACATTGAAGCTCCCATCAACTTTAGAGACTTTAAATAGAACTGCCTAGCTACCTTTAAGTCCCCATACATCTTAGCTATACTATTATAAGTGGGAAACTTAATCATTAATTGGTATGGTGACAACATAGCCTAATGGAATAAAGAAAGTCTTTTCAGAATGACATTGTATGCTGAAGGTCTATTAGGCAACATAAAATTGATATCTACCTAGGTATTATTTCTCACTTCATCAACAACCATATCTTCCTTAAAGCACAAGGTTGCCCCCTCAAAAGCCAACTAATGAAATCAACATAGCCTAAAATGTTTCTTTGTGAACTTTAGTTCTTTAAACACATCATACAATACAATTTCATCAGAGCTTCCATTATTAACCAAAATCCCTCATACCTTATAGTTGGCTAGTGTCATTATAGTGACCATCACATCATCATTGAGATTGATCACCTTGGGATCCTCCAATTAAAAAAAATTGAATTTTTTTATCTCATTCTCGTCTTTGTTTTACCCATAATATGGATTGATGATTCAAGCAAAAATCCAAATTTCTTTAACTTTGACTAGCTTAAATTCAAATCTTGAATGTTACTGTGTTAATGAGCAAGGCCTAAGAGAGGTTACCATAGGTTTGCTAACATGATTACTTGACTAGGATTAATTATATTGCATTTTATTATCTGTAGTTTGGGACTATCTACCACAAAATGATCCAATAAGCCTTCTTAATAGGAAATCCTTTCCTTTTTTTATATCTTGATACTTTTCCTTCTTATAGCTATAATCTTGGTGGGAGTAACAACTTATTTGATCACCAAGTTACTTATTAATGGTTTCAAGGGATTAATGATATCCTTGCTCTTCGTATAGTTGAGAATATATTTCAGAGACATATTCAGATGCAATGATATCACATCCTCAAACCCATAGGTTCTCCTTTCTTCTATCCCTTTCCTTAGACTCTCTCTTATTAGACTTCCTGAGTATATTCCCTTTTTCTACCTTGTCCTTTTACGACCTTGGATGTCCTCTTTCTCTAAAGAGTGATATGCCTCCCTTAAGGCAATAAAGCATTAAGCCCTACGTCTTTAAAATATATGTCTTATCCATTGGGAGTAATTTCCATATAAGTTGGTGATGATATATGCCTTTCTCAACTATTATTTCCACTATAATAGGGTTTAAGTTTGACATTTTTATAACTTCTACATTGAATCTATAGGTGTATCATATGAGACTATCAAATGGGAAAGAGAAGTCCCAAGGTCTCCTCTTATTACTCATGAAGTGTGCTTCACACGCGGATTTATGTTTTCTAAAGCTTAAAAAACCCTCTTATAATGGTCTAGTACCAATTTTGTATAGATCCTCTTGATCAATTTCTAAATATGAAGAGATGAGCCTATGAACCTTAAATGGGTAGGTTATTTACTAGTATCAAAGTGCTTCCTCTTAAATCGTTGCCCGTTCTACATGCTCAAAAGCTTTTGGTTGAGAAGTTGTCACCCCTTTTGCTTGTCGAGGAGCTTCCTACTGTTGAATAGAGTATGTCCATTAGTCTTTTGAGTTATGCTTGTATGTTAAGGAACATAACCTATTTTGGTTCTTTTGATTAGTTTCGTTCCCTTTCTTACAGATTCATTTATCCTCCATAGAATCTTCAATAGTGAATTGAGATGATTTGTACAATGAAATCCTATGGTTTATATACACAAGGCCTAGGACTATTTAGGAATATCAAATCCCTCAATTTTAGGAGGAAATCACCACAACTATCAATTCCTAATTGTATACAAGGAAATGCAATCAATTATAATGACTATAATAATAACTCAGTCAACAATAACAGCTCCAAGATGAAATTTAAATGACTTTCATCAACGCTTAATTCAATCTAAATGAATTTCTTCAAGTTGGTGTTGTTTAAGTAGTATGCAATAAAGACCTCAAATGAGTCTAGATTTTCCATGGACAAGGAAAGCATTGATCAAAGAATTCAACAAAGCTCCCAAAACAATTGACCAAATACAAAAGCTGCCCTAATCATACTAAATTTCGTCAAATTCATATACACACAAAACCCTAATCAAATTGCCACTTAAATTCCCCAAATTGGCACTATAATTAAAATAGCCAGATTAAACAATTGTATACTTCCCTGGGTGAAGATTTTTCAATAACTTGCAGTTTGATTGTCTTTCTGTTGACACTTTCACTTCAACTTCTCTCCACCGGGACTCGACCAAGAGTTCGTTTGTCTTCTTTTTTTTTAGCAGAATTTTATTCTTCGTGCTGCTTTTTCTATGAAGGATTTATGTTTCATGCGAGATTGTGTGAATTGCAAAACAACATCATATGAAGTAAAATATCGTATGTGCTGAATAACCTACACGAAGTCGTTCATTACGTGGCATTCGCATATAATGAAAATTGTATAAAAAGTTTTGCAAGTCCGCAATCAACTTGATATATGATAAAGAAATTGAACGTGTCTTAGAACTTACAACATTTTTTAACTCTATTCCTATCAGGCAATTCAAACAATAATGTTCGTTTAGACAGTACAACATTTTTAAGAGATTATTATCAAATTTGATAAAAGAATACACATATTATTAAAGTTATAAAATAAAATGTTGAAAGCATTATATCAAACAAATAGAAAAACACTTCTTAAAGATTACATTCGAATGTAAGTAGAGCTCTTATCATTGAAATCCCATATTTAGGAGGCCTTCACTAAATGCAGCAATGAACAAACCGTGCTAAGTTAATTTTCCAATTATCTGAAAGCACATGGCCGAACCCTAAACATCAACGAATTAAAAGATTATGTTCGAGTCGCTCCCCAAGTAACTTCAAAGGGCTGATGTTTGAGTTAAAGTTAATGTTGATGGGAGCTCTCTTGGGAATCCCAGTGCTGCTGGCTTTGGTGGTTTGTTGCAAGATGAGGGTGGTCGTTGGATTGTTGGCTTCTCAGGTTTTATTGGTATTACTACTAATCTTCTTGCTGAACTCCAAGTTATTTCTCATGGAATTTCTTTAGCATGGGATCATGGTTATCGGAAGGTTCTTGTGAAGACTCTCTCGAAGCTATTCATCTAGTCCATACCAACTGTTCACCCTCGCATCCTTAGTTGGCTGTCATTAATGATGTCAGATCCATGCTAAACAGAGATTGGGATTGTTCTCTTTTACATATCCCGAGGAAAGGGAATTAGTGAGCTGATTTATTAGCAAAATATGGTTCTTTTTTGTTGCAAAGTTGGCATGTATGGGAGACTCCAATGTCAGGCCTTCATCAATATTTACAAAATGATGCTCTCTGTCGCTTTTTTGAGGCATTAGTCCTTCTTGTCTTTACCCATTTCATCAAAAAAAAAAAAAGGCTGATGTTTGAATACCATGCAATAAATGTACCCAGTAGCTATAGTAGAGCTCAAGGGGATGGACTGAGTCAACTGATTTCTTTTTTTCCTTTAGAAGTTCCAGGTGAACTTTTAACAATTTACGAGCAACTGAGAATTTCTACAAAATAAAATTTAAAGAATATAGTTTTGTTGGCGAAGTTAACTTATAAGAGGAAGGCCTACTTGAATTCCAAAGTTCTATAAGGTGCTTTGCTTCCGCTAATTTGGACTGCTTAACCAACCCATTCACTACTGGCTGGACCAATGCCGCCCTAACAATCAATCCCCTGTTGGCAATCTCAGTAGACAACTCACAAGCCTTATCAAAATCACCCTCCTTGCAAAGAAATGGAACAAGGGTAACATAGGTCACCACATCAGGCATTGAGAAATCTTCTTTTAGTTTGGCATACCACCATTTTGCTTCATCTATATTCCCCTCGTCACAGAACCCTCTGATCACTGCATTATAGCTTATGACATTTGGTTTGATTCCTTTGCTCTTCATTTCTTCAAGCAATTCCACTGCTTTTTTCACCCCTTTTTCTAACACCAATCCTCGTAACCTTGAATTATAACTCCTAACATCAGGAACAATATTCTTGCTCTGCATTATACCCCAGACCTTCTCCCCATCTGCAAATCTTGTGTTCATATAAAACCCGTTTAGAAGGGTGTTAAACGTCACCAGACATGGTTCCAAACCTTTACTGTCCATCTCATCAAGCCATGAGAAAGCAAAATCCAGATCACCCATTTCACACAAAGCGTTCAAGACATTGTTATACGAGATCAAATCAAGCGTTGCGCCCAGTTTCTCTTGCGAGTCTTTTACAAGTTCAATCACCATTTCAGACTTGCCCGCGTGAATGTATGATGATAACAGTATATTAAAGGAGTAAACAGTGCGAGGGCAATTTAGTTGGGGCATTTCGTCGAATAACTTGCGAGCGTGCTCAGCCATGCCTGCCTTCCCATACAGACTTATGAGACGGCCCGTGAAGGACTCGTTAGTGATATCTTCGAATTTCTTCTGGTGTTCAATGATTTCTTCGATCATAGAATAGCTTTTGTATTTAGATAGGCGCTCCACGACTAAGGAGTAGACGTCTCGGCGAGAGCGGAAGTGGGCTGACTCGGATTTCTTCTTGAATCGTTTCACCAGGCTCTCGAGTTTGGAGAAGTTATGCCGGATTTTGGAGTTGGTGATGAAGAAACCACGGAGGCGGCGACAGGTTGTTGCCATTTCAAGTTCCTTGAGCTCTACTGAGTGACGGCCCAGTTTACAAATTCCAAATCTCTATCTTCAAATATATGATGTTTTTCATATCTAAATGTAACCCTTTTACAGGGATGTACTGATCCCTGAACTGAATATATATTTTTGTTTTCCATTCAGTGCTTGCATTTAACACTGTATTCTTATTTATTTACTTTTGTTTTAAAGAACCTTTTTTAGTAAATAATTTTAATATATATATATATATAATTATAAATAAAAGAGTTAAAACATACAAGATTCAAAATTCTATAAATTTTATTTTGAAACTGCCAACTAAGATGTATTCAGATATTTAAACTCTAATTACATCCGCAAAGCACCAAAGAAAAACTCTGTTTAGAGAGAAAAAAGACAATTGAGGTAGCTCCAATGTATGCTTTTTCTATTTGTAGAAAATTACGATATAGTTTCTTTCTAATTAAAATTAACTATTAGCTATAACTAAAGTCTAATTTAATTATAATTATACTTTAATCTCAATAAAATCAAATATTTAATATTTAATATATGAAATCTCATAAACTTCAAGATTAAGTCTAATTTAATTTAAATTATTTTTCTTTTTAGGTACCCTTTTTATTTATTCCATTAGGTTCTTAATTAGAATTCATAATTAAAATTGAATAAATTAAAATACCTTTTGATTTCTTTTTAATTATCTAATTAAATAATTTATAATTATATATCATGACGTCTAATAATAAGTTGTGACGACCTAATAGTGACCTTATTTTCTAATAAGTATTCTTAAAAAATTTTATAATTTAATCTATAATATTGACTGCTTCTTTCTCGAGGAAGAAACAAAATGTATATTAGTATTTCTCCTCTATTAATATCTGGTCGTTTTGCCAAAGTTTTTTCTTAAGTAATGTAGACGGGCAGAGCTGTCGCCCAGCCCATTTCCATCCCTAGCTACAAGGCATAAATTAATAATCTCCTATTTACATTATAGGTATCTTATGACATATCATCTTATAACGAACATACTACTACTGAGATAGTGATTTACTTCTACAATTCTATAATATTCTCTTTTGTAAATATTTGCTTAAATCTTACAAAAAAATTTATCCCGATTATTATTATAATTAAGAAAAACTACCTAAATGTGTATAATGGGGTCTTTGAGTAAAAATTGTATTATGAATTGATTAATAATTGATATTATGAACCTAACCAAACAAAATAATATTTTTTTAAATAAAATATACATTGATTAAGATCTACTTATGTTAAAGTTAATATCCACTTGTTTTTTAACTCAAATATATATATATTTACGATATTAGATATTTCAAATAATAAACATCTTTAATAAATTATCCATATATTTGGACTATAATAGCTAAACAATTTTTGTATCTATCCTTATATTTCTAATTTCTAAATTTAAATTGTTACATTTTCATATCCAATAAAAGTTATTCTTAGACTACGAAATCTTTAACAATTGAAAATATGAATTGTTGTTCCTTTAAATCCACATTAAGTTGATTTTACTATTTCTTTTCACTTTTCTTTGTCATCTTTTTGGAAAAAAATGAATTAAATGGGTTATGAATTATATATGTTATTCATGGTCAACGATGTATATATGAATTGTTTTAGTTGATTTAGTGAGTAACATATGGATATGGTTAATCCCCTTTAGATTAGGCGAATGGACATAAGAAGTTGAATTTTTACAATATGATTGACGTTTATACTACGTATGAATAACTAAAATACAAATATGGGAATATTATAGGTTAGGTTAATGCATCGTTTAGTCGTGTATTATTTTGTATCTTCTTTTGGTAACACTATACTCTAGGTTTATCTATTTATAATGCTAAAACTTATATTTTCACTTATGAAGTAGAAGCGCTAGATGCGGCCCGAGAGCTTAACAAACCAAATGGAGAGGGAGGATGTCGAGGACGCAAAGTACAGAGAGCAGGAGGACATCATCACACTACTAGAGGAGGAACCTACTTTTTCTCATACTGAGAGAGAGATCGATGAATGTGATGATACAAAGATGGTGGCTAGCAAGCAATAGTTCCTTATGCACCACCACGGATACTTTCATATCCTCTGCATGAGTGATTTGTCTATCTTCTATAAATTTGTTCATATTTATTGATAATATTGATTATATATTTACATATACATTTTGGGTTTTTTTTTCTTTTGACTTACATTTTGCTAAAGTTTTTTTTATTCCAATCAACACTTTTATAACAAATCAATGGAATGGAATCACTTCTAAGACCTATACCATATGACTCAAATTAAGGGGAATTCATATTACTAATTTTCCTTTCCTTTTTTGTTATTTTTATTATTCATGCATGCTTAAAACATTGAAGACTGACGCTTATTTTAAGTGTAAGGGAGGGATAATATATGATATGACAATTCAAGCTTATCAATTTTTCTATTAATTTCTCAATAGGAAGTAATTCTTGGAAAAAAAATTTCTTTAAAAGTATACCATTGGAAATAATTCACTGTGAATTTGATTGTTTTGGTGATTTGGAATCTATATATAACTTGTACATGCATCAAGTAATTATGACTTATATTTCACATTCTTAGTATCCCACATAAAAATGTGAATAAATTATTATAAATAATTTCATTCCATTGGCTTCATACTAATAAAAAGGTTGAAGTTAAGAGTGGTGCTTGTAGCCATTTGAGATAGTAACTAGTTGAGTAACTAAGGATTTTTGCAACAAGATGTCTAATTTAATGTAAAAAAGCTTGGTGATTTTTCAAACAAGCTTCTAATTATCTTATTTTATTTAAGTTCATGTCTTATTAAAAAGGGTTTGAATATTTTTGAAGGATGAAGCATTTTATCTTATGAATGTTTATTTTATGCAATAAATTGAGTTCTAGATTCAAATTAAAATTTGAAAGATCATAAGGTGAATTAATACAAAGAGTTAGTTACTTATCATTTTGATAGTCATAATGATTAGATGAGTAATGAAGAATCTCCATAGATATGTTAGATTGGTATAACACTTCTCTAGGAGTTATTTTCTATTTTCTATTTGATTTTGAATGATGGAATTAGTTTGCTTGAGGATAAACAAATGCTTTGTTTGCAATGTTATTTTTTGAAAAAAAGAGTTATTGATGTTAACATAGGAAACAATATTTTTACATATACCTATATTAAGACCGTGTAGCTCATTAAGAAGCTAGGGTTTTGGGTTTTAAGAAAAGAAGGAACAAAAAAAGAGCTTTTTGGCCAAGAAATAATGGAAAAGTAGTGGGAAGTAAATTGGAAGCTATTTTACAATTTTTTAATCAAGATTACATCATTCTAGTTTATTATTTTTTAGTTACTACTATTTTTTATTATAAACTAAATTGGGATATACATTTAGTTAGGATGAACGCCAGGATGTAATTATGTTTTGATTGATTCTTTGATTTAATAAATATTTAGTTTTCTTATGATTTATCCATGTTTGCATAACTGATTAAATTAAAGGAGTGAAAGTGAAAGATTCGATTACTTAATGCATGCATTGAGATTCAAGATATGAGATGTGTATTTAGATCATAACATGGATAAAGATGGTTTAGCGTGAGCTTTTTAAGAGAAAATCACAAGATCTTCTTAGGTTAGGGTGGAACCTATCAAGAGACTTCATAGAACAAGTTAATGCATTCTTCGGTTATCTTGATTTTAAAAGGATTTCGTTTGATTAATCTAAGAATAAAATTTGTATGTTTTGAGAGAGAGAATATAATCTAATTTAGGAATCATTATCAATCCAAGAAACTAGAATCATTCATTAATTCATAATGAAATGGAATGGAGAAAAAAAACTTAGGGGAAACTTTACCTAAATCTAGTTTATTCATAGAATGAATTATTTCTTGATCATTGCCTTATTTTGTTATTGAAATTTGTGTTTTTTTATTCTTTAGTCAATCATTGTTGTTGGTATAACTTATTAACTTTTTGATATTTAGTAAATGATCAATAGTCCTCGTGAGGTCCTAAAAATGCATTAACTCATTTTATGAATTTCCTTTATATGTTTGAATCTAAATCAAACGACTTATATGGTCCCATCTTGAAATCATACAACTCTTACTATTTATATAATTATCTATTCATACATATTATCTATTAATCTTTGTATATGAAATTTAAAATTGAATTAGTCCAAACAAATAGTTCTAGGGATCATCCTGTTTAGATCTAGTGTATTTTATTTCATACTAAGTTAATGAAAACTAACAATAATTAAGAAAGAGCATTAAAAAAAACTTATTCTCTTATATCTTAAAATCGATATTTTCTTTGGTTGAATATTGAAGGAAATCCAATCTTTTCTCTCCAAATTTGCTTTTTTTTTAATCTCAAGACGGTCTAATTTGTTTAATTCCCGTATATTGCAAAATTTGCCTTTTAGTCTCACACAATCCTAAAAATCTAAAAAGTCCAAATAGATGCATATTTGATCATATTTATAACTCATATTTGATGTATTTTTACTTGATATTTTATGCTTTTATCATATATTTGGTACTTAATTTGCTACAAGTATGTTTATAGGTTATAATTACCTTTATGGACAAATAGGAGAATAATTCAGATGAAAAGGCGGTATAAAATGAAGATGTGAAGCAAATAAGGGTTACATGCTTATGCATTATCCCGTGTACTTCCCTTAAGCCATGCAGAATCATCAACTTTGGGTATTTTGGATTATACACATTCATGTATCAAATCGTGCATCACTTAGAGCCCTCAAATTTACTATAAAAGACCTATTCGAAGGAAAAAGAGGAGTATAGATATTAGGAGGGGATTATAGATGCTGAGATCATTCAAAAGGGAGGATTTTGATTCAGCTAAGTGGAAAACACAAAGATATCATCAAAATATCCATCTAAATAAAAGATAAGAACTCTACCTTGTAAGAATATTCAATGGGAGACAATTAGGAAGATTTAGAATTATAATTTCAATTCGTTTTTCTTTTTATTTATGTTTGATTTCATGATCTATCATGCGTAACTAAATTTCCTTAGTGTCTAGGTTAGATAAACCTTAGTTTTATGAATAACATATTTTGATTCATTTATTTAATGCAATTATTTAGATTGATATATTGAGATTCAATTACATGTTTAATATATGTTCTAATATATCCAAAATATTAATTCATAATATGATTTCATAACATAGAGATTGAGATATCCTGTGTATAAATAGATCTACCGTAATTGGAAGGAGTTAATTGCAATCCTAGAAATAGGATAACATAAATCCTCTGGATTAGTGTTAAACCTAATAACGGGATTCACAAATATATAAAGCAATTCTATAAAATTTAACCTGAGTAGTTTGGCTGATGACCATATGATTAGTAGCTATTAGCATACCATAAGAATCTTATAGTCCAATACATCTATAAAACAATTACATAATAAATGATCAATCAATTATTGGTATCTAGGGTGACTCGAAGCCTAGACACTAATTTCTGATATCTATAAGTTTCTTTGTGATTTCTTAATTCTCTGCTATTTATTGCTGCCTATTTTATTTTATTTGTTTAAATTTTATTTTATTTAATTAAAAATCAAAACCAAATTCCTAGATTAGATATAGGACAACAGTAACTACTTGTATTCATTGCCTTCGTGGGATTGACCCATACTTGTTGGTACTAGCTACAACTACATTGTGCACTTACATTTGTGGCACACTAAGTTTAGATCAATCAAGTTTTTGATGTCATTATCAGTGATGTTGATATTAGGAAGACCTTAATACTACTACTTTAGTCATTATTTTTATATTTTATTTTTATTATATTTTATTGTATCTTGTTGTATTTTTGGCTTATTCATTTAATTATCTTTTGAATTTCTTTACTTAATCTTAAGTTTGTGGTTTATTTTAGGATTTAAGATTTATTGTCATATCCACAACTTATAATGGAATGATGGAGTGGACAGTACTTTATGTGGGCCAAAATATGTCTTCCTAATCTGTAACATCACTATATAGGAGAAAGAGGAATTCACATATGTTTTTGGAGGCTTAACCGATATCCAGACCATGTTGTGACATTGGCAAGAGTAATTTTTACAATTATGAATGTCAAGCACCAATTTATATGTGGGAGCGATCGAGCAAGTATAATCAACCTCATGGTGCTCTATACTAAGATAGCCACAGTTCAGAATGGAGAAACTCTTACACCTATAGATGGAACGATTACGCTCCAGTTGAAAGTTTACGGCACCAAGCACCTCAAGTTAGTGAGCCAACTCTAGAGGATATGATGGATGATTTCATTCAAGAATCAATCATTAGGCTATAGGAAGATGAACACCTTGGAATTAAAGGTAGAGATATCCTAAGCTAGGGTGAGAACTTGTGGCTGCTCGTTCTTCATGGATTTGGTTAGTAAGTTTGCACATTGAGTGATGGTGTTCAACTAGCTGGATACTCTTGTATGCTTTGAAAAGAGATATAGGTAAAGTTGTGCAACTGTTTTCATGACC
>JANVCL010000002.1:25091518-25109002 GCA_026546855.1 Erythroxylum incrassatum | reverse complement strand
TGGTGTTCAACTAGCTGGATACTCTTGTATGCTTTGAAAAGAGATATAGGTAAAGTTGTGCAACTGTTTTCATGACCTAACATTCAATCAATTTCATAATGTATGAATCAGTCTTTTGAATTGGTGAACCCCAATCCCTAATTATAAACCTTTGATATATCCCTTGTTGTTATCTTGTTTAGTACTTACAATTTACTGTTAACTCAACTTCAATCACATTTTAGAGTTTTCTGTCGATAACATGCAAATAATTAGATTTAAGTTGGCGGTGAATGAATTGATCCTTTAGAGAGACGACCTTGGAATACTTAGTGTGAGGATACTAGAAACAACTTTGTGCATTTGCAAATAAAATTGACCAATGCATTAGGAATGTTGTTAGGTAATCCATCAAATTATATTTTTATTAAACTGTTTCGATTGTATTGGGCTTAATCTCAAAATAGTGGGCATTTATCTCTAGCATTGTAATGTTCGATTATGTTCCTGTAGGAAATGTTTTATCATAATCCATCATTATTCTCCTTTCTTCTTATATATTTTCAAGTTATAATTTGATGTATCTCTAAGTTCTTATTTGTCCATTCCTTTCAATTTCGATGTAAATTTCTTTGAACTATTAGATCTTCTTTGAGAAATATAGACTATTGACTTCTTATCATACACAATAATCACTCTTAAAATTAAAGTAAACAAAAACAAATAAAAAACTATAATAAGATATAACGAAAACTTACAAAAAGAAAACTAATAAAAAGAAATCTAAAAAATAAAACGAGAAGGCAATTATATAAGACTAGAAAAAAAAAGTTAATAAGTTTTGTAAAGTCATTTATTTTCCAAGCAGCAACACTAAAAACTTAGTGAGTATTGTTTTCATATGTACTCTTATGTTAATGCTACCAAAACTTTCCCTATTACAAATCTATCACTTACTAAAATGCAGCTATAATTAGTAAGCAATATAATAGCAAGTAGAAGCTGAATTCCATAAATAAGCAATGTGGATACAAATTCTATCACTATTAACTAGTTTAAGGATAAGAAATAAAAATATGATTTTTTGGATTTTTGGATAATGAAATATAAAGAAAAACAAAACCCAACATACTTAGACAATAATTAAAGAAATAATGATAAAATAATTGATCGAAAGAGAATGCAATCAAATAGTTATGTTTAGATGAATATTTTCCCAGATAGGATTTTTGACTTCATGATTTAATTATCTTATATTGGATATATTATTTAGACTAGCAGCTACATTGACACTAAAATTACACTCTCTCAATCCATATAATTTTTTGGTTAGTTAACTCATATCTCTATCATTACTATCACAACTTTGAATGTATTACACTCTACAAAATCCCATTAAAGGTTTAGCCCTAACAGGAAGATCACGTAGGTTTCCTTTAAGCAACTTATTCAACCCCTTTACCTAAGTCACAGTCTACTCATAAGCAAGCTCTCTCGAGTTGTCTACATGTGAATTAAGATCAAAATTTAGATGTTGACATGAGTAAATCAACATTATGACCTTTTAAAGATAACTTATAGAAATACATCTCATATCATAAATTAATTAGTTCAATCTATAGAAAAATAACCATTAGATTTTTCCAATATAAATATAGAAGAAGTGTTTAACCATAAAACATATTACAAACATCAAAAATGAAAAGACAGAAATAATAAAGTAAATCTAGATGATCTCTCTAATTTTAAAAACAATTTGATTCATTAAGATGATGCATGTATCGTAATTCTTTAGTGAAAAATAACTTAAAATCAATTGCGTAAGGATTGGACATCTCAATTGGTAACCTTAGCTTTTGAGGAAAAACTATTTATAAGATGTGTGTTTTATAAAAGATAGCTATTACCATTAACAAAAAGCATTTCTACCTTTAAATACATTTTTCTTTGCCTAGGACATGATTGATAGTGACCTAGATAATGAGCCTTATTGACTTCTTTATATGATAGACATAGCCTTTGGCATGGATATGCCTCCAAGTTATAGATCTTCCTCTTTCTTCGAGAATAATTTATGACCATTAATACAGTTGTATCTCTAAACTATAGATCACATTGTTTCTTTTACGACTTGCATATACAATCTCTTACACAATTTTGGTTTAAGTAGTTTCACTTTTTTCATTTGATCCTTCTAGGATAGGGACTGGCACATGGATATAGGCTAGCCTAGGTTCCTCTTGTTTAGCAAGTTGACATGACACTCGCATTGATCTACAGGCATCGATGAGTTTTTGGTATCAGATGCTTACAACTTACCTATATGATTGACCGTGTGGAGTAGGCATAAAGAACGAGTTGCTCTGGTAGTAGCAACTAAATGAAATGACTTTTTGAAATCTTCCTTCACCTTTAAACTTCTAAGAATTGTAAATTTCTTTATTTTTTATCTTTAAATGACCTCTAGTTATTAAATAATATCATCCTAAGTTCCAACACAAATAATTAACTAAAAATATTTTTAAAAAGTAAAATAAGGTGATTTAGCAATAAAAACCAAAAAAATAATAAAATATATGCATATTTCATGCATATCATTTTTCATCCTTCTTTTTAACTCAATTTCTATGAGGACATACCAAAATTCTGCTATGAGTCATTGGTCTGTCTTTTTATATACCTTTCCACCTTTATGGACATATAAACCACATCTCATAGCTTCATGTAATGTTACTATTCTATCGCACTAGTAATTTCATGATTAAAGCCATCCAAAAATCTAGCCATGGTGTTTTCTCAATCATCCTCTACATTCGTTCAAATCAGCATATATCTCATTTTACTCAATGTTCTTTGACCTTTAAGTGAGATACAATTTTTGGAACAAATCACTTTAGTAGTTATTAGGGATAAACTTCCTTCATGTCCACCCAAATGTTTATAGGCCTCTTATGGTTCCTTCATCCATTTATTTCAAGCTAATCCCCTGAAGTAGTGACATAGTTAGTAAAATCAAATAATAATGAGTTTTACTTTATTCTCTCTTTGGTGTAATGGTAGTAGTCTAAAATCAATTCCATCTTCTTTTCCACTCTAAGTAGGCCTCATGTTCATTCCTCCCTTGAAATGAAAGAATCTTCATTTTAGTGTTCCCAATGTTGCCATCTTGCTTAGGTTCCCTTCTATAACCTTTTTCTTGCCAATCACATTAATATGCATGTATGTCCATATTATTTTTTATGGTTAGTATCTCTTTTTCATTATCAAAATCATCTTGGAGCACTAATCTTTGTAGCTAACGTGCATAGGAATTTGTGGTGATTTCCCCTTTATAAATTGGATATGGAAGTATCTTGCAACTCTAAGTGGTCTTTAATATCGCTAAACATCACATTTATATGTTCTAGATGTTGTTGCATAGCTTATAACATTGACACATCATCCTTCTTACTTTGTTCAACTTTGTCTTAGTTAGATATGTTTTAAAGTTAAAAAAATGTCAGAAAGAACCTCGCCACATCGATTCAGTGATATTTTTACTTCAAAATTTTGATTTTTATTTAAAGATGTTGCTCATGAACTCTTACCTTTTACTACTTATTTTCCCTTTTGATTCTTTATTTAACTAACCAAAATAAACCAAAGAATAAACCACAGTGTTTAATCAATTTCAAATCTTAATGAAGGTAAGTAAGAAGTCAATAATAAAAAAATTAAAAGAATTTAAAAGATTACGAGTAATAGCATTAGAGTATAAAGTCTAATCTAAGTTGTACTTGGATAATATCATGAATTTTAAAAATTATATTAGGAAAGTTTAATAATAGAAATATTCTTTTCCTAATAATTTTTTATTGGTTCAATTCTCTTTTTCTTTTTTTATCATAGGAACATTCTTTGTTCCCTTGCTATGGACTCTAAAAGATATTTAACATAAATGAAGACACAAATAAAATTTAGGTAGGAAATAAACAAGGAATCAATGGATACAAGAACTTGAATGGAATAGGAAATAAATAAAAGTTAGATATATTTAAAAATCAAAGCTTTGATACTAAACTAATGTAAACCCCAAGGATAAAACCTTGAAACCTAAAACACTTAATTCGTAATCAAATACTAAGGAAGCTAAAATCATATTTAAAGATAGAACCTTGAACAATGATATTCAAAATCATGAAATAAAGATATAAGAAAAATCTTGACTGTTACTATGAAGAATTAGAATTAAAATTATAAGATGATTTGAAGAACCAAAGAGAAAACTCTCCAAATTGTATTAATGATCTAAGTTGTCCCCATAAATAAAAACAAACAATATTAAACACAACACTAGAGTTTTAAAAATTAAATAAAAATTTATGATTCGATTAGACATGGTGTAGATCACCGTTTTGAGCTAGAACATGTTCATTATGAATATTTAACACTATTTGGCACAATCCGAAAAACATGTGTTTTGAGACTATGTATCATTATGTATCTTTAGGAAGTTACGCACCATTTAAGATATGGTTGTGGCTAGAGACTGTGGATCTCATTATAACTTTGTGAATAAGTACACAGTTTTGGCCATGCTTGTGACAGGAGACCAAAGATTTATTTGTAACTTTTGAAGATAGAAATTGTATAGGCCATACATGTGTTAGAGATCATGTAGACCGAATCTTAGGACTATGCTTTCTAGTAAGTTATATAAATTGATACATGGACGTGTTAGATTATTTTTCATATTCAAGTCTTCTCTGACGTTAGCTTGAATCAAGCTTACTAATGCTCATCCTTTAATTTATTTTGATTATACATATATAGCCACTTCTCTTACCACCATATTAAGCACATTTTGAAGCCTTTTCCTTTTTGTTCACATAATTGTTCTATTTAAAAAACTCAAAGGATCAAAGTCAACTTGATTCCCATCACAATCGCTCTTGCTCTTAAGGATGTAAACTCATAAATTGGCTGAATATGATTAAAGCCGCTTGTTTCCTGGTTGGTTTCTTTCACTCTATTCTTATTACACTATTTCTTTATAGATATATGTTGTGCGTAAGATATATAGATATTTCACTAGGTGTTTTGCAGTGTTTTCTATTTAAATTACATTTGTTTAATCATTTTTTCTTTAGATACTTATTAAAGATGTTGCTTTTAGATGAACTTTGTCAAGAATCAAAGAGTTTTGCAAGGAAAATCAAGAGGAAATCTTTATTTGGGAAAAAATTGTCTGGCATACACCCATATGCAAGCCTATGTTCTTTATGGAAATTAAGAGTTCAAACATAACTAAATACATGGATGGATGGAAGTCACATTGCATAAAGCTAAAGAAACATTATAAAACATGGCAATGGATATGTACATGTTTATGCTTGTGTATTTACCTAAAATTAGAATTAAGAAACATTGGGAAATGTGGCTAACTCTATGAGCATGTTAGTGCTCATGTCCATGTGCTATAAAGAAACACTTTAAAACATGGGCATGCATTGGGAAATGTGGCTAACTCTATGAGCATGTTAGTGCTCATGTCCATGTGCTATAAAGAAACACTTGAAAACATGGGCATGTTTATGATCATGTAATCTTTCAAATGAGAAGTAATGAGAAACTCAATCTAAGAAACAGTCTCGTATACCAGACCATATATGTTGCTAAAATTTCTTATAAATACACTTGGGAACCCTAGATTAAGAAGAATTTTACCATTCTTTTATAATTTAGATTAGGGTTAGCCTATGAGAAAAGAACAAGACCCTAGAGTGACACTAAAAGGCTATTTTCAAGAGATAAGGAACTTAATTTCATTCCAATTTAAGCAAATCACCGATGTAAATCGAGATCATCTAGACTTATCATCTATTTTTTAATTTTTATTATGTTAATTATGTTTGCGGGGTTAAACACTATGGTGAGGGAACCCTAATCATTATCTTTGTATCGTTTGCTACTAATTTATTTATAAATTAAACTTTTATATTTGAGAAATATTGTTCAGTGTTCTTAATCCTTATTTGATTAAAGATAACAATTTGATCGTATCTTAGGATGTGGGTGGAGGAATGGAAGGGAAGGGAATGGAATGGAATGGCCCAAATGACTCAAGCCATTGTTTGGGAGTCTATTTCGAAATAAGATAGAATAGCAATTGATAGCTTTGGAAGCCATCCTTTGCCATCCAAAATCTAATATTTTGTGACCTTCCAAATTGGGGGGTTAAGGATAGAATAACATGACTTGCCTTTCAAACCCTAATTTAATGACAAAAATACCCTCAAAAAATTAATAAAATTACAACCTCAATCTAGCAAATACCTACGCGGCTACATGTTACTACGTCCATTGTGTTTATTGATATTAATAAAATATGTTATTAATAAACACAGCTCAAATGTTCTTGATAAAGCTAGCATTATGAAGGTTTATAAATTTTAAATATATTATTAGTATATGCTGCGAAATGTAGAAATAGATTTAATGCCAAGAATGATTATCAACCATAACAAGATACATGAATAAATACCTAACGAAGAGTACAGTACGATGAGGGTTAACGAAAAAGAACAAGAAAGTTGATTGCTGATATAAGAAAATGACAAAATTATATTCTGGGCATCCTACAATTTGAAATGCTTTGGGGTTACTCAAATAGTTTCATGGCAACTATGCATATTTTATTACAGGGTTAATTTTGAAAAAAAAATAAGTCATTCCATTCCATTGATTTTTAGCATCACTTCCAAACAATGGTCAAAGGAGTCCCTTTTATTTTTTTTAAACTTCAAAACATTGGAGTGACTCATTCCACTCCACTCCATTCCATTCCGTTCCATTAATTGTCATTCTATTCCCTTCCATCCTAAACTCCCAAACATACCCTTAGTTTATGTATGGTCGATTTGAAAGAATCTACACGTGAATGAACTGTGACTTAGATATTAGGAGTTCAAAAGGGTACTTGATACATAGTTATATAAATTCTCTAGTGTTATTATTAAACCTTTCATGAAATTTCACATATCTTAACATGTTCTCTTGAGTCTTAATCCAATAAGGATGTTCGTTAGTCGATTCGAGAATAGGTAATTGTAACTTAATCGAGAGAAATTCATTACCTTAAAAATTTGTCAATTTAAATTTTAAAACCTTTTCTTTAAATTTAATCATGAATACAAACGTTTCTACATCTAAATGAATATTACATCTTGCTTTCATCTCTTGATTAAGTGGTTTGATTTAATTCTAGTAGTTTGATTTATTTTCCTTTTTAAAATCTCAATCAACACTCATTCTCTTAATTATTTAATTAAGTAATAAAATGGTAGTTTACTAATTTTTATCGTCGTCTAAAGGATCAATACTTTACTCATTATTGTATTATTATTACACAATAGTTATACAGCAATATTTTGTAATAAAAAAAAGCTTAATACAAAAAGACTCACCAATATACGATAAACAAGCAAATGAATTATGAAAACATTGTGCAATGTTAATTGCATCATAGCTTCTTGTACTTATACTAAATGTCATCTTTGGTTACTAGATCAAATTGAAGAATTGCTTAATTGCAATGACCTTTATAGGTCCTAGTAACACTTAATATCATCAAATGGTAATTTAATCAATAAAAGAGGCTTTATACCCACCATATATCATTGCCGAGTCCATACACCTGTCCAATAAGAATCATGTTTTCCTTTCATGGAACTTCTTACAGTATTATGCAAATGGATAAAACAAAGGGCCAGAGTTACTTATGAATCAGGCATAGAACCAATCGAGATAGATAGTTACAATTTTGAATCCGTTCCGCATAATGGAAAGTCAACTAGAGATGGTATCTAATTTAAGATGTCAATCCATCCAACAATACCCGGGCCAATCACTCAAAGCAACAAAACAGCCTGAAACTGTAAACTCGATGACTGTATGACAGACTAATTCATCAATTTTGCACTTTCACAGATTAATTCACAACTATCAACCCGATGATTGAAAGATTAATATGAAATTAACTTTAAACTTACGATTGTAGAAACATTTCAAAAAGTTTAAGCAGGAACATGAAGATGGTGTCCCATGGAATTTACGGGATTACTTCACATGACAGAGTGAAAGATATAGTAATAGATTAAATATAAAAGGCTTTTATTACAATACCTATTCTTTGGCCTGAAACTGAAGACACTTGTTAATTCTAGACTCTCTCGACGGCTCAACAAAGTCACCATACAAGTAAGACCAGAAAAAGGTTTACCATACAAACAGAACAAGTGATCAAGCTATTGCATTACTCAGCTGATCGTATTGTCAAATTAAAGCTATAGTAACCATTAGTTTTCCCAAGTTGTACAAGCTCCTCTGCCTCCCTAACCATCGACTCCTTAATCAATCCGTCCACCACACGCTGCAAGACTCTCTCATCAACGAGACGTTTCCTTCTAAACGCGTCCTTCGACAGCTCAAAGGCAAAGTTGAAATTACCTTTCTCACATACAAAAGGAATAAATGTAGCAAAAGTTGATTTCTTTGGTTTACAATCATTATTCCACATCTCTCGATACCAATGCTTTGCTTCATCTAACATGTCCTCGTTAACAAATCCTTTAATCAAAGCGTTAAAACTATACAGATCAGGTTTTATACCCTTCCTCTTCATTTGCTCAAGCAATTCAACGGCATCTTTCGTTCTCTTCTTCAATGCCAATCCATCCAATTTTGCATTATAACTCCTTATATCAGGAAGAAGATTCTTCCCCAGCATCCGGGCCCAAATACTTTCCCCATTCTCAAACTGACCATTTCCATAAAATCCTTTTAAAAGAAAATTAAAAGTATACAAATCGGGCTCGATGCCTTTCTTCTCCATCTCATTAAGTAACAAGAGCCCCGAATCCAACGAACCCATATCACAAAATGCCTTAATAACCGTATTATAAGAAACCAAATCCGGTTCAACATTCAACTTCTCCGGCAACTCCCTGAACAACCCGTCAACCTTATCAAACTTCTTTGAACTAGCATAAGCAGCCAAAAGCGCATTGAAAGACAAAACGGTTCTCTTGCAGTTTCGCCCGGGCATTTCATCGAACACTTTCTGAGCACTCTCAGCCATCCCAGATTTCCCATAAAGACTAATCAAGCGGGCGTTGAAACCTTCTCTGGAGATGTCTCTATACTTCTTTTGGTCCTCAAGAATCTCCTCGATCCATCGAAAGCGTTGGGCAGTAGCAAGGCGGCGAACGGTGGATTCGTAGATACCAGTTTTGGTGCGGAAGCGGTCATTTTCGCAGGCATTTTTGAACAACTTAACGGCACGCTTGAGATTGCGCTCTTTGTTGAGGATCTTACAAAGCGATTTGGCACCAATAGTCTTGCCGGTTTCAAGAATGGTGGCGGGATCGGCAGATGTGGAGAAAGCGCGGCGTATGAAACGAGAAAGCGAAGACATTCCGATATATCAATGGGGTGATTCTACGATCAAAAGCTGACGGCTACAAATGATTACTGAAATATCACGGTTTTTAGGGTTTTAGCCTTTTAGGGGGCTTTTCATTTTTAATGCAAATTAATTTAAACCTTCGCGTAACATTTCTATTTCATCTCATATAATATTTATTAATAAATTATCAACAAAAATTATTTTATTTTATTAAATTATTAAAATTAAAATTTTATTTAAAAATATTTATTAGTATCAATAAAAATTATTTTATTTTATTAATTTCTTCTTATATAATATTTATTAATAAGTTATGAATAAAATTTATTTTATTTTATTAAAATAAAGTATTTTTTATTTTAAAATAATATTTATTTAAATATATTTTAATTATTAAATAAAAATTTTTATTTAAAATTTATGTATTTTTGAAGATATTTAAATTTTAATTATATTTATTAATTTAATTTAAACATAAATTATTCAATTTTAGTTAATTAAATATAATTATTCATAACTCATATTAATAATTAATAATATATATATTGATAGTTAATAAGATTGTAAAAAATAGAAATCACTTTTTAGTGATTTTCACAAATTTCAAAAAATTTTAAAACTCAAACTAATTAATTTTTACTAAATTTAAAAAACTTATAAATAAAAAATAAAAAACACAAATAAAATTAAACAGAATATTTTAAAATTTTAGAAGGGATTCCCTTCTCTTCATGCCCGTTCAGTTCAGGCTTCGATCCAAATGTCAGATAAGGTTCCTCAAAATATCTAGAATATCGGGTCTAGCTTTTTTTTTGAGAAATTAAAAAATCTCATTGATGAATGGTATATTACATCGGGTGAACTGCTAGAGAACCACTTACTCCTATTACACAGTTATAACAAACGACAACATGCTCCCATTATACAGATATAACAAACGAAGACGCATTACATAACTGACAACAACCAAAAGAGTAAAATAATCTATTTCTTTACGGAAACTTCCAGACATTACCCGATTAGGGTTGGCGATGGCTAAGTGACGAAGTTGAGGAACTCTGTCGACGAAGGATCTGTTGATGCAGGGCACACCCCTCTCTTATCGACTTACGACAACAAAAATTGACAGGTACTCGTCCTTAGATCATCGATTAGGGTTAGAAGCTTTCCAGAATATAATTCTTTTTCTTCAAATTTCAGCGGCAAGACAGATCTCATTGAGGCTTTACCGAACGATGAACCCAGCTTGGAAACACCAACTAGGTAGGATTTCTTATGTTTTCTTACCCTTTGCTACTCCTTTTGCTAACTTTCTCATCAGAGAGCTAATAAGTTGTCTTCTTGTCAGATCCTGTGATGTCATGTGGGGAAGAGGCTAGCTAGGTTATCTTCGTTGGAGGTTGTAACAGATCACAACAGATGATAGAAGATTCAGGTATTCCTTGAATGCTGCATAGATCCTTAGTACTGAGATATGGGTTCTACGAGTACAGAGTTTTGAGATTTGTATTTTGTTGTGTATTTTAACTTTAGGGATTCATGTAGGCTAGAATCTCCAAATATTGGTCAGTCTACCACTGCAGTGTCGGTTGAATTAATGGATGATTAGTTGTTCCCTGATGCTCATAGTAGTGAGTTCAATGATAGAATTTAGAGAGTTAGTCTAGTCTCTAAATCTTTTACCATTTCTTTCATTCCAAATAACCTGAGCACATGTAGCAGCCAATAATAATAGGATTTCTTTTTCATGTTTAGTCATCTACAAGTAAGGGATATCCAATAGAAAATCTGTAATACTTCTATAGGAGTAATAAGGAAAACTTAGATTAGAAATCTTTGCCTAAACTTCCTTTGAGAATATACAGTTAAAAATAAATAATCTCTAGATTCATCCTCCTGCTTGCATAGTGTACAGGTCTTAGGAATGGTTAGGGAATTCAACCTATCCAGAGTGCTTAGTTTCTTCATCATAATGAGCCAAAGCAGGAAACTCACATTGGGTCTAAGAACCTTGTTCCATATCTGCTTATCTCGTCCGACAAGATCAGTAGACCTCTCCCTCATTCTTCTTACATCTTTTGAAGTGATTTCTAAAATAGGAATTCCTTTCCACAAGTAGATATCCCTCTCTCCCTGACTTCTAAATTGAGGCAGGGATAGCAATCTCACCTCAGCTGGGGGAGGGTCCAATTCCCGTTACTGATAATTGCTTGAAGCTTTGAATCCTTAGGAAATCGACTTAATAGAGATCTGGCCAAGTGATTATGAATTAGTGATCCATTCCCTGTCCAATTGTCATACCATAGAGAAATTCTATCTCCTGTCCCAATCCGACATTGAATATGCTGAAACCTATCCTCTCTCAATCTGAGCAGTTGGTTAAAGAATCAAGTGTAGCAATTTTTGAGCTTGAGGGCCCACCAACTTCCTCCTTTTATTATATAGGAATGGATCCAAATAGTCCACATGGTCTATTTATCACTGTGTAGTATCCAAATATGCTTGGAAATGAGAAGTTTGTTTTTGCTGAATAGAGAATCCAGGCCTAATGCTCCTTCTTCTCTTGGTTTGCAGATTGTCTTCCAACTAACTTTTGCTAATCCTCTTTCGCCGTTCCCTTTATCACATAAGAATTGTTTCATCAGTTTTTCAATTGTTTTGATAAGCCCTTTTGAAAGAAAAAGATAGGAGCACCAGTAGGAATTCATAAACAAAATCACAAATTTCAGAAGTTGTATTTTCCCTTCGTAAGATAGAGCTCTATTTGCCTAAGCTCCCAATCTTTTATGAATCTTATAAATCAAAGGAATGCATTCATAAAACTTTAGTTGCCTTGAAGAGATAGGGATCCCCAAGCATAGCAATGGAGGATCTTTTGTTTCCATTCCAGTAAGTTGAGACAGAAGATTTGAGAGTTGAGAAGCACTTTTGGAGAGGATGAGGAAGCTCTTACTTTGACTCGTACATAGCCCCGACATCTCCTTAAAGAGATTGAGGGATTTCATCAACAAGGTGACTGAGTGGACATTAGCCCTGCTTAGGAGAATAAGATCATCTACAAAATATAAACTATTTAGTGAAATTTTCTTACATTTTAAGTGGAACCTGAATTTTGGATCTAAAGAGGTGTTGTGCTTTAGAATTTGAGTAAGAACCTCCACACAAATTAGAAATAGGTAAGGGGATAGAGGATCCCCTTACCTAAGCCCTTTCTTACCTTTGAACATCTTCGTAGGGCATCCATTAATCAAAATTCGATAGGAAGCAGTAGAAATACATTCTTAAATCCATGTATGAACTTTAGGGGAAAGTTTGTAACCTCTAATGTTTGTAGAAGGAAACACCAATTAACGCTATCAAATGCTTTCTTTAAGTCAATTTTAATAGTGCAATTTTGGGGGCTTCTCTTTTGATTGTAACCTTTAAGAAGCTCCTGCACTATTAGGATATTGTCCCATATATATCTATTGGCCAGAAAAGCTCATTGATTCTCACTGATAAGGAATTTAAGAACCTCCTTCATCCTATTAGCTAAAATTTTTGCAATGATCTTATAACGGAAATTAGTGCATGAAATAGACCTGCAATCATTCTAAGTTTTTGGAATGGAATTTTTAGGGAACAAACGTAGATAAGTCTTGTTTATTTCCTTCAATAAGGCCCCTTTTAGGAAAAATTCCTAGATTGCTTCCATAACTGTCCCCCTCAAACTAGACCATGCTTTCTGGTAGAAAAATCCATTTAGACCATATGGACCCGGAGCTTTAGAATCATTCGAACTAAAAACAACCTTCTCAATCTCCTGATCAGAAACAAGTCTTAATAGCTAAGCACTTTCATTCTCAGGAATTTTGGCTGTGATGAATTGTGCAAGATCATGATTATGCTCTAGTAAAGTGGCCTCTGTACCCAGTAACTTTTTTAGAAAGCCGTGGCCTCTTTAGTAAGTTCTTCCTGTCCATACACTTCCACTCCTTCTTCAGTTTTAATAGAGGAAATTCTATACATATTCCTTCGGGTTAATAAATAATTGAAGAAAAACTTCGTTCATCTATCTCCATCCTTGAACTCATTAACTCTAGCTCTTTGTTTGTATAAATAGCATTGATTATCCACCACCTCCAAGTACTTCTTAAGGGCTGCTTTTTTCTCCATAGCTAGATTTCTATCCGAGGGGTTTGCTGCTAGTGAATTCTGAATAGAGTTAAGCTTCTTCCTTAACATGTCAACCTGCTTAGAAAGATTCTTGCCTTTCTTGTTGTTAAGAATCTTCAATTTTTGTTTAATAGCCTTAAGCTTCTGAATGCATAAGTACTGCTTAGTCCCATAACACTTATGCTCTAGCCCTTTTGGTCATTATAGATATACAACGCTATCAAATAGAGTCAAAATCGCTTTTTAAAGTAAGGGCATGCTTCATTCTGTTTTTACTTTTTTAAAATCTATTTATTTAACTAAATGATTCAAATAAAAATTAGTTTATGAATCAGATTTAAAAATATTTATTATTGATTTTTAATTTGATAAAATATAATGAAATTTTATTAATAAATATTATATAATATATTAAAATAAACATATTTATTTACTTAATTCATAAAATAAATCTATATTGAAATAGCTAAATATTTATTATCATCAATAGTAGAGCGTAACTATACTGATCTTGATAATTAAATAAATTTTTATTTTTGTTTGAAAATATAAATCAGAATTAGGAAACAATAATAAAAGTAAAAAAAAAAAATGAAATTCGAACCATACAACCCGTATGAATCTTGTATCGTAAGAAGGGCTGAAGTACGGGGAACAAGTATAGTTAGGGCCTTGGGGTAAAAAAATCAACAGAACGGATTTTATGCTCCAAACGTAAGTGACGGGGAGTGGAAAAAAAGCTTCCCGAACAAGTTAAATTTTGAAATTTTTCAAAAAAGCTTCGAATTTTTACTTATTAAAAAGTTGTATTTTAATTTTTTAAAAGCTATTTTTATTTAAAAAACGCTTTTGAGGTTTACTGTTAAATATTTATTTTATTCTAAAAATAACTTTTGCGTTAGAAAAAAGTACTTTTGAAGTTTCCAAAAGCTTAACCAAACAGGCACTTAATGTATGAAAAAGGTACTTCTTTTCCTTTAATTAATTTAGGATAAATTATATTAAATAACTTATGAGAAAATATGTAATGCTCAATAATTTTGATCGATTTATTTTAATAACTTTTATTTTTAAAATCAATCAGTTTATTAATTAATCGATAGATTTTTGTAAATTAATAAGTTCTTATAAACAAAGATAAATTAATTAACTTTTATTTAACAATCTTTTTTCAATTAAAATTTAAATTCTTTAATTTTATTTAATCTTTAGCTAGTTTTATTATGATCGAATACATATTCAACATTTTAAACTTTAAATATCTTATCTTATCAGTTTGATTTTTGATCTAATTTTAAAAACATTAATTTTAACTTAAATATTTTCATTATAATATTTTGAAGTATTTAAATTTTAAGTTTGTAAATCGTTTAGTTTAAACCCTAAATGTTTTATTTTTGTTAATTGTATGGGTCCTAGCTAGTGTCACATAAAATACACGTGATTTAGTGGGACACATAAATTTTAATTTATTAAATTTTATTTTAACTATATATAATGAGCTCTAATTAAAAGTAATAATTCTAATTTAATAAAATAATCTAACTCAATCCTAATTAACCTAATTTTAATAAATAATCCTAATTTATAAATTTATAAATTGAGTTTTCCATCTACTTCATTTTTGTGACCTCCCCCTCCTTTTACAACTCACATGTCACTACTACAAAAAATAATACAATAGGCGTAGCGCACTAGCTCATATTGGCAATTAAATCCAAGGCGTCTTGTAAGAATACTAATTAAGAAACACAGTGACTATTTTATGAGCATGCATTGTATACAGGTCCTTCCTTATTCTTTCCTTGTTAATTGAAAAATCAATATCTAAATTCTCGTAGATGAGAATTTCGGTGGGATAGATACTGTCGCCGATGACCGCCACATGAGAGGTAGAGTTTAAGAGTCTAGATATTCTCTTTAATATTATAGTATTTTATTGTGTTCAATAAATCTCAGTCATTTATTTATATAAGTTTCGCAAAGAACCCGTATAAGATCCGCAAAATAAATAACTATAATTATATAAAAAAATAAGACAAAATAAAACTGGACAAAAAATCTAAACTCAAATTTAACGTAACATTTCTTCAAGCAAATGATACCTAGCGCAAGTAGCAAGTTTCTTCCTTTCAGGGTTCTACAAGTAAAGCCACCACTTGCACACTAATCCATGTACCTGCTCGTCCTTATCTGTATTAGACTGAATGCATCGAAGATTGCCTCAAATTAGCATATCATTGAAGTTAATATTTTAAAAATTAGGATATAAACCAAATCAATAAGATAAGAGATTTAAAGTTTAAAAAATTTAATAAATATTAAATAATTTAAAATATGATTAAAAGAGATTATTCTTTATCCATCTAAAAATTTAAAGTTTAATTTTAAAAAAAGATTATTAAATAAAAATAATTGATTTATTTTAGTTTATAAGAATTTATTAATTTGTGAAAATCGATCAACTAATTAATTAACTGAAATAAATTAAAATAAATTAAATAAAAAATTAAACACTGAACTGAAAAATTAACTAAATGGTTGAATTTTTTAATGCAAATTGAAGTCATCGATGCACAAAAGTTGAGATTTTTAGTAGGTACATATCAAAATTTGTTTGATGAGCCATGGGATTGGAAACCAAAATCTAATTTTCTTAGAACTTTTTCTTATGATGATCTCTGGGGTGTGGAGTAATGATGAAGAAAATTTCAAGGTAGGTTGACCCATGCTTTTAGAGACCGAAAGAAAGTAACTTGATGCTTGAATAACAACTTATCAATTTCATATCTATTTAAACTTGAATTATAAGTTGTCTTTTCCTTTTTTTAAGAAATCCACCTATTCTAATTATTTTTTTTCTTAAAGGTGTCACATATGAAGGACTCGACATAGCCGACTAATTATTAGGTGATCTAAAAAAGCTTTTGTTTACTCTCTTCTATTTTTGCATATTGATATGATTGTTGGTGCTTTTAAAGTAGTGCAATTGCAAACATTCGAGCTAAAAAAAGATGAAGTTGTTGGAATGAAGTAGAAGGAGAAATCAATTTGAAAATTTTAGAAATTAGGGTTATTGGTTAAAATTAGCGTTCTCTATCTATTTCTCCATCTCTTTCTCTCTTCTTCTACGTGTCTTCCCCTTTTCTTCTCTCTATCCCTCTTTTAATATTTATTACTCCTTTGTTTCTTTCTCTTTCTCGTCCTTTATTTCTTTACGTCTCTCTCCATCTCCCACTCTTTATCTCTCTCTCATTTATTTACTTTTTGTATGTCAAGTGAGTTATGTCACTCTACTAACATAGTTGCCTACCTAAAAAGCATGTTTAACTTATAAGCTTAAATTAGTTACATAATTTTTAGATATCTTTTGATTAACCTATTTCATGAGTTACTCAATATTGTAATAACTGCAAGTGCACGGTGTAGTTGTAGCTAGTATCGATAAGTACAACTGAATCCCACGAAGGTGACGAATACTAATAATTACCGTTCTCCTATTATCTAGCCTAAGGTTTGATTATGGTTGGATTAAAGAAACTAAAGTAAGCAAATAAAATAAACAAGCAACACGATTTAAACAAAGAATCATTGAATTAACCACCGAAATCAATTAGTTAGTATCTAGGCTTTGAATCCCCTAAACCCTTATATGCAATTGTTGTTGGATCGGAAAAAGAAAACATGTTTTGTTTGGAAAAATGGTATATTCAAAACTTTTAAGAAATCATTACTTGCAGCGGAAGCAACAAATCCAAATGAACATGCCAATCCATACATGATATGGTATAAGGATAATAAAACATAAACAAGATCAGGAGTATTACTGACTCCTTCGCTACAGCTTTAAATCCTCGCTGCGTTATCCTCTCCTTCTTCTTGTATCCAAATCCTTTGCCTTTGAA
>JANVCL010000002.1:25070029-25082392 GCA_026546855.1 Erythroxylum incrassatum | reverse complement strand
GTTCGCAAAACTCACCCAAAATTTGCAATTATTTTTCAGGACTATGAAGAATACCCCGTTCGGCGAACGGGAGTATGCCTACTGCTTGCTAAAGAAAGTTAGAGGTCGGGATCAGTTGTGTCTGTCTATTGTATTGGTTTATTGTGTCCGTCTTTTGTATTGGATTACTGTTATCTCAAGTTGTAAATTTTTGTAAATTCTGAAAATGATGTTTTGTATCAATGTTGGTCCTAATTGGCCATGAAAACCGTACATTGTACTGCCTGCTTTATTACTGAGTTTTCCGCCTATGCATGTACCGTTTCCAAAAACAAATATTTATCAACCGATATACCTATGATAATGTCGATCGCTTTACAAACTTCAATGAAATTTGTACCGACCGTAACCGAGTGATTGCTTTAGCACGCCGCTTCCGCGGGCACGAGCTCGGATATCACACTTGATATCGGGTTCGGGTCTTGCGGGAGTGGGATGCTACAATCCTGGATCAATAATCAGTATCTTTCTTTCTTCAAATGTGAGTTTATTTATTAAATCAACCATTGGATCTTCTTCACTCTGAAACGGTTGGAAGCTCAGATTATATGCATCTTATGCAACTGAATGAAATCTCTTATCGAATTCACATTGACTAGCTACTCTTTAAGCAAGGCATTTCATTCATCAATTTGTTAAAAAAATTCTTTCAGAAGCTCTTTTTGAAATATCCCTCCATTTATGAAACCTACCTTTGTCTTTTCTTTACTATCAAATATGAGTCGGTCAACTTTCATTTCAGCAAGGGTTTCCATTAATTTATCTTCCATAGGTGGCTCATTAACTGGAGGTGTTTGCTGCCATAAATATCTAACTAGAGCATAATCTTGTCATCCATAAGTATAAGAATTGCTCCACCCTGGATTGTAGTTATTCTCATATAGCACACCTTGACGTCAATTGTACATACTTGATTGCTCCCATAAATAAGTAGGTGCTTGAAATTAATAATTGTACTGATAACTCCCACCAATGTCACTACACAACCTGAATATCAATTGAGCTTCCAAAAACATGTGCAAACACCTGACTCTCCCATATAGTGATGTCATAGTTTGCGAAGACATATTCTAGCTCCCATAAAATACTGTCCACTCCATCTTTCCATTGCGAGCTGTGGTTATGACAATGAATCGCAATTCCTACAATAAACCACAACTCAAGATCAAATAGAGAAATTCAAAAGAAAATTAAGTTAATAATCCATAAATACAACAAGATATAATAAAATAAAATAAAAACAAAGATTAAAAAATAAAATGAAAAATAGTTAAAGTAATATCAATTAGATTTTCCTAATATCAAAGCCTCCAGCAGCGATGCCAAAAACTTGATTTACCTATTTCGTGAGTTAGTCAATATTATAATAATTGCAAGTGCACGACATAGTTGTAGCTAGTATCGACAAGTACAAGTCGATCCTATGAAGATGATGAATACTCGTAATTACGCTTCCCTTATTATCTAGCCTAAGGATTGATTGTGGTTAGATTAAAGAAACTAAAGTTAAGCATATAAAATAAACAAGTAGCACAATTTAAGCAAAGAATCAATGAATCACTAAATTAATTACCGAAATCAATTAAATAGTATCTAGCCTTCGAATCCCCCTAAACCTTTAATTGATTGATCTTTTGTCACACAATTGTGCTGTTAATTAATTGGACCATGGAGACTCCTATGGTATGCTAGTAGCTGACCTTAAGTCTACTAACAAGTAATCATAAGGTTTTTAACCGAATTACTTAAGTTAAATCTTATAGGGTTGCATTATCGTTTTATGAATTCTCTATTAGGTTTGACTCTAATCCAGAAGATTTTATGTCATCCTATCTCTAGGGTTGCAGTTAACTCTTTCCAATTACAATGGATTTATTCAAATATATGATTTTTGAATCACTATATATGAAATCAGATTATGGTCTAATATTTAAGAACATTAGATCATAAATAAAAACAAGTAATTGGATCGTATAAATCAATCAATCAATTGCATTAAAGGAAAAATCAAAACATGTTAAGGTATAGAAATATGGTTCATCTAACCTAAATACTTAGTAGAAGTTTAGTTACATATAATCAAACACTAAATCAAACATACATTGAAAGAAAAACAAATAGAAAATAATTGGTTCATTATAATTCTAAATCTCCCTGATTGTCTTATATCAAATATTATTGCGATGTAAAGTTAGGATCTTGTATTCCGATGGATTTATCATTGATTTCTTTGTCTTTTATACTTCTATACACCTAAATCGTTCCTTTTAGATGAACTCCATATTTGGAATCTCCCCCAAGGGTCTAATCTTCAACTCCTATCGACTGCATCCTCTTTACCTCCTAAAATGTCTCTTTATACAAAATTTAGGGTTTTGGGGAGAAACACAGTCTTTTGCACGACCATGAATCAAACTCTGCATAATCAAAATTTTTTGGATATTGCAAAAGTGCATGACCTCGAAGAAGTGCACGGGCAGATGCACAGTTGTGCATTCCTTCAGATTTATCAATTCTACATTTTATGTTGTGTTTTCTTTCGAATTCTTAACTCCATGAAGACAATTTTCATCTGTATAAACACTTGGAAAAAAATTAAGTACCAAATATATGATAAAAGTATAAAATATCAAGCAAAATACACCAAATGAGGGTGGTAAAATATAGCCAAATTTCCATCTACCATCTTTTCTTTAAATAAGTTACCTTACTTGGCAAGGGAGGTTGCTTTACATCGAAGTCAAAATTGCGTCACGTAGTTAGACTAATTTTATCACTCTTTGGCCTATGTTATAGGTGAATTTATTCACTCCAATAAGATAGTTATCTCATCTTGAAGGTATGATTGCCTTATCTAACTAGACCAATTGCATAACTCTTAGATTTTTGTGTTCAAAATAAGTTGCCTCACTCCACTAAAGTAATTGTCTCACCTATAAGACATATTTAGCATTCCTAACTAGAACAGTTGCATAAATTTTAAATAACTAATAGCATAAAAATGAGATAGAGAGAGCAAGATAGTGAGCTAGAAAGAAATAAGTAAAGGGATAAAGATAAAGACAGGAAGATAGAGAGAGAGAGGAGACAAATGGGTTATTTATTAGACTGTGTTAAGTTAATGATGAGTTTTCTTTTTTATTTTCCCTTATAAAACCCTTTAATCCTTGACTAATAATATCCTTAAATAAACTAAGATTACATAAAGGATAGCATAAAATTGATAAAATCAAGATAATTTAGATTAGAAAACATAAAAAAACTAAATGAAATATATATTACATATATCAATAGTATAGAGGGAAAAGGAGCTTATGTTTTAGTTAGTATTGAGGGTGGTGAATTCGGAAGAGATGCTCAGAGGGTGAAGGTAGAGGATCTGGATTGAGGAGAGGCATAACCACCATTAGCTATAACATAACCAAAGGTAAGGGCATCAAAGACAAAGGATGTTAAGCTAACACATTAACAATTCATAATAGAAATACATAAGAGGATGATTCATCTATTGTATCAATAGAAAATCACACCCATCTAGATGCAGTAGGAGCATTGTGAAGTTCTTATCATACAAGGTTTAAAGATGACTAGTTGGAAGAGAGCATGTGTTCTTATTTCAAACATGTTGGATTTTTAGGTTGTTTCCACTATCTTCACTTATAGTAAAGTAGGATGATGGCAATAATTATAATGGCATGATGGATATTTGATCTACTATTTATTTTCTTTGCTTTCTTTTTCTTTCCCTATACTTCTAACTTGTTTAATTATTATTTTATTTCATTTTTTGTTTAGTACCTTCGTTTTATTTTGTTCTTTATATATTTTGTGTTTTTTATATGTTCTTTGTTGTCTTTCTATACATTGTACTCTTTTTTATGATTCTTACAAAAAATTATCCTAACATCCACGAATTGGCATATAAAACTTTCTATTTCTTTAAATTTTCTTCAATTTCTCCACTTTTCTCATACTACTCTTTTATTTCATATGCTACATATGTGTTTATTGAGGATAAACTATAATTTTATAGTAAACTACAATTTTATATATAGGAAAGGGATTAATTTTGAGCCATAGTTATATAGGAAGCACCTTTTATGTGAACCAAATCAATAGCATTTATCTTAGTAAGTTACAATTCCAATAAAATAAATAATAAAAAATAATGAAATTAAGGTTATTGGTTTAATGGTTACATTACTTTGTAATTAAACTATAATAAGTTCATGGATATTGACACTATTGAGTAGTTTATTTTAAACTTGAATGAACAATCTTGAGAATGATGTGACTATGTCTATAATAGATTGATATTTTTGTATATCAATATTTAATTAACTACAAGTGTGTGGCATACCTGTAGCTAACATAGGTAAGTATGAGTCGATCTCACGAAAACAGTAATTACTAGTATGTATCTTTCTCCTGTTATCTAGCCTATGAATTGATGTTTGGTTTTTAATTAAAACTAAAATTAAACAAATACAAAATTAGAAAGAATAATGAACACAGAAGATTAAGGAAATTACTTGGAAAAAATAAATATAAAAGACTAGTGTCTAAGTGATGAATCCCTCTAAAACATTAAATAATTAATCTTTTATTATGAAATTGTTTTGTTGGTTATTGGACTGTGAAAATTCCTATCTTATGTTAATATCTCTCTCAATACTATTAACAATTAATCCATAGGTTGATTAACTGAAATCTTTCTAGTTAAAGTTCCTATGATTGCATTATCGATTTATGAATTTTGTTATTAAGTTTGACCCTAATTTGGAGGATTTATGTTGACCTATCTCTAGGTTTGCAATCAAGTCATTTCAATTATGGTAGGTCTATTCATACAAAGGATTTCTCAATCTCAAGTATATGAAATCAAATCATGCACTAATATTCCATATATATTAGAATAAACATATAACACATAATTGAATCACTATAAATCAATCAAAATAATTGCATTGAATAAAATATTAACATATATTGTATCACAAACTAGTGTTCATCACTCTTAGACATTAAAAAGCGTTTAGTTACTTATAACAGAAAATGAAATCAAACATAATCATGCAAAAAAACCTAATAGAAAACGAAGAGTTCATAATTCTAAATCTCCCTTTCTATTCTATTGAAGCTTCTTATAAGTTTATATTAGATGTAGCTTTCTATCAGATCTCTTTTGATTTCAACTTCGTATTTTCCTCATCTTTGGTTCAAAATCTTCACCTCTTTGAATGTTTCATGTCTTAAGTCTGCTACTAAATTTAGCTCCACTAAATTTGCCTATATTTATGTCATTTTATATTAAAATTTATTTTTTCTAGGACATACACAGTCTACTACACAGGTGTGTGAGAGACCATGTATATTAAAAAACTCCAGAATTTGTGATTTTACAAAGGCACTGAGATTTACTTAGGTACACACACAACTGTGTATCTCTAATTTGCTTCAAAACTTTGTTTAATGCCAAATACATCAAATATAGTTATATAATAGTGGTCAAATTAGCATCTATCAAGCATCCTCACTCTTAAGCATTTGATGGTCCTT
The DNA here is from genome assembly GCA_026546855.1 of Erythroxylum incrassatum. Taxonomy (NCBI): domain Eukaryota; kingdom Viridiplantae; phylum Streptophyta; class Magnoliopsida; order Malpighiales; family Erythroxylaceae; genus Erythroxylum; species Erythroxylum incrassatum. The sequence goes on along the minus strand of JANVCL010000002.1, from coordinate 25,076,794 downwards.
AAGCATCTTATAATCAAAATTATTAATTTTACAATATCTATCATTTATTAATCTTAACATGGCCATTTATAGTCTAAATCATCAAGTCATATTAATCAAATTAACATACAACTAGAGTCAAGTTATTTTAAAACTAACTTCATAAGTCAATATTAATAATAATTACAACAGTAATCTTATTAAAATAAAAAGCATAAATCTTTGCACCCTCAATAAGATTTCACTTAATGCACTCAAGTTTTTAGGGTGAAAAGTATCAAACCCTCATTAAATGCATAGTAGAAGTCTTACCATAGGTTTGCAATTTCATCACATCTCCACCACTTGTATGTAAACTAGAAACAAAAATCAAACGGTCATTATAGGTTACAATAAGGTTTAAGTAAGGTATGATTGGGATAATAGAAAAGGTTTATTTGAAGGAGCTTTACTAAAGAGAGCATTACATGAAACTTGTTCACAATATACACAGGTCCATTCATTATGAATCCATTGGAACTATTTTTTTCTTTTATTTTCTATGCTCTTTTTTAAATCAATGAAAATAATTTCAATTATCATGTACCACAATTAAAGAAATATTTTACCTTTCAAATTTTCAAGTTTCATACAATAGCACAATGTAAATAACCTTAAGGTTCAAATTAATAAAAAGGCTTTAAAAAAAAAATGATTGTGGTTATTAATGGGTTATAATCAATGAAAAATGTTAAGGCTTAAGCTTGGTTACTCCTAAAGGATAAATTAAAGTAAGTTATTTATCAAAGAAATAGGCTTAAATAAGTTGTTGAATCTAAGTGCCTTTATCATTTCAATGCTTCTAATTAAAAAATGATCTTAATATATATAATAAAAGCAAGTTCTGGAATTATTAAACTATGCATGATAATACACATGAAATAATTAAAAGAGTTAAATTGTTTTTGAAATTTTATTCATAGGCTCAAATGCGTAAAAAAAAAGATCATATATGTGTAAATCATATGCAATTTCATTCAATTTGGTTCTTTCAATGACTATTAAAGATGACTTATAAAAACAATTTTATTCTAACTATCATCCTTTTGTATACTAATTTAAATCAATATTCAATAGTGATTTCAAGTATTTATGGATAGATTTCAACTAATTCAAGATATCAGTTCATTAATTTAATAAAAAAGATTATAATAATCTTAAGAAAATCATTAAGGTCATTAAACACTTTCCATACTTAAAATTGTACATTGACCTCAATGTACACAATATAAGCATATATTATAAGTAAAAAGGTTAAGTTAGTACTTTCATGAGTAATATTACTTTCTGATTTTGGTTTTGAAACTATCCATCTAATATTAGGCTAACATCCTTGAAAGATATAAAGAAAAAGGGACAAAAAGATAAAATAAAATGAAATAACACAAATAATTAAAAATTCAGTACATATCATTAACAATAAGCTTAAAAAAAATAACAACGGAAAGAAAACAAGAAATATAAAAAATTAATAAAGAAAAAGAAAGAAAGAAGATACAAAATTTAGGAATCTCCCTTATGATGTGATCTCAACTGGTCTAATGAATGAGGGTCTTTGCTTTGATGACTGGAGTTATTAAGGTAGTACCCTCACTAGAAGGTGGAGGCTAGAAATCAATGCCTTAAAGGTTTTCGAACAACAACATCAGCTCTCTTATCCATCTAACTAGAGTCTTGAGTCTTCCTAACTACTCAACCAAAGTCTTGAGCCATCCTACACGATCCAGAAGCTCCACCTGCCTTCATTGGAGAATTTTTAGTAGTGATGACTGTGGTTATAGTGGCTGCTTCATGGTATGTTGCTCTACTCTATCTCCACCCTCTACTGTTAGCTCATTAGGCTTCCTAATAAGTATATATATGTCACATGTGGGTCTTTGACGTCTAAGAATCATATGAATGTGATGCATCACTACGAGGGCACTACTATGGTACCCATTTGTGACATCAGTTGTAATCGATCAACTATCCTTATCCATCATGCAAGCTTGGTCATATATAGCTTGAAATAGATTGTGTTGACCTTTATTTCTTAACTATGATGCTTGATGAACTAGCTAAGTGCATGCACTAGGTGAATTGGTGTTCTCTCGCTCATACTCCATAAGTAATACATATCTATGTTCTTGATGACCCCCAACTATCACCTTGACCACTCAATATGTGACTCAGAATTCTATGAACATATCTAACGTCTTGGATTTACTTATGTCATAATCTTCCTTCATGCTAATCATGTGCCAGAAGTGCAAAGAAGACAATCCATATAGAAAGTCTATTCGTAGTGCAATATACTTTAATATCCCTATGTACTCTTGGTCGTAAAGACTCGCCATGATGGAAAACTCTGAATAGCTTATATGGAACATCCCTTCCATCATCCAGATTTGGTCGTCTAAGGTTGATCCCCATCGGAGCCACCTTTCTCCACCAAAAATTAAAAATATGATAAAATTATAATAATCTAATTGTTTAATTACACATTTAGCCCTAATTTTAAAATTAAAAACTCTAATTTCACAATTACATAAAAATGAGAAAATTAAACATTAAATTCATGCAAAAATCAAAATTGATATGCAATTAAGCATAAACCTAATATCAATTAACGCCAAAAAGTAACTAATTAACCTAATTTTACATAAAGATATCACAATTGAATAATTAGTGAGCAAAAATCACATAACTTGCAATTGAAGTTAAAATTTGACCTAGCTCACATGTAATTTAACAAATTGAATCATAAAATCAATTGTGTATGGATTAAATTCAACTATCAAACCACAGTTAAGTATAAAATCACCAAAAAATTCATTAAATCCTAGCTTTAGCATTCTCAGGCAAAAATTACCTAAATCATGCAAAACACCCATTGAATCACATGTAAGCAAGTGAAATAGATAATATTAAATACTTAGGAGACAACAAATTGAAAGAAAAATGTAAGAATTGGGTTTAAGGAATGAGAGGGCAGGGACTGGTGTGAGAAAGGAAGAGAGGAAAATGAGAAAATGAAAGAGTTAGGGCTTTTTAAATTGGATCATGGACTTACATGATCTGCCACATCATAGTTTTTTGTGGACATACATAGTTTGGTATATGGGTGAGTATAAAACGTGTAAGTCTACACCAATATGTTAAGAGAGTGTGAAACTCTTTGTTAACATATGCAATTTCAAAATTAGATGATCAAACATAAAAATTTTGCACTTTAGTTTTATATCACATTAGCACACATACCCTAATACCTTAATTATACACAATCTTATTAAGATGATAAATTATGTATCCTTAAACATATAAAAAATATAAACCCATTCCAGTTGTCAAGATAAAAGTAAACTAACAATGAATTTAAAATAAAACCTAAATTAAGTCATAAGTTGCCTCCCATGTAGCAATTTTTTAACATCATTAGCTTAATGTACCCTACACATTATCATCATCCTGGATTGATTATCAATGGCTTACTTCCACCTTTTTCTCTACAAAGCCATTTAATAGTCTTAAAGTAAGACACCTGTTGCAAGATAATCCTAAGGACATAATTGATTAGATTAATAACAACAATGGGCTCCATTGATGCCCTTTTCAATGACAATCTATTAAAAACATAAGGAATAACAAAACTCCCTAAAGCTTCAGTTGATGCTAGCAATTTATCTTATAGGAAGTGGGAACCCTAAGAACTTAAGGTGAATACCAATGAATCATCTGTAATTTCTTTATTTATTTCCTCTACCAATTCTTCCTCAACCACCTTTTTCCATTCTTCTTCTTTTTCTTCATAGAAAAATGTTTCTAGCTCGCCTTCTTCTTCAACTATCTCGTGCCACTCCTTTACTTCTTATTCTTAGACATAGTCTTTCTCTTCTTCTTCTTCTTCTTCTTCTTCTTCTTCTTCTTCTTCATCTGGAAAATCATTTCCACTTCTTAAGGGTGATTTTCATTCCATATCCTTTAGAATATGTTTCAATAGTACTAGGCAAACTCCACTGCAGTTCTTCAGATAATATCTACTCTAGTTGGTTGATTTAAGCCTCCAAGTTACGTATATAAGCCTTTGTTCTCAGTTGTTCTGTACGAGCCTCTATTCTCTGATGTTTCGTATCATAATCTTGAGCAATGTTAAACATCAACTCTTCCAAAGTAGAATTTACCTCCTCACCTTATTGAAATGTATCTTCCTTTATAAAATTGATTTTCATCTCCTCTTTACTTTGCGACATTAGTAAGCTTAGATAGTATTGTGGTATTATGCTCACTATATTTTGGTGAAGAAAGTCTCTCCCTGAATTCACATAAGCTAGCTATACTCTTGGTAAGGTGTTCTAGTAGTTTATCTCTAATAGTTTCGTCTTGCTGCTCGTGTCATTATACATATTCAGTTAGAGCATAGTCATTCCATCTATAGGCATAAACGTTGCTCCATTTTAAGTTATTGCCATTCTAATAAGGTACATTCCAAGGAAATTTCTGTATGCTCGGTTGCTCCCACATATAGTTGGGTGTTTGACATTCATGATTGTATTGATTACTCCCATAAATGTTGTAACACTGTATGAACATTGGTTGAGCTTCCAAAAACATGCAAGGAAACAACTCTTTCCAATATGGTTATGGTTAGTTGTTCTATATTGTTAGGTACCTAATATTCATGATTAGGGTGTCTCCCGCACACTTAGCTTTTAATCACCCTCGAGCAAAACAATAAAATCAAGATCACAAACCAAACGCTTTCATAATTTCCATATTTCCTAAAAATAGATAATCATAAAAAAGATGAATAAATTTTAAAACCATGGCAAGAAACTGAGCAATATAGAGGTAGACTTGGATAAAATGTGTTTAAATGTGATAGATTCATGGGTACACTTATACACCATTTACGATCATAACGTTCCACGACTTTACATATCATTTCATTTCTCCAACACTAGGATTCACATGCATAATCATAAATCAATAGGAATTTTTAAGGTTGTAATGTGGTTAAAGGTTGAGGTGAGATGTATTTGGGTAATGTGGTACAAAAGTAATAAAAAATAGTGAAGTAAAAAGAACTTGCAATATAACACCAAGCGCAAAAACCAACATTGACTTAAAACTGTGTACATAAGCCATAATGAATTCAAATTCAAATCCAAGCCTTCACATTATAAAATTGACATAGCATGTCGTAACACTACTCAAAATAAGGTCTATAGTAGTGGGGAGTGTAGGTCGATCTCACAAAGAGTGTGTGTAAAGCTTTTGAAAAGAAACCATTTAGTGTTTAGGTTTAGGGGTTTTTGGTTTGGTTCTAAAATAAGAAAATAAGACAAAAGTAAACTAACAAAAAATTAAAGAAAATATGGAAAAGTGATGAAAGTGATGAATTCGTTAGGAATTCGGTTCTTTGGTTCAATCTTAACCTACACCTAATTAAGCATTTTTCAATGATTTTTTTATTCTTTTACCTTTCCTAGCAACTATTAATTGTAGACTAACAACAAGCTCTGTTAATCCCAATTTTTCCTTATATCATGTTTAATTAAGAAACACTCTTTAACTAAACCTAGCCATCAAATAACCTAGGATACGATCTCTAGATTTAATTTGACAGCTACATTACGAATTAGGAAAACAAATTAATCAAGGCAACAACCACAAAAGCTCGGGTCATTTAACCTAGGTTATGTTATCCCTAATGATTGAAAACCATTAGTAGTCATAAACGAATCTCACCATAACAAATACAGATTATATTGAAATTCTAGCAGTGGGTTCTTATATAAAAATAATGAAATAGAGCATTCATTCATTCTCACGTAACACTCAAACATTAAGCATAGGATAACATAATCAGTCCCTAAGAGAAAGAACAACAAAAAATGAGAGAAATGCTCAACTGGGTCATCAATGTCAATGTCACCTCTGAATCGACTTCAGAATGTCTAGCTCTCCATGGGTCTCCAAAGGATGAGAGGTTTGACCCTCTTCATTCTCTCGAAACCTTTTTTTTGGCTCTTCAAACTTTTCCTAGATGAAAACATCAAATTATTCATAACCTTGCAGCCACAAAACATTATTTTATACCAAAAAGTAGGGTTTTCGAGTGAGTTAGCAGTGTCTCACGAACATAAATGGGTGTCTCACAGCTGTGAGCCCTTGCATGGGCGTGACATAGTGTCACACCCATGATAAGTGCGTCATGGGCCTGACACACCTCTCACAAGCATGACAAATTTGTCACGGTCGTGAAATGCATCTTATGGCCATGACTTGTGTTAATCTTCATTATTTTTGGTATGTTCTTATCTCCTCTTACTCTAATCGTTCTCGTTCTTGCTCCATGAAGACAAATAAGTGTGAATCTTTGGAAAACGGCTCAAACATAATGCTTTCAACTCACTTTAGCTCTTTCGCTTCCGAATTGTACCTAAAAACAAATATGAACTAAAGTGAGTATCTTAAGTATTTTCATCTCATTAATCACAAAGTGTTATGGAATAAATGTATAACAATTAAACACATATCAATAAACCCCATAAAGTAATAATCACTTATAAAAGTTGATCATAAAAAATACTTTGTAACCATAAGTAGTGACACTTGAAAACTACATCTCTCTCATTCACTTCGTAATCAAATACCGGTTTCCATACAACTTTGGGAGGAAAGACTAATTATGAATAACTTTACAAAACAAATGCATTTCCTCCTTAATAATTTCATTTAAACATTTCTTCTTTTTCTTTTTCTTTT
>JANVCL010000002.1:25050676-25063890 GCA_026546855.1 Erythroxylum incrassatum | reverse complement strand
TTGGGAGGATGCATATTGAATAAACGCATCAACTCCCTCAACAAATTCAGGATTAATGAAACCATCACGATCTTTTCGCCTATACATCCAAGATCTGTCCCAGAAACTCATATGTGCAGCACTGTTCGTTTAACCCAGTGCACCTAAATTAAAGAAAGTCTGCTATGATAGCCACATGTAACAAAACATGTCACGCAATAATGATTGATCACGCAATAACTATAGATAAAATCATATTACTAACCTCTATCGAAACGCAGACCACTGCTCGTGAAGTACGTGAAGGTAGATGATACTGATAGAGCAACACTGAAAACCTACAACAAAATTGTTCATCCTATCATTAGAAAGCTTTGCATATCACAACAGTTGCCATTTCATATTATACTCAGTTATCCTATTGAAATTTTGGCAGCATTTTGCCTATAAAATAGACATCCCCCTTTTAAAAAAAGGGTCTCCCTGCAATATAAATACACTTCTATATCAACCAGTACCCACAACGCAAATCAAGTTCAATCCATACTACATGTCTATTGTCAATTGATATCAAACATGAAGGCATAACTCAAGTGAAAAAGAGCAAAATGACCTTATTTATGCATCAAAATTCATTATTTTATATGGAACATAATGAGTCAAATAATAACATTAGAAATTCAAGAAGTTATTAAAACATAAGAGAGACAAATAATAACATTAGAAATTTATGTTAAGCATTAGAGTCAAACTTTCTAACAATTTGACTCAAAAGAAAATTATAAGAATTTTTATATTTTAATTTATTAATAATAAATTATTTATAAAATATAGATTATAAATAAAAATAAGAACTTTGAGCATGCTAGTTATTAGTATTATTAAATAAAATTATTATTTTCGTAAATTCATATATAATAACATTTATTTTAATAAAATAAATAAAAAGTGTTATATGGTTAGAAATTATTCATATTCAATTTTTACATGATGCTGATTCGCAGGAAGCCTGTCTACCAAGGTTCCACCACCTAGTGCTAGTTGGTTCTTCTAAGGCTCCTACCAATCTAGGAAAAGGGTCAAGTTACAGATTTAATTCAGGTATATATGGCCTCAGCTAAATGTTACTTTCCTGCTGCATTTTGAATTTGCAAAAACATAAAGTTTTGATCATATAATATTGACTCTTGATCATGTTTATAAAATTATATCCATGCAGAAGCTTCGACTAGCAAAAACAATTGGAAAACCAAGCCTGTTTTTGCATATATTAGTTCCTTTAGCCATGATTCTTCAAGATTGCAAATAAAGCAACTTGAACAAGTTTTGAACTTTTCTTATGTGCAGACAACAAAAATTATATTCACAAAATCACAATTAAGAACCTAAAATCAAGAATCTTAATTACATGTTATATTCATAACATATGAATCGTACATGTTCTATCAATTATATCCGATTTCAAAATTAATTAGAAAAATACACTAATTATCTAAAAATAAATTAAAATAATAAAAAATTCTATTTAAGGAAAATAAATTTTAATTTGCACTTTTTGACAATTTTAAAAGATGTGGCTTTTTCACTTAATTTAAGAACAAAATAAAAATTTAAACTAATAACAAATATTCAAACCTAAATCAATACACATTAACTTGTTTATCTTCATTTTCTAATTAATATTTTTGCATAATTAAGTTCAAGTTTTGTCAACAAGGCATAAACTTTTTATTCAAGATAAAATGGATAAGTTTTTGAGAACGAACACCTGTTCTTTGACAATGGCAAAACACAAGGAAGTACGAGTTAGGATCACAAACTTGGTTATGGTAATAGAATAATGGTATATGTCCAAAAACATCACAGAAACATTTTATCGAACACCTTCAAGGCATAAACTTCTCAACCCCATCTACACACAAATGGTATACATCTTCCCATTATTTACATGCAACAGACTAATACAACAATAATCAAACCCAAATCAACACACAAATGCCTTGAAATCAGTCAAAACAAACAAAAATCCCCAATCTATTTCTTACCTATCGAAAGTGGCAGAGGAGAGAACCTGGTCGTTGTCGCCGGAGAAGCAAGGGTGGAGGAGTCGCCGGAGACGCAACTGCTGGCCGGAGACGACACTGCAAGGGAGGAGAACGCAGGAGGAGAGAAACGGCGAGGAGGAGAGAAACGGCCAGACGCGAGGAGAGGGGAGAGTCGGGCTCGATTTTAATTAAAACTTACCGACGGAATTTTTTAAGCCTACCGACGGTATATTTCCGTCGGCCTAAAAATATATCCACGTCAGCACTAGGTTTTAATTTAAACATACCGACGGAATGGTATACACATACCGTCGCTATTTAACGATGGCACAAATCCGTCGGTATATGTTCATCGCTAAAACTTCCGGGAATATTTCGCTCCAAAACTAGCAACGGACTATGTTCCGTCGCAAATTTCTATTACTATACCGACGGTAGTTTCCGTCGCTAAAACTTCCAGGAATATTTCCCTCCAAAAATGGCAACGGAACTATATTCCGTCACAAATGTCCATTAATATGCCGATGGTATTGGATGTTCCGTCGCTAAGTACAGACGGTTGAATGTCTGTCGGTATATATCCGTTGCTAAATGACAAATTCCGTGTAGTGACTAAACTAAAATTACTAATTTAAAATAAAAAGAAAATAGTAAAGAAGAATGAAGCAAGCAAATGATAATCAAGATCTAGATGTAGAATCCTCTTAGAAACTTTTTACTTAAATATTTCTACATTCAATTATTACCATAGTTTATTAGACCGGTAGAAATTCTAAAGTTACAACTATATTATTTCTTAAGTAATACAACTCCTTTCTTTAAGTTATTAAATGAAACATTTTTCTAATCAAAACCTTAAAGAATGCAATAACTTATTTTATAAATATGAATCAAAAGATTTTTATAGTATTATCTACAAGATTCCATACAAATCTTATTATTCATACCATGATCTATTGATACATATGATTTCTTTATCCTTATATATGAATTATGAAATTGAATTAAAACATTAACATATTTAAATTAATCACAATAACTACTAATAAATAATATGCAATAAATCTGGAGTCTTTCATTAAACCGTATGACCAAACTAGACATATAGTTCTAGGATTCGTACTATTTAGATCTAACCCATTTTAGTTTATAATAAGGTAAAGAAAACCAGCAACAACCAAGAAAGAGCATATAACAAAAGAACTCATTCTCATGGAACTTGAATCTTGAAGTTTTCTCCTGAGTCTCTATTGAAATACTTTCCTCTCTCTCTAAAGTTGCTTTTTTCTTCTCAAGATAGTTTAACTTATGTCCTTAATGATGGTTAGTCATCTCTTCCCAAAAGTTGCCTTTTATTTTCATGAAACCTTTAAATTTTTTTGAAGTTTCTCAATCAACACAGACTTGTATTAGTTTTATATTTCTTAATATCTCTAAGAACTATACAAAAAATTACCACCAACATTAGTTTACAACATGAATCCTTATCAGCCTTATATTTTAAACACACTTTAACCAACAGATCCGTCTTGTGTAACACAAGTTCAGATTCACCATGCACAGATTTCGTATTAGTCTAACTTATATCATATCACTCTACTTTAACTTAAACTTACCTTAATTGAATTCTTCTTCATTATGGAGCTCCAAGATGACATGAAAACAAAATATATGTTAAATTAAGTACCAATCAAGTACAAATTATCCATAAAAAAGTAAAATGCACTTAAAATCGTGTTAAAGGCATAATATATTTTGCACTTATCATTGATCTCTATCTAGGCCATATTTTAGGTCATGTCTCCTCTTTTATTTGATATATATGGGGCACAGAGTGACGCATGACCATGGGTAAGACTAGGATCCATTAATAATTATGATTATCTTTATTTTCTTTGCCTGAAATGGCCTTCAATTCTTAACAAATGTCATACTAAGGTCATATATGCATAATTACTTGAAAAATTATCAAAAGATATGTAAAAGATAGTAAGTTGACAAGAAAATTAAGCAAAACACTTAAGAAAATTTTTTATACACATCAATTTCCAAAACCCTAATAGAGCGACCCTAAGTGATTTTTGTATTAGTTCTTTACACTTCATTTAAAAATAGAAAAAAAATCAAATTTAGACAAACGAAAGCAAAAGAAAATAAAAGAAAAATAAAAGTAAACTCCATAAAGGATGTCTTGCCTCATTGTTTTGAGTTTCACAAAAAAAGAAAGTGCTTCTAGAGATAAACATATTCATCTCTAATAGAAAATAAGAGAAATTAGATTAAAAAAGATATTTTAGAGAACGAGAAAGTGGTTCGACAAATTCTAAAAATAAATGGGGTTTTAGGTTTGCAATTTTCATATTATGATGAATGTTGAATCAAAATCTGGCAAACATATGGTAGGAGTTGGTGATTCTAGGAAATTTGTCGAACACCAACAGTGATGTTTCATAGTTAAGGTTGTAGTCTAGAAAGAAGGTAGAGAAATTTTAGATTTAAAGAAAGGAAGCAGATAAAGTATTTCTAGGAAAGGACTAGAAATATAAACCTTAAAATAAATGGCTAAGATTCTTTCTAGGGACATTAGACAAAAATGCAGCCAGAAAATGAATAGAGCATTAATATTCATAAAAATAACATTTAAAGACTCATAAAATGCTTTTAGGGAAAATTCATCATCTATACCAGCTCATATATGATGTCTCCTTATTTTTAATTGACTTGAAGGAATCTCAATTGTTTTCCTTTGATTAGCATATCCAGGATTTAAATTCAAAACCGGCGATTAGGATTAAATTGAGTCTGAGATCAACAGTTGATCTTCTCATTGTATGGAAAAATAATTTAAAGTTTAAGGGCATTTGATTTGTTTTGAGTGTATGTTGCAGATGATACCACGCTTATCACAAATCAATTGCCTCAGTTCCTCGATATGTGGTGTTGTGATCATGACTAATGGGATCCTACCTCGTAGAAGCTATCAACTAATCACATAAAAATTGAGTTAAAACCTAAATACACACAAATCTGGATTGTTAGATAAGCTAAATCGAATGTTTATCGATTTTAATCCGCCTGATGACAAAACAAACCAATAAGGGGAAGATAGGTGGTGAAAATACCTGAAAGACAATAGAGAGCGTGTTTTATTCTCAAAACAGATTGTTGCTTCTTTCATTCTCTACATTTTATGCAACTTCTCACTCTTTTTTTTGTTGATTTACATTTGTTATTGCAATTTTATTTTAGGTGTTTTCATGCTATCTATTCTTGACAAATTGTTTTTTTCGGCGTTAAAAGATTGGGGAGCGTTCTAATCAATGTCCCACAAAAGAGATAACCCACCTAGAAAGGAGTTCAAATCTTCTATCCAGTTGTATGGTGTCTTACTCTATCCTATGAATCTCAACCATTTTTTATGCGAGTTTCATGTAGGTCTTGCATAAATAAACGTAAAACTTATATAAATAAATTACTAAAATTCATAAAACGGAATAAGACGTTATAAAATTGGATGGAGAATCTTGTCCCCTAAAGAAGGACATAATTGGTCCAACTCAAGGTTTCAGGCAATCGCTTAGTTGTTATCGCATGAAACTTATGGTCGAAATGAGCCCGGTCCCAGATGCATGGAGGGAGAAACGCGGGTGTGGCAATGGAAAATATAACTACACACCACGCCTGTTCGCAGTGCAGAACCTGTCCAAAAGTGAAGTGCCGAGTCAAACTCACCATGACTAAGGATCGGATTTTGTTAATCCTTACTTCATAAAAGACACAAGTCATTTATTGACATTTTCTGTAAGACATTCTGGCAGGACTCAAAGATTATAGATTATAGAGTAAAAAAAAAACAGAGAGAGAGAGAGCAGATACGTCCAAAGGATCCAGGTTAGACAACCAAGAAATCAGAATCAACTTTTCTACCCCGAATAAGACTTCCCCAGTTCAACAAGTGGAAGTGTGGAGCCTGCCTTCCAAGCTTTTCATACCATAGTTCAGCTAATAATTCTCCTTTTGTGGCATCGCTGATGAAGAATAAATGGCAACCAATCTTTCACTACGTACTAAAAGTTGCATTGCCCCAAACACACACCTACGGAGAGAGAGAGAGAGAGAGAGAACAGATATGTCCAAAGGATCCAGGTTAGACAACCAAGAAATCATAATCAACTTTTCTACCCTGAAAAAGACTTCCCCAGTTCAACAAATGGAAGTGTGGAACCTGTCGTCCAAGCTTTTCAAACCATAGTTCACCTATTAATTCTCCTTTTATAGCATCGCCGATGAAGAACAAATGGCAATCAATCTTTCACTACGTACTAAAAGTTGCATCGCGCATTCAAGCATTAGCAATAGCAATCCAGTTTTTTAGCTCAATTTTCTTTTTGTATTGTACTTGCACACTTCTTGATGTTTGGATTAACACAGCCACCTCTTGCAAGTCCAGCTCCTTCTGCAGGTGGGATAGTGGATGTAGTCCACCATATTAGACGGATTGCAACGCATCATCCTAACAGGTCTGTCGCCGGTGGAGAAGTCATCCTTGGCGGATTTATAACAACACTAATTCTAGTAGTCTTGTATTACATTCACTTGACGAAAGTGAATGCAGAAAGGCATGGCTGATTTGCTTGTGTGTCCAGACACCAGGGATAGATGGAAATTTATATTTATACTTGTCGTAGTGTTGTAGTATTACATTCGCTTGACAAGAGTGACTGCAGAAAGCCATGGCTAATATTCTTGTTTATCCAAATAACAAGGATGAAATGAAAATCGTAAGTATCATCCTCCCGCTGAAAAGCACAAAAAACCTGATGTATTTCTTTCTTTTCTTAAGGGTTTTTCAAATGTTTTTTGAAAAGGTCTTATGCATTTGAGATAACATTTCATTAGCTAAATGTGGCATAAATTTTCAACATTTACTGTTAAACCTAACTATGAACTCCTAAAGTTTTATCGGCTCCAGGTAATGTGGTTGCTGTAAAGAAGTCATGTAAATTTAACAACCAAATTTATTGGTTGCTAATGAAAAATTTAAAATATTTGTAGTGACCACTCAATAGTTAATTGTTAATTTGATTGTTGTTAATAATTTTCTATAGCAACCATTAAAGTTGTCGCTAAAATTGTTAAATTTAGTCGTTATATTATTAATCCATGAATTGTAAGCTTTCGTGACCATTTATAGTCACCAGTATTGATTGGTCGGTAAAAAATATACATAACTTATATATTGCAACTAAATAATTTTTAGTTGCAAAATGTATATAATTAGCAACCATTTTACTATAGTTGCTGAGAATTTGATTGCTAAAATCAAATTTTCTTGTAGTGGTGGTTCCTAAAGTTTTACAGGTTCCAAGTAAAGTTAGAAAAGAGCCCCTATTTTATCTCTTTTTGTTCTTTATGAGTGTCAAGAATGGACCCTCATGAAGAACAAAATAAAGTAAAATAGAGATAGGTCAAGAGTCGGCCCTGGGCAGGTGTTCTTCCTATCCTTGCCCATGGTCGGACCTGACTATGAACTAATCATTCAAATACAAACCATCACTGATGACGTAGGTTTTGTGAGAGATCGGGACGGGATTCAATCCTAGCAGCAGAATAATTATGAAACTTTTTCGTATTTTGATTTTCTAAAAACTAAGATCATTTTAATTATATAAAATGATACACATATGAATCATAACAAAATATGAATCTTAATTCGTACCTTATTTTGAAGCTTAATTTTTGTCTTATCGTATTTCTCGAATCATTTCCAAAATCATTTTACCTTAACCACTATAGCCCACAAGTGTCTGGCCTTTAACAGTATCTACAAAATAAGTGGAGAGAATTTTGTAACTCTTACAGAGAGGGTTAAGCAAGAAGTACTCTCCATTAGATCCTAAAGCCTATTTAAAATAATTTTCGAACATCTTAGTAATTTAATTTCAATTAAAATTTAATTAGCATTACAAATGATTCTAATTAAATGCCAATTATGCCCAAATAAGATTCAATATCTCATATTGATCCTTATTTATTAAATATCTTATATTTAATCATAAAAATTCTCAAACTTTGCAATCAAATCTAACTTGACTAAAAAAACTTTGCTCTCTTCAACACATTCTTTATGTGAGATCCATTAGGTTTCTAAATATGTTGGCAATGATTATAATCATAATTTTAATTTATAACTAGAATTAGATAAATTAAAGTTTCTTTTAATTTATCTGTAATTCTCCAATTAAACAATTTATAATCATAGATCAAGATTGGCGTATAGCAAAGCATCATATCCACCAATTAACAAATCTTTCTATGGATGATTTTTCTGTATGATTCAATCCTTTCATCATACGAAGTTCCAATTAGACATACAACATGGAATTAATATCTATTCTATTTTGAGTCCAATATATTAGCTCTCTACCATTAGCTATTGATTCAATTAATAACATTTGTAAATTATTTACAAAACATCATTCTACTTTGGCCAAAGATTTCCCAAATTAATATTAATCGAGAATGACAAAACATTCTCCCTAATTACTTTAGAGTGATGAATCCTATCTTGATCACGCAACTACCTCTGTATATTTTAAGTTATATCCAATGACTACTAATTGAATGAACTAAGATTAAATAGGTCATAAGTAGTATTAGAACATAGTAATCCCCATACAAGATAATTTTGGAGGTCTCAGGTTGAAGGACCACTTATACAATCATCACAATGAGAATTCCATAGACATATCAGTAATGTTCCAAATGGATTTCTCATATTAGGTCTGTTTAGTGAACTTATTCTCTAACAAGCACCTATACGCTCCACACTTTAGTTTATGAGATCTACAACTTCCTTCATAAGGAAAAACATAATATGTTCTAGTCATTTTATGTTTTACTAATGTCCAATCTTAATAGAACAATGATTAGGAAAAATTTAGGGATAATACATAAATGCAATATAAATCTTATAATTATAATTTCATTTGCAATGTATAATTATCATATGGACTTTATCATGTACATCTAAACATGTATAAGATAAATAATTCCTTTATATAGTTTGTCACTAAGTACAACCAAATAATTGGTTATAGGGCATAAATTAACAATATCACAATTACACTAAGTCAATCGTTTATCTCATACTATATCACCATATGATGATTACACTACTGTTGGGACAGTAGTTTAATAAGAGGATTCTATAAGATTCTCTATAATCAGCACTTTCTTAAACCTTACAACTTCCATCTTAATTATCATCATAATTAAGGAAATTTGCATAAATACATCTTTATATCTTTATAACATTTCATAAGATTAACGTAACTATGCAAGATAGTTAATTACAAGAGCAAAACATAAGCTATAAAAGAAAGCTAAGAAATGGATAAAATAGACCAGTGGAGCATGTACTGTCTCCAAAATAATAATAAAAAAGTCAAAGACTAAGTTCCAAAATCATTGACAAGAAGAAAAATACGCATAGCACACATACATTCCATTAGCTCAAGAAGATTAAGGTCTTTTTGTACCTTTTCTTGCCCTTTTTTAATATTAAAGTATAGGTCCATCTCTTCATCTTTCATACCTTATACTCTCATACTCTCAACTCTTACGCTGCTTTAGTTAATAAGTAGGATATGTGTAAGGGATTATCTTTCCATTGACATACTTATCTCCTAAAACACATCTAAAAATGAGGGAATGACATAATAGCGTGTATCTTTCCATAGATACGTAATTCCAAATGAAAAAGAATAGAAAGAAAAGTGCACTCCTTCATAAACCTTGCATATAACATCTACATATGAGTTTGGCAAAACCTAAAGGACTTCAAACAAAACCAAATAATTTAAGATAAATAGAAGATAACTAAGTTATTGAAATGTAGACAATAAACCATATACTTAAACATTGTAACTTATCCTTAAATTTCTATAATATTGATGAAATCCAACGTACATGGTGGTATTAAATGCATACATATTATTATTTTCTTCTTCCATGTTGATACAAAAGTAGTCAATGGAAAGTAAAACCCATAGAACATACAAGAAATCCATAAAAGAAATTTTATGAAACATAATCACCATCTCTCCAAAACCCACACTAGTTGAGATTTAAAAGAGCCTCATCCAATCTAATATCTTCTTAATTAAAAGGAAAATGGAAAAGAAATTATATATATATGCATTAAAAGCTCATTACTAAAAATGTAAGAAAAAGCTACTTCTTCGCATCTATCACAAACCTTTATTAAGCTCACTTTATTAACCACACTTTACTAGGAGAAAAGAAAACACGAAAAAGACCAAGATTTTCCATTCATCTAACCATAACTACACAATAACCAAGTGAAAACTAATACCAAAAACACTTCCTTCATCAAAACATAATGGTGATAACAAATAATTTAGTGAAAGCAACCTACAAAGGATAGATAAATGATAATTGTCCGCTCTTTAATAGGAGTTGGTCTTTAGGTGTTAGGAAATACCAATAAAATTTCCCACTTTATGTAATTAGGATGGGTAATAGGAAATTAAGAGAGTAAGTGAAGAATAAATAATAACCATGATTTTAATATGGAAAATCATCTCAATGTGAAAAGGAAAAACCATGGCACCTAAGGTCCAAATATATTCTTCTACTATAGAAGTAGGATCATATGATTTTCTTGAGCAAGGATTTATCTCAATCTCACCTGATTAGGGTGGTTTATAATGAAAATTTTACCAAGTTAGTGGAACCTTATTTTTTAAAAGTTTGAGAAATAATAGGTTCTCCAACTTCTTCACTTAAGGTAGCTCTCTCTCACTTTCTTGAAATGGACCTTTCAATTGTTGTTCTATGTTGAACCCTTCTCATACTCCCCTATTTATAGAAGTGGGATATGACTTCTTCTAAGAGTGGATAGGTAGATTTTTATTAATGGTAAATGGATATTAATTGCTTTTCATCTTTCCAAGACCTTAAAAAAATGTTATCCCCATATTGTAAAAGCCTTTTTTCCATCTTGTCCCAAATCTAATGACGAAGAACATTAATATATTTTGAGCGATTTTGGAAGTTAAGGTTCTTAGCTGGTGTATTACTCTATAACATGTACTTCTATTGCTTTTAACCAATTTAAGCAATAAGTTTTTCATCCATAACATCTCCTTAGACTACTAGGAAACAACTCTACCTTTAAAGGTAGTCAAGTATTTGAAGGTTGATTTTTTAAAATCAATGTCTCTAGCTAGGTTTGCATCAATGTATATGTATGACACTAGCTTCCTTAAATTGAAACATAACCACCTCTTGATTGTAACATGAAGATACCAAAGTATCCATTTCATAATGAACCAGTGTTCTTTTCTTGAATTTGACAAAAAGCAGCTCACTACACCAACAACATAGGCAACGTTGAGCCTCGATCAAACCATGGCATACATGAGGCTACCAATTGTAGATAAATAAGACATTTTTTTTCATTTCTTCTTTTTCCTTTTCAGTTGTTGGACTCTATTTTTTACTCAACTTAAAATTTCTAGTAAGTGATGCTCTAACTAGCTTGGCCTTATACATGTTGAATCTTTTAAGGACTTTTTCAATATATCGCTCTTACGATAGCCACGATATCATCTTAGATTGATCTCGATTGATCTTCATTCCAAGGATTTGTTATGTTAGCCTCAAGTCTATCATGAAGAGATTTTTCTCAAAACCTCTTTTAATGTAACAATTTTCTTGGAATCATGTCTGAAAAATAGCATATCATCAATGTTAAGCTAGAGTACGATGAAATCTCCACTATTATACCTTTTTACAGTGTTCAGTGAACATTTTCTTTAAACCATACTCAATTATAAATAATTTGAACTTCTTATATTAGTGTCTTGGTGCTTAATTTAAACCATAAAGACTCTTTTTGAGTTTGCACTCTAAATGCTCTTTTCTTGGATTTGCAAATCCCTTAGGCTGCTCGATCTAGATCTCTTCTTCTAGTTCTCTATACAGAAAAGTTATTTTAACGTCAAATTATTCAATTTCAAAGTCTAGGTTAGTGGTTAGATAAAGAACAACTAGTATAGATGACATCTTTATCACTGGAGAGAATATTTCTTCAAAATCAACACCCTTTCTCTATTTACGCCCTTTTATAATAATTATTGCACCTTAGTTTTAAGCTATTTCCCTCAATTTTTGAGCCTATAAACCCATTTATTCTTAAGAGCTTGTCTTCAATTGGATAATTTTGTTACATATATGATTTTTATGTAAAGATTTTATCTCTTTTACATATCTTTCAGCCGTTCTTTTTTGTTATTATTGACTAGAGCTTCCTTGAAACTTTAAGGCTCCCCCTCATTAATGACTGTCACATACTTATCATAAGAGTAACTAGTTGATGACATCTTTCTGTATTGGATCTTCTTAGTTAAAGTTGTTATGAAGGTTTTGGCTAAGTAATCTCTAGCTTGGTTGGCTGAGGTTGTTCATCTGTAAATGACTCTTCTGTTGATGGTACAGATTTTTCAACATCACTAATGAAGGTCTTATTTATGAATTCTTCTAAATTATTGCATACTTTTGAAGATTATTCTACATAAGAATGAATGGCAACAGATTTTGGATTTTTTTTCCTCTTTAAATCTTCATTGGTATAAAGAACATAGCATCCTTACTTCTCACAATTTTCTTGTTTATTGGATCCCATAATCAGTAGCAAAACTCTTCTTTTGATGAGCCAAAATAGATACATTCTTTAGCTTTTGAGTCAAAATTAGTTCATTCATCCTTAAGAAAGTAGAAGAATGCTAAAAAATTGAACAAGTTCAAATGTTTATATGAGAACTTCTAGCTCGACCAAACTTCCTCTGGGATATCTCCATACGAAAGTCCTATTGGTGAAATATTGATAATATCAACAACAGTCTTTACGAATTTTCTTAAGGATGTCTTTGGTAATTCAACATTGGAAAGCATACATTGAAGCCTTTCTACAGTAGTTTAGTTGATTCTTTTAGCCATAACATTCAATTATGGTGTCTTTTATGCGCTTTACTTGGAATTGGTATGAAATTTTGTGTTGCTTGAGTATGTTGATTAAGTGGGGGGGAGGGGGAGACCCAACCAGTAGGATTAGTTGTAGTTAAGTAAGATTTCCGTTTCCTATTCTAATAAAGTGACTTTCCC
>JANVCL010000002.1:25004872-25025329 GCA_026546855.1 Erythroxylum incrassatum | reverse complement strand
ATTATGCATACATATATAATCATATTAACAATTTAAGTCCTATATTTTTAAACAAAATTGAAACTACTTAATCAAAATCAATACCAATACTACATTCTAAACTTCATGCAAAACAATAACAATATTACTTACACTTCAACAACAATTCAACAAAAACACCTATAGATATTTTGTCAAACACAATGTGTGTGCACATTTTTTCATCCCTAATTCAACAAAATTTTCCATATTCTTCCCTTTAATCTACAAAAACACAAACCCATTCAATAACACTCACCAAGTTCATTTTTAATCAAACAACCAAAAAATATTAACCTCAAATCAACTCCACCGATTGTCAACACAGGAGAGGAAGAAATGTGCAAAGTACCTTCGGATGTTACCACCGGAGCAGGGGACGCCGACAACCTTTGCGTCGACGACGATGGCTGGAGCAGACGGCGGCGGTGATGGCGTTTGCAAGTGGTGACAGCAGAGTTCCATCCGACGAAGAAGGAGAAGAGGAGAGAAGCGCAGGAGAATGGGAGGGGAGGAGTGGTTTGGGGGCTTTAAACGTTAACCAAAATGGCGTCGTTTTGGTTAAATTCAAAATGACGTCATTTTCGTTAGTTTTTTAAACGCTTTCAAACAACTCTCACCTACGGAATATACTCCGTCGAAAACCACTGCCTTCTTGTCTTCTTCTTTCGACGTAATATTCTCCGTCGGTGATTCCAGACGGAATTACTTCTGTCCCTGAAATTCCGTCCCTATTTAATGCATTTTCTTGTAGTGATCCTATAAGATTTAACCATATTAATTAGATTAGAGGCCTTAGGATTAGTTGTTTGTAGACTCAAGGTCAGCCACTAGTATATCATAGGAGTCTCCACGGTCCAATGTATCATACTAGATACTAATTTCTGATAATGATAGTTTTCAAAGTGAATTCCACTATCTTTGTGTTTATTATTGTTTCCTATTTTATTTTATTAGTCTTAATTTTAGTTTCTTTTAATTAAAATCTAAAATCAATCTTTAGGCTAGATAATAGAAAAAGGAGTAATTATTAATAATCATCGTCTTCATAGGATCCACCCGTACTTGTCGATACTAGTTACAGATACACCGTGCACTTTTAGTTATTACAATAATTGACCAACTCACAAAATAAGTCAATCAATATAAATTAGAACCCTAAATTATATTTAGGAATAGATAAACTAAACTCCTTTAAATTATCTTTATTTCTATAATTTAATAATTTATATCTATAAATCAAGATTGACGTCTAACTAGGATGATTTACACCGAACTAGGATGATTTAAAACACAATTCTCACTAAGTTGATGGAACTTTATTTCTACAAGTTTGAGAAATAGGAGGTTCTCAAACTTCTTCAATTAGGTCATATTTAGTTGGACGTAATGAAATGGAATGGTTTATAATGGAATAGAATGTACATGGATGTAATACTAGAAATTTGTTGTTTAGGTGGGATAAAAGGGTTTATAATATAATATAATGAAATGTTTAGACGAAGGGTTTACAATGTAATATAATGTAAAGTTATTTATTATTTTACATTCCATCCTAAACCCTCCAAATTGGAAGTTTTTTTATTTTTACAGTTTAGAATGGAATGAAATATAATATGAAACTATGTAAATATTTATTAAAGGTAGGTGCATATTAATTGTTTCTCATCTTTCCAAAACTTTTAAAATAATGTTATCCCCATACTTCTAAAATGAATATGTTATTTTCTAGAGTTAAATGATAAATTTCCAATATAATCCAATTTACTATTTTTAGGAACCAATAATTATAGGGGGATTCCGAACGTTAAGCAACTCCATTACAATCAACCCGTCGTAATCACACCCAGGTAGCATTATAGTCTCTCTGGGCTTGCCCCTGGCCGAGTAGCCTGCAGGAGCCTTAGTGACGAACCGCCTAGCTGAGCCAGTTGCAGTGGAGTTCATGAGAAGAGCGGAAGTAGAAATGGAGGGTTTAAGGTTTGAATGGGATTGAAGGGAGAAAGACTAAGAATAGAGAGAGTGTTGGCATTTGGCATTTGGGAGTCGTTAGATTGTAGATATTGCGATGCTTTCTCCTCTTGTGTGTAGTAAATGAGTTTGGGCTTTCCGCTAGGCCTTGGGTGTGCGATTGTCCATGGGGTGTCCAGTCAGAGTTACATTAACAGCTCACCGTGTACAAGTACAATATGTCCGATTCTCTCTTGTGAATACTTAAAAAGATTAGGTGCGTGTGAAATAAAGAATCGAACAAGGAGTACGTACGTCCATCATCTCTCACTTAACTCTGGAGACTTATTCACGTTTCACGACAATCCTTTGACCAAAATCTTCCCTTACGTCATCAATTTAATATAAACCTGTTTCCTTTTAGAGAACCCAAATCTCTTCAACATATATATGTCAAGTTCAAGATTCATGGCAAACAGAAATTTTATGTTGATAATCTTTTATAAAACTCCACTAGTTATTCAAGTGGTCCTAGAACTATGGTCGTTTTAGAAAACAAACAAATTATATATATACACACACATTTTCATTCTTATAGGAAACACTAAGTCAAGTTGCACGCGTATTCCTCCCTTAAACTTCCCCAGGCAAGCAAAACCCAAAGGCCCAACTAACTATAGTATGAGTCAGGACGGATTTCTGGAGAGCAATACTTTTTTTTTATAAAAAAAATTATATTAATCTAAGCCAACAGGTTAAGTTACTTTTAGACCATTAGAAACAATGTGACCCTAAAATGGGCGTGTCACTTACAGGTTGGATGATATTTTCACACTCCAATGGTTTTTTTTCTTCTTTTTTTGCCTGTGAAGTATTTTAGAAGAAGTTTAATTATAGAAAAATACTTTTAAAATATTCACATTTAAACTAATTCCTACTCGAGCGGAATAAATTTCTTAAAAAAAATAAAATTCTAACCATAAATTTTAAATAACTGAGTAATTTTCTTGCAGCTAAACAGACTAATTAGGTAAAAAGAGTTTCCTGTTGACGTTTCGTTTGAGTGACCTTTGGTCAGATTTTTTACCTGGGCGGTTGGTTTTGTCAAAGCGCTAGCCCCTTGATGTGTCCATTAACCTGAAAATTCATGTGGAACTCGTTGGCTCTTACTATTTTATACATTGACTTCCAACAAAAAGCTTAAAACCCAATCACATCATTACTTTAATTATTCCGTAAATCTATCAGATTATTGTGTGAAGATATGTGCGTATATCAGACGCGTTAGTCATCTCTCAAGTAACAGGACACAGGAGCAGCTTAACCTCCCACTGGATTTTAGTTTCTTGGACGGAATCCGTATTGACCTTTATTATAGGATAAGAGTTTGACTTCACGCTGTGTACGTAATGGGACAACGCTAGCTTATCTTGTTTCCCTTGCTTTATTAGTCTAATTATACTTCCAAGCGGTCTATGATAGTACAAAAGAGCTGTTGTTCGAATGATCCTCCTGATGTTAATGATGTGTTGTTGTCATTATTAATATTATGGGGTACACATCATACAACTTAGAAAATGTTAAAAAATTGTTTAATGTTTACAAATATCAAAAGAATTCTTTAAATTTTTATATAAATATTAAATATAAATTAATTAAATATCACTAGTTCACCTAAACTCTAGGGATGGCAATAAATAAGATTTGGTAGGATATTTCTCTACTTATATCTATATTCATTTTTTATGACTCAACCTATATACATATTCACATACATCGATTTTTATGATTTACTACACATATCGAAATTAATTAGATTGTTTGAGTTTTTGCATATCTATCGAGATGTATAACACATAAAAATATAATTTCTAAATATAAAATATAAAGAGCAAATTTATGTAAACGCTCTAAATCAAATTACTTTGATAATAATAAGTTAAGATTTTTATTTGTATGTCTTAAAAAATCATAAAATTGGAATAATAAAAATGATAATATCTAGTGTAAAGACAACATATATTTTCCACAATCAAGAACTGGAACAAAACCTGAAATATCCAAAACTTTAAATTGTCTTTGCGTGAACTTCACAACATTTAAAACTTCATCTCCATATCATTTGCATTATTATCATCCTATAAGAAAATAAAATATGATGAAAAAGGTGAGGGCTGAGTAGTAAAGTGGAGATTTTAAAGTTGTTTTTTTCAAAAAATATTAATATTTTATTATATTTATCTATAAATATTCCAGGAAAAATAAAGTTAATAAAAAACGTAGGGTATGGATATCTATCGGTTTTGATTATCACTAGACCATATCCAAATTTATATCCACATTTATTTTTAAAATCTATTTTTTTAGATTTCATATCTCTTTTTTTGAGTCAGATAGTGCGGATATTAATCGAGTTGAAGACTCACTGCCATCCTTAAACTGAACTCTTAAATTTGATCAAAACCAATTAAATTTAATATAAATTAATAAACTTAAAATAATTATATTAAATTATTAATTTAATTTCACATTTAAAAATGAATTGTAAGGAGTTAATTGAATTATTTCATAAAGATTAATTGCTTGGCAGAGAAAGAGACCTGCTCGACACTTTGAAATTATTAGTAACAATGGCTATTGCATAAAGCAAAATGTAGGGTTCAAATTAAAAAGACAAAGGATTAAGATGTGCAAAACGGAAGCAGTTTGCATTTCAGCCATCACTTGTATGTTGCAAATTTTTTAACGTAACGTCACACATTAAATTACTACTTCTGCAAATGCCAATGTGTCATAAGCTATGATGAGCAAAAGCAAGAAGGGACAAAATTGTCATTTTAAGCAAAGAAAAAGCATTCCACGAGCCAAACGAGGACAAGCAGAAAAATCCAAAAGGGAGAATGGGTGGCGACCTAATGACATTTGGCATCATATTCAAATAAAGTGACTCCTGCCAATTCTTTTGTAAATGTAGCCAGTCCAAGAGTTAAGTCGTCCCATTTTCTCACAGTAACTACCTTACCCCCACGCGCCACCTTATAAATCATTCCATTCCGGACATCCCAAGTCAAAGAGTAGCGATAAATTTGTGAGTCTAGATCTTCTGTCTAATATTATAGTGCCTTATTGTATCTAATAAATCTCAACCATTCATTTATGTTAGATTTGTGTAAGATCCACATGGAATCTATAAAATAAATAACTAAAATTTTATAAGACAAAATAAGATAAAGTAAAACTGAACAGAAAATCTAAACTCTGAATTTATAGGCAGTTTAAGATCGCACGGCCCAACTCCCCAGTCCCACGCGTTGGTTAGTTGTCATCGTGGGAGTTTGACTACTATGATTGTGTACAAGAGGCCCCAGGTGCGGTCGCACGCGCGCCTGCCTCGTGGGTCCTTTGTTGACTCGCTCACCAAACATATGCGTCTCAAGTCGGAATACTTACCATATTTTATTACAAATTGACCAAAAACTAAAACGTAATAAAATCCCAGTAGAATAACCAAGTATTCAGTTGGATGGTACCAAGACTTCATTTTATTAAATTAAATAAAAGGAGTATTAAAATATTAACAATTACTTAATCTCACAGTCTTAGATACGTTTTTCAAGCCTAACATTTTCCAAATTTTGGAAAAAGAAAAATGAAATAGAAAAGAACTCTACAATAATAATCCCAATATAAATTTTCTTAAAACGTAAAATTTTGAAAAAATTTAATAATACGTAATTTTATTTGTAAATAATAGATATGTTGTTTACGAAAAATGGAAAGAAACTTTATCTGCTTAAATCCATCGTATTAGAGCCATTATTAAGCAGCAATCGAGAAATTTATCAATAGAAATAGTTGTCAACAAATGTTGCCCCATGGAATTTTATTATATCATAAGAATATTAGAACCCGAAATATAGTATTCACGTGTGTCGTTGACTCGGCATCTTTTTTTATTAAAAAAAAAGTTGATTCTAATGGCATACCTTGACTCCAGATATGTATCAGTGTCAAGCTTGTTGAATTGATTAGATTCATGAAATTTGCATAGAATTTTATGATATGGATCTGGCCTAACTTCCCTACTTGTGTTTTGCCCTCTCTTACTAATTTGTCCACGGCAATCTTTAATGCCATTTTCTACTCTTTTCCATTCGAAAAATTAGAAAGTGCCTACATGAGGTACTTATATTTCCATGGGTACGTGTAAAGTAACAGCAGACAAGCAGAAGCAACAGAGTTTATGTATTCATGGAGGTTTGAAGGTTCGATTACATTAATTTGACAAATTGTCATTCATTAGATTGTATTGTATATGTATGATAAGTGACAAATTTGATGACTTCTGTTATCGGCAAGATTCGATATTTGGGTTCGATATGGGAAATGACGATGATTTCATTCTATACGACTTGTAATTATAAAAATTGGAAGCAAAGCATTGGGTCAACTGTGCCACTGAATTGATGGGATTGGTAATTCTGCAACTACTACTACAGGTTAGTTTCCATGCATACATCTTTGCATTTTTCTTTTCTACGTACATACAACAGATTTTGTTGAACATGCTATCTTTTTCTTCTTATTGACATTGGAGAGGAGGAACGATAAGCTGTAAGCTGTCCCTCTTTCACCTCATATTTAAATAATAAAAAATAAAATAAAATCAACAAATTTTCTATTTTATGACAATTTCATATGCTATAAATAACTTGGCTCTTTCTATTTCTTCCTCAAAATTAAAAGGTCTCAGTTTAATACTACATTGCAACTAAGGTGGCAGGTGCAATGCGATTTCCAATTTTGTTTTCCCTTTGCCTATAAATAATAAATTTTATGAGAAGTTACTCACTTTCCCTTTTTGGTATATATAGTATTTATGTTGCAGCCTACGAGAAGTGGTTGTAGTTGCCTTCGGAACCCCTGGTATATATCTAATAACAGTTGTCTTTTTCTTAGGTTAGTTCGTTCATAAGGAATAGAATTAGTGGATTGAGAAAAGAGGTAGAGAATAAATGCACAAAAAATATTAAAGTGGAGTTAATTATACTGACTCCCAAATTAAAATCAATCGGATCAATTTTTTCTTTTGGAATAGATAACTGGCTTGGATCTTGAACGTACGGATACCTTATGCTCCATTTATAAAAACAATGGAAAAAAAGACATCATAAGTTTCATGGCTTTAAAACGACAGGAAATTGCTCTAGATTATTATGTCACCACTCTTTAATGAGATCGGTAGGAAACATCCGAACACATCATAATTGATTATTGTTGAAATAATGATTAATTGCGAGATGAATAATCCACATGTACAGAAGAACAAATTAGTTAACATATACTAGTGATGGAATAATGTCACCCTTGTCTTGCAATAATAGATGATGATGATAATAACAACAATATACCAATAACTATATTATAACACGTAACGGTACCTTAGTTACGTATCTCAAATCGAACATGAAAGGGCAATAAATGAAGAAATGCGAAAAATAACTGATTTCAATTCCATAATTTCAAACAAGCTTCCGAAGTCGAAACGAGCACGAATCCTCCGCCGTCTTTATAGGAATTGTTCACCAAAATGCAGTCAATATTTTTCTACAGTTTTCTTAAAACGTAAACTCTCTTAATGGGTTAGAAAATCCTTATCTTTATGAATGATATGAGCAATTACAAAAGGTCTTAACCTTTATATATAACTTTCATATTAGGCTCCCTATCACAGTCTCAATGTGGGTCTGGTCCACATTGATCGGAATTTATTTTTTACCCAGACTTCGACCCATTGATTTAGATCATTTATTTGGTTGGCCACTTTATTATCTTTATCTAGATTAAATTACATAACTTAACCGATAAGTTATTTGAAAAACTAAAAAAATGCAATTAAATGTTGTCCAACTTTATGGAAAAAGTAAAAAATATCTAACATTCTCTCCCTTGGACAATACTTAATTGTGGTATTGACTCAAGTTGAAAACAGTTTAAAAACTCGGTTAAGCTACGTTACTGTATTAGTTGACTAAGTTTAAAAATAAAACAGTTGATCCAAAGATAATGAAAGTCCATCATTCCGTCCTGCAAAGTTTTTGATACCGAAAAGTATCAAATGCATGTGTCATGTGCGACACAAATCCAATACAATCATTTATCCCTAATACCTTACTAATATGAATGGAAAAATAGAGTGTGGCAAACTAGGATATTACATTTATGATCTAAATTATATCATCTTCATTTGTAGGTCTCGATTTTTCTAACTTTATGCTCAACTGCATTAAAGAAATCTTGTTTTCTCTCACCGAATGCTAAACAACATTAGAGAAAACTTGTTTCCTCTCATCAAATGCTAAACAATATTAGAGACAACCTTTATGTTCTCTTACTGAATGCTAACCTACATTAAAGAACCTTTATGAGATTAAAAACTTATATTCCCCTATGTCATGTCAAACTTTATAGATATCCGTATAAAATTATATGTTGACATAAGCTCAAGGTCAATTTGTATATATGCCCAATGACCTTTAAATGCTTAAGATTGATACAAATCTTAAGACTTTCATACATATTATGACAATGTATATTAACACGTATTACTGAGGATAAACAATGATCATCTTTATTAATGAACCATCATACCATCATAATACATCAAAACTGTACAAATGTACAAATTTATATGGAGCAAACATAACGATCCTCTAACTAACAGTGTTTAAGGACTTCAAAACACCCATACTGTATACTTGTACTTCAAATACAAGTGGGTGAAGTCCTTTAGTCAAAGAATCGACTTATAGTTCCTTAGTCCTTAAATGCTCCAAACCTTATGTCACCTTTTCATATCAACTCCTTTATGGTCAAGAATTTGACTTTCAAATGCATAGACCCTCTGATGTTCTTATTGTTACTAAACAACATAGCAACAAGATTATCACAGTACAATCGAATGAGTCTGGCCATTGAATCAACCACATACAACTAAGAAATTAAGTTTATGAGCTAAACTATCTATGAAGCAACCCCATAGCATGCACTCTAATGCATGGTCGAGGAAATCACTTGTTTCTACTTGACACTCTTCCATAAAATTGTACCATCTGCAAACTTAAACTGTAACTTTAAGTGCAATTTTGATCATCTAGACATAACTAAATTTGAATTTGAATTCCCTACAAGGTTTAGTCCATTGACTTTTTTATATGTCAACATATAATCCTTGATTCCCTTTAATTATCTCAACATTCGCTTGACTTCATTTCAATGGTCTACACATGGTTTAACCATATATTGACCAAACAATTTAACAGTAAATGCAATGTCTCGCCTAGTACTTACCCGAGCATATATTAGGCTATCAATCGTACTAGAATGCAGAACATTCCTCATAACCTCTCTCTTTGCTTTAATCTTTGGATATGATGCCAAAGATTATCTCTCACTATTAGAGATAGATGCTACAACAGGTCTACAATTAAATCGTATTAAACCTTTGTAAGACAAACTCAATGTATGAACTATGTGAAAAGTCTGATGAGTGTTGAGATCTGTCCCTTAAATCTGAATACCTAGGACAAAAGATGCTACACCAAGGTCCTTTATGTCAAAGTTCTTGACCAAAAGTTTCTTATCCTCATACAACATGGTTAAGTAATTTGACCTGAGTAATATATCATCCACATGTAGTAATAGAAAAATAATTTGCTCCCGCTAACCTTATAGTACAAGCATTTTTTAACTTTATCTTCCATGAAGTCAAAAGAGGTCAAGCCTTATCAAATGTAACGTATCACTTTTGAGAGGTTTGATGTAAATCATATATTGATCTGCATAGCATGCAAATCATGTCAGTTCTATCTGGATCCTGAAATCCTTCAGGTTGTACCATATAGACCTCTTCATAAAGGTTTTTATTTAGGAAAGCGATTTTGATAGCCATCTGATGTAACTCTATATCACCATGAGCTACAATTTCCATAATCACTCAAAACATATCCTATGAGGATATGGGAGAAAAGGTAACATTAAAGTCAACATTTCTTCCTAAGTGAACCATTAAGTAATTGAGCGAGCCCATAAGCCACTGAACTTTATCCCAAAATCCTTTAGGTCTTTAAACTTCATTTACAATTGACGAGTTTGTAATTCCGCTACAAAATCAACTAGCTCCCATACACTGGGTTCATAAACTTCTTCTGTAAAAGTAACTAGATTCATAACATGTTTAATATCACAGTCCCGTTCACGTAATAAACTATGCAATCAGATGGGATAGCAGATATCTCACTCTAGCAGATCTTCGTAACTGCATTAGATCTTCTACCCCTAGGAACCTCTATGTGTGCATGTATGAGTTTCTGTTTCTGTACAGGCATGATACAAAGGTTCAGCTCATACATTCCTTTATAGATATTTCATCAACTTCTTCATTGTTGTCAACCATTAGTTCCTCCTCTTTATTTGGCTTTATACTGGATATGAACCCCTACATTGTGGAAGTACCTTGATCAGATACTCCATTATATAGTCACCAAGTACTTAATGTCACTATCGCAAATCAGATTCATAAATTGATAAGCTAAGGAATAATTTGATGGTCACAGTCTTTCTTTTTAGGCCTCATACTGCTGACTTCTTTATGTTATGCGGACCTTTACTAGCATTAGATTGACCATCATCAGTATGTGAAGAAGATTTAGTCTTTCTACCTTTGATCTTAGTAAGCTTCATCTTTGCCTTCCCTTTAATTACTTCGAGGGTTGTAGGTAGCAAGCTTGAGTTTTTCCACCTCAGCAATGTAATGGGCAATCAAAGCATTGAAGTCCCATCTCTCATCCTGCGTATAATATGTCATCACCAGATTACTAAACTCTATAAGGAGTGTATTCAGAGTATGGTGAGCTATGAAGACATCGAGAAGAGGAATGTTTAACATCTTCAATCTCCTGTGAAGATGGATCATTCTTGATATGTACATCATTACTCTCCTTTCTCCTGTATACCTCATAATGAATAATTCTTCATCAAGACATTTGTCTCAACATTAGGTAAAATTGTGTACCTCTAGGAGACATTACCAATAACTTCGCTATTTGCTATATTTGTGTTCGAAAGTCCACTAAGCAGATGTTCAGGAATGAATCTTTTAATGGTCACAAGACTTAATCTATTAGACTGATCCCAGGCTTCATAGGCTGCTTTATGAGCTTTCGAGCTTATAGATGTAGGTAGAGATGGTCTATCTGTCCATATGACCATACAATCTCAGCTATCTCCATAGCATTCAATACATCCTCTGTCCACTTACTTATATTGAAACCGGTCAGAGTTTCAATGGTGACACTGATATTATTGACCAAAAAGGTGATTGTAAAATGTTAATGTTTAAATCGGCACAAATGTGAGATAGCAATGATACTTAAAACCATTAAACAATATCTTTCCCAAAAATTCGATCACACATATTATGAAACACCTTTGAGCTGAAAACATAATATATACAATTAGATCTCTAGATAAAAGCCTTCGGAATACAAACCATTAACTCTCATAACATTACCATCTTTGGGCAAATAGATCACTTCAGCAACAACTTTCCTCGATCTTATGCTTTTATGCACATCTCAAAATGCTATGTAAGACCAACACCTCTGGGCAAAATAATCAAACATAAAACTAGAGACATCCCCCAACATGCAAATAGAATAATTCAAAATATTAACTTTAAATGCCACTTTGGTGACTACATCCTCATTAGTACTCAAAAAGTCTACAAATACAAGGGATACATCTTTATGTCATCCTCACTTTTTTTATGCGCATATGGTATGTGATAATGTAACATCAATAAATGCAAAAACTAGAATGCATAGTCTCACTGTCACACACTCGTGCTGAAGACATTTTCTGAAAATTTCATTTGAGACTTTTGTAAAGAAAAAATCTAATTAGAGCGACTATCGTGCATCACCGGACACTAAACTGACCACCTGAGACATGAGAACCTCATGTATCTCCCTTATGGCAAGTCCGTTCCATGACAATTCACTCAAAAATAACTTTAGAATATCTTAATTCATTTTTTGAGTAATTATTATGCAATCCTGAACACTAAACATGAAACACGAGACACAAAAAATTCAAGTATCTCTTTTCATGTGATGTCTGAAGTATGAAAATTCACTTGAAATCAGATTCAAAATGTCTTAATTCCTTTTCTAGAGTTAAACTTTAATATATTATTGATGTAATAAATCCAAAAAAATAGAAAAATTTATTTTATGAATTTTCCGAACCAAGAAACTGACCCAAAACACCCCGGGGCACCCTTACAGGAAATCTAAAATTTTTGTGTTTTTTGTTTTGAAAACACTATTGCATGATGTTAGTAGTGCGTTAGCGCACTATAGTGTTGAAGTCAGCTACGCGTGGGGGAGTCGCGGCGTGTGTGCAGTTGCACGCACCAGACGTACCACCCTACGAGCGGTACTATTCATTAGTCAGATGTATGTGGTCACCTAACTAGAAAATGGCAATTTTCAATGTGTTTCGGGCTAGTTTTTTGTACTTGCGAACTTGTTTTCAACTTGTTTCTTAAGGCTAAACATGTTTATATCAATTTCATACAATAAAAAGCAAGAAAAACTGAGAAACAGAAGTTAACTCTCTGAAAACCTTGTAGAAAAAACCAAAAATTATTCATTTTTAACCACCTGATCACGTCATCACTTTGATACCACATGTAACGCGTAAAAGTACCTTAGTTACGTATCCCGGATCGAACGTGAAATGACAATAAATAAAGAAATGCGAAAAATACCTCATTTCGATTTCATAACTTCAAATGAACTTTCCGAAGCTGAAACGAGCATGAATCCTCTGTCGTCTTCACAGGAATTGTTCATCGGTCACGGTCAATGTCTTTCTACAGTTTTATCGAAATATAAGCTCTCTTAACAGGTTAGAGAATTTTTATACTTACGACTGATATGAGCAACTACGAGAGACCTTAACCTTTATATATAATTTTCATATTGAACTTTTCCATCACAAGCTCGATATGAGTCCAATTTATACTGATTGGAATCTATTTTTTACCGGGACTTCAACCTATTAACTTAGATTATTTATCGAGTTACTTTATTATCTTTATTCAGATAAAATTACGTAACTTAACTAATAAGTTATTTGAAAAATTAAAAAATGCAATTAAATATTGTCTAACTTTATGGGAAAAGTAAAAAAAATATCCAACATATACATCATTTGAGTCGTATTAAGCAGGTGCTGCTAATTGTAACATGAGGGTACCAATAAACAAACAGTTTTTTAATTTCTTTCTATACACTTGTGAGTTATTCTTACCACTTGATTTCTAGCCTACCATTTCTGGTCAATAATGATCGTATTTGATCGATGTGTTATTATTTTGTTAATGACTATTTGATATGGACTAATACAACCTGTTTTGGTGCATAAAATTGGCTGGATAGTGTTTCTAAGACAGACTTTAGTTATATTCAGATAGCTTTCCAATTCAGTAGTGCTTTCACGCGCCATGGATAAGAATATAAGAAACTATGTACACCTACTCCTGTACCCTACACTTTCCCTACCATCTTATACTTGGAACCTCAGGCCACCATATATGGTCCTTATTGTCTGGTTTCTCTAACTTTTTATGGAATATTATGGACACCCAAAATTTATGGGTCTTTGATTTGATTAAAGAGGAGTATGCTATTCTTGATTTGGCATTTCGATCGAAACCCACCACCGTAATCATCGTCATCAAACCACATAGATCCCTTTACTTGTAAGGAACAATATTTTTTCCCCTAGATAAAACATAGAAGAGGCTTCGTATGATAAAAGGATAAAAAATGATTTCCCTTTAGCCAAATACTAAAATTAAAAAATTTTAATAGATAATCTAAATAATTTGAATTCATTTACTATTAATAATGAAAAATATAAACCCAGAATTAAGAGAGGAGAATAGACTTCATGAAATGTTATAAAATATCTTAAGTGAATTTGAGCGGTACGAAGAAAACTACAAGATCAATAAAATCAATACTAAAGTCAAAAGGACATAAAAAGAAAATTCTATGCAAAATGCCTCCTCTCATCTGTCCAATCATCCCGTTGATATGTCAATCCAAAAATTTTTGGTGATTTTCATTGACTGAACCCATCAAGGGTCGCATATATAAATTAGCCTAACCTCCAATATTATTATACTTCCTTTGACATACACATTATAGAGAGAGAAGTCTATAAGTCGTCACGCAAAGAAATAGTTTTCTGTATTTTGTGGCCATGGCAGAGGAGTTTCGGGGCCGGATTTGCGGCGAGAGCTGGTGGAATTCATCGAGAAGCGCGTTCCTGGGCGGCTCACCGCCTTGTGCTTTTGGGGGTACCACTGATATGGGGTTTGGACCTTACGTTGTGGACTTGAAGCCTAGGTCGTGTAATGTTGACTCTGTATCAGAAAATTCTATGATTTTTCAGAAATCACAGAAGCCTCAACAGCAGGCCAATTCTGAGAGTGGCGATAGCACTATTTTGATGGATTCCACCTTGCAAATGGTGGGTTTCGGGCTACCTTCTTCGTCATCGTCATCGGACTGGAGCCAAACTTTAGCGTAAGTTACTGTACTGAACTACTCAAATCCATGATAAAGACACGTAGGTAAAGTTCTACTTCAAATAGGAAATTCATGGTTTTTGTTAGACCACTAGACCTAAAAAAAAAGTTGAAATCTTCAGCTACAAGATTGAACAAGAATCCTGATGACTTTTGTTGCTCTTATTGGTAAAGCTGATCAAGTCAAACAAAATCATACTAATTAATTTTTAAGTACTGATGATTTCCTTGTATCAATTAACTGATGATTTTTTTTTATTTTTATTTTTTGCAGCTTAGGAAACGGAAGAGCTGAGAATGGTTACAATTCCATGCCCCAACAAGAAGATGTGAACACAGGCTTAAATTCTTCTCTGATGCAAAAAGATTGGAGTCCAAAGAGCTTTACAAGCACAAGTGATGACTCATCAGTTAATGCTTTTAAAGCTATCAACCAAGACTTTTGTTTAGAACAACAAAGGTTAAATCCGGTGAACAGCTCGGCCAACTCTACCACAACTTGCCAGGGCTTATCATCAACAGGTCTTTTGATGGGTTCCTCATCAGCATCTTATGGGTACCCTTCATCGTTGATACAAAGTTTGTTTGAGCCTGGTGCTCCTCAACCACAACAACTTTTCGACAACCAGTCCACGAACTATGCAAATTATGGGAGCAACTTAAATGAATTACCACCGTCTTGGACAAAGATTTCTCCTTTCATGAAACCCTCATTGCCAAAGCAAGAATACGGTCATGGTTTGCAGGTTTCTAGCAACACTCCTTTTTGGAATGCCTCAACAACGTCTATAGCTGATATTGGAGGCATTTTTATAGCCTCTTCTAACCCTCAGTTTCTTATGCCAACTCTTGAGGATAAACCCAATTGTCCCAACCTGAGTATAAAGGTAAATGAAAATCTTTGAACCATGAGGATACCAATAATCAGTTTGTTGTTGGATGACTAGGGTCGTGAATTCAGATTAGTAACTAACCCTTTTAACGTGTATAAATATTTTTAGGTCAACAATGAAGCAGTTAGAGACTCGGGATCGGTGGTTAAGAAAGGAAGTGAACCAGCATTCAAAAGGCCTCGAATCGAAGCGCCAACGCCATTGCCAACCTTTAAGGTATGTGTATTCGACTAAACTTGACACCTTTCTGTACTGTGGAGTTTTTCCGTGATAATTATTTGGTTTCTGCGAAACAAGAGAAGTGAAGATTCGTTATCGTTATCAGGTCAGGAAGGAGAAGCTTGGGGACCGAATAACTGCCCTTCAACAATTGGTTTCGCCTTTCGGAAAGGTTACTTCTTGTATTTTTCTTTTACGGTTTTGGAAAAAGTACAATGACCGTAATAGTGTATAAATCTACCTTTTGTAGTTCAATTAAAAGCTTTTACTTTCCTATAAACTGAATCTTTATTTCGTACCTGTTTTTCCCTTCTTTTTTTTTCTTTCTAACAGACTGATACTGCATCGGTCCTCCACGAGGCTATCGAGTACATCAAGTTTCTTCATGACCAAGTTAGTGTATGTCCCTTTGTTTTCTTATAGATTAAGCATTCAATTGGAAAATGAGGCCAAATTTTTTTTTCTTCTGATACATGTTCTCTTTTTCTTAATGCAGGTTTTAAGCACTCCTTACATGAAAAATTGCGAAGCATTCCAACACCAGCAGGTATATACAAGACAATTCATCTTTTCCTTTCCGTTGTTTTCTTTAATTTTGTAGTGCAAGTACATGAACTTTGCAACCTACAAACTGACAACATCAAACATTGATTTTGATGTTATAGGTTGTCGAGAATAATATGGATTCGAAAGGGATAAAACAAGATCTAAGAAGCCGAGGGCTATGTTTAGTGCCCATCTCAAGCACATTTCCAGTTACTCATGAGACTACAACTGACTTCTGGATGCCATCTTTTGGGGCCACTTTCAGGTAGAGAAGAGATGGATCAGGTGTTTAAAAGTTAAAAACGGTTTTTGTCCAAAGGAACTGATCCTACAAAAAGAAAAAAAAATCTTAATGTACTGTCAAACCAACCAAGATGGCGAATGATAAGTTGAATATATAAAGCAGATTAGGAGCTGTCCTGCCGTGCTAGCTGTACCAGCTTGAGAGAAAAGCTAAAGAAAACAAAGGAAAGTAAGAGAAAAGAGAAACTACCAAGATGAACAGATAGTGCGGGGGCCAGCTACAAGCAGAATGATGTAGGCTAGGAAATGATTAGGAACCGTGGGAGAAGAGAGCTAGGTTTTAATTCTATCAGCTGTAATAACCCAAAGGAGTATTGTTCTGAACTCATAGTTTGAAATTTCAAAAAGGAGAAATCAGGGACAGGAACAAGTTCTAAATTCGGCAGAAACTAAGTATAAAATGCGTCTTGAAGTTTATTTCCTGCTGTAGTTATTAGCTGAATTTAGCAGATGGGTTGATTAAACCACCTTTGTTCCTGTTGCTCTAGAATGGATACGTAAAGAGCTAGCTTGACAGCATTTTTTTTTACTGTTGTTTAAGAAAGAAAAAGGAAGAGAAATAATTTTAAAAAAAACCATATATTGTACTCATGAATTGGATTGTTATTTCAGAATGAGGAATGAGTGGATCTCATTTCACTGGTTTTTACAGCTTTTCCGACATTTGTTTATATATTTGGAAGGTGGTAGTGGAAGTCAGAGGGCGGCCCACTGTTCCTACTTTTAGGGCTTATGCATCTTTCTGGGACTGAGAGAGATTAAGAAAGGACATGCACGCGTTCATAGCACGCGCATTATAGATTATAATCATCACGCATCTTCTCCTTTCTTATATATGTACGTATGCAATCGTCAACTCTAATGCTAAAAATGCGTTAAGCCAGATGAAGAAGACATATCCGATACATAGACAACCTCAATGTTCAGATATCGGGTTTTCATTAAAACTGCCAAATTTCTTTTCTTTCTTTTTTTCACCATATATCAGATAATTTGTAGAGAGAACCTTAACATATGATATGGATATTCCCTCTGGTATACCGACGTTCTGAATGGAATTCACATCCCCTTTAGCAGGAAAAAAAAACTAAATGTATATACTAACCTAAATTGACATGAAAAAAAAACTACATGGTTTTTGGTTTCTTTTGTACCTAAAACGGTATTCTTAATGGCTGCGAAAATACAAGTTAAACGGCAATTTCTTCCTAATCATTTAGTTTTGCGTATTGACTTAACATGTAGGGAAAATGTTGTCTAGAATAATAGAAAGGATAATAATTCTACACATCTTTTGCCAGCATGAATGTGCTTCAAGCATTGCCATAATTAGTGCCGTCTTATCCCCATTGTCATTGCTCGCTTGTTCTTTCTGAAACGAAATCATGTGGACATTTCACATCTCAAAAAGTCTCTAAACTCTGGTTTGTTTTTGTTTTCCACACAGTTTGTCGTATATCCACAGATCCACTATTGATTACCCATAAATGCTAAATACTGCAACTTTTGAAGATAAAGAATGCCGTCCGCAGAATTAGGAAAAACATATGTAGTCTTTTTCATGCTTTCTTTTTGCAGCTTTTCTTCAAATAAAAAATTTAGAAGAATGAAAAATGATTTTTTGCAGAATTTTTTTTCATATGAAGATTAGAAGGTATTAGATAATATTAGTTGTGACAGATATTCATTCATTAATGTCGTTGTTAATTAACAATTGTAATCCGAGTTCAACTCCAATGGCTGAAAGTGTTCCTTTATCCAAATTGTAAGGTACAACTCTCTCTCATGATGAGGCTAATATGTAACACATAGTTTGTGACGATGAGGCTATCATGTAACGCATAGTCTGTAACAGTTTCCAATACATTACTCTTACATATTCACACATCTCGTTTGTTGTTAATAAGTTGTGCCAATCTCCTCACTAGTCAACCTTAGCTCACTTTCAATCTCTCAAATGATTGCTTAAATATTTACAGGGAACAATTTCTCTTTCTTTGTTGATATCTCGTGGTTCTCTTAATTATTTAATTGTCTTTAGTGAAGTTAACCGGGATATCTTGATGATCACTGTTCCATTGGGAAATTTTCAATTTACCTGGGTAGCAACTTGTTGGCATGAAAGTCTAGTAAGAAATTTATTGTTTGAGGTCATTTATAGAGTCTGAATTCAAAGCTATTGCAATGTATTATGATTAAGTGGTTTATAAAACTTATTATTGAAGTGGGCGTAAAACTTACTGAACCTTCTCATGTTTGATATGATAATATTAGGGACATTCATAAGCGACTTCATGATATTGGAGAGCTTTAGATGGAGGAAATTCGAACAATTGGAGACTTTCATGAGGGATTGCGTGATATTGCTAATCAAGCATACTAACTTGGGATGGAGAATTCAAATATGAAATTTGTTAAGAAAACATTAAGATCATTGTCTCCTAGATTCATACCGAAAATTGTAGTCATTGAAGAAGCCTATGACATTAATAAGTTATCTTTGGAAAAGGAAATTGGGATTCTCACAAACTTTTAAATGAACTTGTTGAGAGATAAGCGTGAGAAGAACAAAGGGTAGACTTTGCAAGCTGAAGTTGCTAATATGCGAATGATTCTAGAGACGACTACAATGAAAATGAAGATATGGTGTCGCTAATAAGAGATTTCAGCAAGTGGGTAAAGAAGGTGAAGAAAGATAGACCTGAATTCAAATATAATGGTGAGAGTTCATCAAACAATGAGAAAAAGCTCAAAAAAGTGAAAAGAAACGAAAGAAGATACAATGTCATGAGTGTTAAGATTTTGCACATATGCAAGCGAAATGTGCTAAAACTTTTAAAAGGAGAAAAGGGAAATCTTACATAAGCACTTAGAGCGAAAATGAATTTGAAAGTGGGTACAACAACAACGAAGAAATTGTGAGTAATCATGCTGCATTGGCTGCTTTAAACAGCAAAAGTCCATTTTCTTCTTTAGTAGTAACTAGTGAAGAAAATAACAACAAAAATACAAAATTTTCAATTATAAATTCTAATTAGGATTGTGAAAAGCGATGACAACAATTCAGAATTGAAAAAGGAAGACATCTATAAGGGCTATGAAATAATGTATGCCAAATGGGTGAAAATGTGTAAATAAAATGAAAAACTAAAGAGGGAAAATTCAACCATGAAGGATATCATTCACGATCTAAAGATGAAGTTGTTATCAACAATAGATGAGCTTGATGAAATAAAGCTAAAGTTGGTTAATACAAAAAAAGGAAGAATGTTTAATGGTGGTATCGAGAAGCTAGGTAAATTGCTAGAAATTGGTAAAAACAAAGGGGATTTTTAAGGTGTTGGTTACAAAAGTGAATGTTCTCAGTTGAATAATGAGTAAAATGGTGAAGTTAGATTTATTAGGGGGAAAACTTCATAAAGGAACCGAAAGTTTACGCCTAAGTGTCACTTTTGTAGTGTAAATGGTCATATAAGGCCAAAGTGTTACAAATGTTATTTTGGGGGGCTCAAAACAAAAAATCCAGACACTTTGTGAAGAATTTCCAGCAACAACCAATATTATTAAAGCAAACTTGAGTTACAATGTAGCATCCCGTTACCCATGTTAGGGCTAGAATTGTAAATTGTGAGAATTTGTGAGAAATTAGGATTTTTTTCTCTGCACATCATGCATTATTGTTTGTGACATGCACATTTTGCACAATTATCTGATTGTACGTGCATTCATTGGCATTTTTCGGGTACAATTGAATTGTTAATGATGATTAAATTGTGTTTTGACAATTCTAGTATTATTTAGAATATTTTGGGAATTTTAGGGAATTTTGTGAAAAATATTGAATTATTGGCCAATTATGGGATGACA
>JANVCL010000002.1:24973842-24983954 GCA_026546855.1 Erythroxylum incrassatum | reverse complement strand
TCATTAATTTCGGATAATAATTTCAACACCTTAACATTAATTACGCCCAAATTATATGTAATTAAATTGACTTATCATAACTTAATCTCTATAGTTAGATCAAAGATTAAAAATTCACCACAAAGTATGTTTCTCTTAAATTAAGAACATAAAGTTTAACAAAACAATTTAAGAGTAATTCTTAAAACAAATTTAGCAATTCATAGCTAAAATAAATAAAAAAATTTCATAATCAACATTCAAGAACAAGGAAAGAAAAGAAAAGAGTATAATATTAAATCTTGGATGTATTCTTCTTCTTGTACTTGAGCCGGAAAAGATGCACAAAACAGAAGTGAGACAGAAGTGCAAGTAAAAAAAATTAGACGGAAGGAAGTGAGACGAAAGAACCATTACTACGTCAGATGACTAATCGCTTGAGTTAGTTACACAGCTCAACTGAATAACTGATTCTTTAAAGATCAAGAAACAAGAAAAAAGAACCAGTTATCAAGAAGAGGTTGAAGATAAAGACTATAAAAAAAGGTTGGAGTCGAAGACTACAGAAGCCTAGCAATTTGAGAAGTTAGAGATTTTCGAGAAAAAAAAACTAGAAATCTTACCGTGCAAAAATTAGAGCGATCATTATCTGTAGCAAAAGCTCAAAAACTCTTTCAGTTGAAAGAAGAAAAGCAGATAGCCTAAAGAGGCTAAGAGTCAAAAAAATACTTGTTATAAGAGATCTGAAGAGGCTCAGAGAAAAGAATACTTGTATCTTTGCAAAGTATAGTAAAATCTCAGAAAAGATTCTGAGGACTGGACGTAGCCCACGGTTTGGGGTGAACCAGTATAAATCTGCCTTGTCAACTCTCTATCAACTCTAAACTATTACTCTTATTGTTTCATACAAGCATTTATAAAATAAATTGCAATATTTCATAATACTGATTTTCGATAGTTTTGAGAAAAAACAAGTTTTACAAGAAGTTATTAAAAAGGGGATCATCGAAAAAGAATACACAATTCAACCCTCCCTGCTTGTGCATTTTGTATATTGAATATTAAGTCTATACTAACGTGTGATTTACTTCAGCAGTTATGCTTTTCGATAAACAACTGCCGAATCTGATACAAAGAAGACGTCTAAAATAAACATCAGAATACAATAGTACAGTGCGTAACGGTTCCGATATCTTATAACCTACGGCTTCGTCCTATTATCTTCTTATCTACCAGAAATTACACCCTTTGCAGGTATTTATGTATTGAGAAATCGACCCCAACAGATGAAAGAATTCTGATTTCACTTCCTAGTTACCAGGTTTGCTTCTAGACTAGTTAAGCAGAATTAATTGCTCAGTAGCAGTTTTTTAACAACTGCGTCTTTTTCTTGGTTACCAGTAGTAGTTTTTCACTTATTCTACTCGTCATAGTTGCCAAGAAGCAAGATTGGGAAATTAATAGCATCAGAATTCTTCTAAAGGATCATATATGATGTCAGAAAGAGCCCTTTGTTCTGAAGAAACAAATCTAGGCTTGCAATAGAAAAATGACGAGAAAATTACACATTATTGTTCGTGGAAACATGAAACTAAAAATTTTTAGAGCGGAATAGATGGGAAGAATTTAAGCAGTTCATTTTAATTTCTTTACAATGGCAGCAAAGTGCTGTCCTTGGTGGAAAGCTAGCTTCAGCTCCAGCTCAGTGGGCTGCCTGGAGCCATCTCCAGCAAACGTTCCTGCACCATAAGGTGTCCCTCCCTTCACCTGCTCCATCTCAAACATTCCAGCTCCAAATGTGTAACCAATGGGCACAAAGATCATTCCATGGTGCACAAGTTGAGTGATCGAAGTTAAGCTGCATGAATTTTCAGAAAGGGGTCAAGAAAAAATGAGCATAATGACAGCAACAGTTACATTTAAGATAAGTCGAAGGAATCATAAGGGAACCTTTTCAACTAAGGCCCGATATATCTTCTTACTGTAATTAAAATAATGGATCATAAGAGAAGGAAAATTTTGCAAATAACTTACGGGGTTGTCTCCTGTCCACCTCCCTGTGATCCAGTGCTGTAGAAAATCCCTGCCGGCTTACCGGCTAGTGCTTGAGTTCTCCATAAGCCTCCAGTAGCATCCATAAATGCCTTAAATTGTGCAGCCATCATACCAAATCTAGTGGGGAAACCAAAAAGGACTCCGTCAGCCTCGGGAAGCTCAGCTGGTGTAATGACAGGCACATCTCTCTTCGGTGGAGCACCCATCTTGCCAAGAACCTCTTCTGGCAGGGTTTCAGGTACCTTTCTCAAGCACATATATTCAAGATCAGATAAATCTTTTGTTTCCCTTTCAGGATAGAAACCAAGTACACTACAAATAAGTTAAACTTCATTTTGATACTCTATTTTCAGATTGTGCAGAACTAATTCTATGTTGCAAATTCGTAGGATATCTGTGACTAGCTTGAAAGTGCAAAAGCTGTGAAGTTTCTGAAAAGCATTATGGACAAAGTCAAAAAAGTGGCCTAATACTTTTCTGCATTGAGTTTCTTGTCTTGTAATAAGTTAGGACCACAGAAAAGCGAAGCTAAATGCAGCGTCTCTTCATGATAAGACGGAAATTACAACAGCTTAAAGTTTAAAAACTTTAATCCCTGCAAAATATAATCCTATAATTACAGAGTCTGACTCGGAGAAAATCTTTTCAAACTTCACAATGTGCCATCCAGAAACTAATTCACTTCACTCATAAAGGGAAAGAGCTTGTTCTAATCGAAAAGGAAATGAAGCCTGCAGTGAGGATATTTGGGTTAATATGTTCAGATTCAAACTTAGGACCTTTGTCATTGGTGAGGGGAGTTCTCCATTTGTCTACCCCTATCCTCAGGCAGGAAAGATTTAAGTGATATTTTATGCATGCCATCTCTGTTATTCTGACTTTAAATCAAAATATTCAGAAGCACAATCTCACAGCATTTCAAACCTGCCATAGCTTCACTTCCACTCCTTCAACAGATGCAGCTCCTTTCTTCATTTCTTCAGCCAGTCTTGCAACATGTCCATACATGGAATAATAACTGCAGCAACCATCATAAACTCAGCAATCATCGCTTACATTCTGATGCAATGCACAAAGAGATTCCTCCCTTAAAGGTATTATGCAAATTATATTTCTCGTTTTAAATATTTCCATCAAGAAATTTCTCATTTTGTTTGGAGACCATAATCATCATGTTGATCTCTTAACACATGATTGTCAAAAGTGAATTTCCAAAAAAGGTCTTGAGTTTGTTGACAAATGTGTTAATCCTAGATAGTGACAGGGAAAGAAACAAAAAAGAAGGTTTACAGGAAATACAAGCATGTATATACATAGCAATTAATCTAAAAGAAAATAGTTACAGGGACCAACGTTAAGATAGAGAGGCATATGCATTAATTTAGGTGCACATTCTAGCACTAACCTTGCCAGGGTACAAGGTGATGTGCATATATTTCATTTCTGATGGGGTATCATGCCATCATTTTCCTAGAAATCATTTAAAACCCATATAAAGATATAAAATAGAAAATCAGTTCTACAGGTCGCTCTAATCCAGGCGACAAAAATGATGACATTTGTAAATGATAACTGGCTTCAACAACAATAAGTGCTGGGACCACTTGCTTCAAAAGCATGGAGCTCGAATTCTTATCCCAATTATAATTCCAAAAGGTAGGTCCAGTTTCACGATTACTTTTTCCTCGTTAGTACCTACTTAATGTGTAACGTCCACAAAACTTTTTTCCCTATCTTATTGTTCGCATTTCTTGCTCCACTGATTGAACAAAAATATGTATGGAGTAATGGGTAAGTATTGTTGTATATCACCAAGGAGTGGCAAACATCGAAAAGCAAGTTTTCTGCACTTATGTTCCATCCGAAACAGCTCCCCGGTTGATTAAGACAGTAAACAAAAGAAAAAGGAAATATGACAAATAAAACATGAACCATAATTGGCTGTTCAGGTACCAAGTTTCATGATCTTACAGACCTCCCCAAAATGGAAAAAGAGAAAGTAATTCTTTTGCTTCAGTCTCCATTTTTATTACTCCATCACTCTATCACACCGCTATTCTTTAATTGCGAGAGTTCTAAATAAGAACATAAGGGAAGAAACAACCATTCTGGTTAAATTAAACAAGAAAATTTAGCCTGCGAAATCGTCTAAACCCGTTGACCAAGTGCATGACTATATATAAGCAGTTGTTTAATAATAACATCGAATTGGTCTAGAGGGCGCTTATACATCTCCAGTGTTTCCTACCAGGAGAAACAAGAAACAAA
The DNA here is from genome assembly GCA_026546855.1 of Erythroxylum incrassatum. NCBI lineage: Eukaryota > Viridiplantae > Streptophyta > Magnoliopsida > Malpighiales > Erythroxylaceae > Erythroxylum > Erythroxylum incrassatum. The sequence continues at coordinate 24,979,652 of JANVCL010000002.1, read as the reverse complement.
AAAAAAAAATCTACGACTTCTAGAGCAGCAGAATTCGATCCCCTGCACTAAGTAAGAACAAATGATAAAATGTTTAATCACTTCTAAATTGCAGTCTCATCACGAGGATCCATATTGAGTCTTTTTAAAGTTTCAATGAACAAAGTTTCCAAGAAACTATAACAACAACAAAGTTTATGAGAAACAAGCACACTGGAATGGAGCGCCACTGACAACAAAGAGTAGTCCCCAGAAAGAACACATACGAAAATTTAAGACTACACAAACAGACAGTCCCATCAATGAGTTGACGAAACAAACATGAAACGATTAAAAAAAAACAGAGAGAGAGACTAGCCCATAATGATAATCTCAAAATCAAGAGGAGAAAGCAAGGACAAAGAAAGACCCAGAAGGAGAGATAAAAAGAGAGAATTGCAATGCTTACACAATATACACTTTGCTGGCCATGGATAGAGCGTGTCTCTCTGCAAGGTTTTGTGCGCAAACCGTGTCTAGAAAAAGGACAAGTTGCAAGGTTTGATACAGAGGGAGGGAGGGAGCAGGAGGGTTGATTTATATCCAAATATTAAGTAGGATGTCATCATAAGCCGTCCATGTACAGTAATACTAATACATTGATTGAGGTGGCGTCTGTGTAAAGTATTTTCAAGTACTTACGTAACTCTCAACTTGTCTGGGGGTTAAAAATAAAGTGGCTTTCATTTGTTAATCGAAAATCTGGACTACGTCAATTCTTTCGGTCATCTACTTGTGATTTGGGAGTGTTGATGTCATCCGCATCATCAATTCATACTGTGAAATGACACCCAATAACATGTGGTTTAGCAACTGTAAACCAATTTTTGTCATAAATAAATAAATATAAATAAAATATTTAAAAAATATTATAAGCTTTAGGTCAAATTTCACAAGCCTTGTTGTTTCTAATTTGATTACAAGCCTTGCAGCTGTTTCAAGTCTTTGTTTTATCTCTTTTATAGTATCTCTTAATCTTTTATGCTCTAGAAAGTGAGATTAATCTTAAATATTAGAATTATCATGATTTATTTATTTTTAATATGTCACTCTATATATGATCACAAGCATCAATTTTAAAAATTAAATTGTCATCATCAGATGGGTAAGAAAATTTTTAGTAATGCAGTACATAAAATCTTAATTTTCTTTACATGCTCAATCAAATAAGATAAAAAAATTCAAATCTTTGATCTTTTTTTAAAAGCATTTGAAAATGTTTTTTCATCTCAACTAAAATTTTATAAACTTGAAGTATAATTTAATACTCCTAAAAAATTTTGATCTTTTTTTATCTATTAATTTATCAGGAAATTATGATATTTTTTTGAGGATAAGAGGTTGAAGTTTAACTCCTCTATCATGTATCTCCATGCTAAGAATTTCTATTTTTGACTTACATATCTTAGCCTTTTTCCATAGAGAGATAAACTATGTTGTTCACATAAATTTATTTAGATGTATAACATTATAAGCAATATTATCACTAGCTATTAAAATATCATCTACATAATCATGTATAAAATTATGATACTTAAAGATATTATCCATTTTTCTTTTGAAATATTTGTGGGACATTTTTAAACCAAAAGGCATCACTAGTTATTCGTAATGACCTTATAGAGTAGAAAAAGTTGTAGATAAATACTATCTTTATTTATTTTTATCTATCAAAATTCACTCTTACAGTCAAATTTAAAGAATATTTGTTTTTTCTCTAATTAAGTTTATTAATGCTTCTTTATGGTGTAAGAAGTAGCCATCAAATATCATATTAGCAATTTATTTTTTGTAATTTACTACCATTCTTGCTTTACTTATAATTATTTCTGTAGGGTTTTCTAACCATAAATGCTAGGGAAGAATGAGGGGATTTACTATACCTAATTATCTTTAGATTTTCTAATTCAAGAAGTTGTTTTCTGGATTCCTTTTGATATTCTAAATTATATATTATAGCAGTAACTCTAATGATTTTTTGTTTGTCTATCATTTCTAAGTTTGCTTCTTCTCTATTTTTATCCCAAAATTGTAATAGATTATTAGAGTATTTTTTGTTTATCTTTTGTTTTAATAATCCTAATCCATCTTTGATAGTTTTCATCTATTGATACTTGTTCTCTATTATGTTATATATTTTTTGTAAAGGTTTTCCTTTAGGAATGATCATCTTTCTTTATACCTTACGTCACGCTGAACTGTATGAGGTTTAAATGTGATTGATGTATTTCAAGCATAGGCATATTTAATTCTATTAACTATGATCCAATGACCACAAAGAGTTTTGAAATCTATTTGTTGTTTAATAGTATTAAATAGTATTTTTGAAATAATTGGACAAATTTTTTTTCCTAAAAGAATATCAGCTCTAGAATCATAAAGTCACAATAGTGGACATTTTATTAAAAATGATCCTAATGGTATTTGAGGTTGATTGACACCTTTTGATAAATGTATCTTATGTTAGAAATATCTAATTTTACTATATTTTTTAAAGATTCATGATATTGTAAAGTAAAACAACTTGCTTTACATAAACAAGATCTAACTAGGGATGATAAATAACCCTAAGCTTGGCTTAAATTTAACGGGACAAACCTAGGTTGATAAAGCCTCGAACCCAGCCTTTTTTAAAAACTCGAGCCTTAGGTTGCTCTCAGGTTTGGGCGATTCAAGCCTAGCTTGGCTCAAGACTCAACTTTTATAAACAAAATAATGTCATTTTGTTCATTTTGTTAAAAACAACATCATTTTTTAATTTTTATTTTAAAAATGAAGTCAAGTTGACTCGGGCTTGGATTCGGATCCACTGCCTCAGGCTCGACCTTAGCTTGGACTTGGCCCATTAAGTGTTCAACAGACTACACCTTTCAACTAAGCTACTCCTAGGAAAATTGAAGTAGCTGAAATCAATGCAAGGCATCTTGGTATTAATTCTAATTGTCTGCTCTAGGGTTTCCCGTCTTGGGTGTTTTCAACATGAAAGCAGATGGATTTGACAACTTTAACTAACTACAGATCATCAACATCCCACTTATAAGAGGAAAAATTAGTTCTCCCCATAAGAGCTACTTCTAGTATATCTCCCAAGATTTTCTCATAAATTAAAAGATCGCATTCATGCACCTATGAGACAACGACTAGTTTTCCATTAATTTTGTCCTTTTTATGTGTGTGTAGAATATCCTGACTAGCTTATCGCATATTGTCTCATTTAATTTCAAAAAACAATTCCTAACTAATGGCAATTGAGTAAAGAGAAATAGGTATGCCTATGTTATCAAACATCGTGAGAGACAAAATCTACCCAGGAACCACCTTTCTTTTCTTGTACTACATTTACTAATGAACTTCAGCTTCTGTTGATTGAAACATTTTTTTGTGGTATTGATGTATTTGCTTTTTGTCCAGCTGTTTTTATCTTCTTTTCCCTTTTTCTTTAAGAATCATCTCTACATGAAACATCTTATCAACAGTTTCTTCAGTCATATACGCTTTTCCCTTCTTTATTTCTTCCCTTTTTCTTTTTTGGATTCTTCTTCTTCTTCTTCTTTCTTTTTAGTATCAAGGTTTTTTTTTTGCTAAGAATTTTTCCCTACTTGGTTTATAAGACTTCTTCTAGTTCGTGGTTGTCTAATCAACTGAAAATGTTCTTCATTTGAATCATCAACGTTTATATCCCAGTGCACTTTTGATACTTAGGGCTTAGCGGAGATAAGTTTAGTGATATGAGCTTCACCATGAATATCAATAAAAGTTGGAGTTTTCTTTTGTCCTTTTGATCTGGTTTGTGCCATTGTAAGAGTGATGGATAAGGTTTAAAAGATTTGAGATGAAAACAGAGAGTTAGAATGCAGAGAGTTTAGAGCGACGCTTCGGAGAACAATAAGAGAGAAGTTTGTTTTTGGTATACTAGGCATTTATTGAACATTGATCTCATATGAAGATGAATGATCATATGCTAATATAAAAAGTGTGATCATTTGCATATCTTCTGATAGATCCATACTGTTGCTTGTCAGAACTTCACGCACATCCTTAGATGTTGTAACGACAAAATAAAGGAAATTACTTTTTTAGTAAATGTGTAATCTTGCTCTATTAAACCGAGATGAGCCTTCTAAAATGAAGGGGGAATTTTAAACTTTGAAGGGCCTACCAAACCATGAAAGAGTTTATAAGGAATCAGAATAGAAGGAGCATGCTAAACGAAATGCAAAGACAAGTAGCAGACAATATTGATGCAGAAATAAAATAAGAGAGTTTACACATACCAAGCTCTTTTCTTAACACACAAAATTTATCTTCCAAGAGTGGCTTGGTGAAAATGTCAACTACTTAATTCTCAATATTAACATGCAAAAGATCAATGGTTCCTTCTAAATGTTTTATTTCTATATACTTAGAATGATGCCCGAGATTTTTAGAAAGATTTATAACACTTGTATTGTCACATAATATAGAAATATGAGAAAATTTTAGAGAAAAATCTTGTAGTTGATCTTCATCCATAAGATTTGAGCATAATGATTGGCAACTGCTATGTATTTCACTTCAGTCATCGAAAGCGTTGTGTAATTTTGCTTCTTGTAAGACGAAGTTACTAGACATCCTCCAAGAAATTGACAGTGAACACGTATACTTTTTCAATCAACTTTATCATTTGCATAATCTGCATTACAACAGCCTACTATATCAAATGAATCAGTTTTTGGATACCATAGTCCAAAATTCATAATTCTATGGAGATATGGAAAGATTTTTTTGACTGCTTGAAGATGGCTTTCTTTTGAATTTGATTGAAAGCATGCATAAAAACACACTAAGCATAATGTCTAGTCTTGAGCTTGTAAGATATAGTAGTGATCCAATCATTTCTCTATGTTTTGTCTCATCCGTAGTTTTGCCTTCTTCGTTTTTATTGAGTTTAGTTCCAATGTACATTAGAGTACCCATCGGTTTGGCATTATCAAGATGATATTTCTTGATGAGTTCCTTTGTGTATTTGTCTTGGCTGATGAAGATTCCTTTTTCTATTTGTCTGATTTGTAATATGAGAAAGAATGATAATTCTCCCATCATGCTTATTTCAAACTCCCCTTACATTAATACTAAGAATTCTTCATAGAAGGATAGATTAGTAGCCCCAAATATTATGTCATCAACATATATTTGCACTATGAGTAAATCATTTTCCTTTTTTTAATAAATAAGGTTTTATCCAGCCTTTCTCTTTTAAAGTTATTCTCAAGTAGAAAGTTACTTAACCTCTCATATTATATTCAAGGAGCCTAATTTAAACCATACAAAGCTTTAAATAAACTCATCATGTAAGTCAGATGGTTTTCATCTTCAAAACCTAAGGGTTACTTAACGAATACTTCTTCATTAATGTAACCATTTAAGAATGCAATTTTGACATTCATTTGGAACAACTTGAAGTTTCTATAGCATGCAAAGACAAGTAATATTCTAATCAATTTTAATCTAGAAACAGGTATATAAGTTTCATTAAAATCAATATCATCCTATTGATTGTAATCGTGAGCTACAAACAGGGTTGTGGATTTCGTACTGTTCCGACCGAAAAACGATACCGGAATGGGCATATAGGTATCGGAAATGAATTCCAATCGATTCCGGTCGGTACCGCCAATACTGGAATATTCTGGGGCCATTCCGTAAAATAAAAAATTGAAGGGGTCATTTTGCAAATAAAAAAATTAAAACCTAATTTTATCTCTACCCTCTCTTCCCCCCGACTGCCGACTCTCCCTCTCTCTTCGTCTTCT
>JANVCL010000002.1:24952403-24967449 GCA_026546855.1 Erythroxylum incrassatum | reverse complement strand
CATCTATTTTTCAGGATTTAGAAGATTACCCCGTTATGCAACGGGAGTAGACTTGCTGCTCACGAGGGAAAGTTAGAGGTTGGGATCAGTTCGCGTCTGCATTAGGATTTTTGTATAAAGTGTATTCCGCAATTTATCTGTACTATACAACATGTAATTGCATATTCAGTTTGTATTGAGTAATGCAAAATGGGCATCTCTGTAAATGGGCGTGATTAGGTGCGGACATTGCTTCCATTATTAATTGGTACCAATTGAATATGATTGTGTTTATTTGTGTATTGAAATGGGCCCAAGTGGGCCCAAAATGAATGAATTTGTAACTGAAAAGGGTTATGAAGGAATTGGGCCATTATTGACCTTTGAAATTGTATTGCTTGTAATGTATGAACAAACAATGTTCTGTCGAGTTTCAAATTTATGTGGCCCGCATTGGAAATCAAATTTTTGCATAAGTTAGTGTTTTAAAAAAAATTATTTATACCAAGTTGTGAATGGTTGAATGTTTTAGCATGTCACCTTCGCGGGCACGAACTCGGATATCACTGTCGATGTCAAGTTCGGATCTTGCGGAAGTGGGATGCTACAATGATCCTTTTGATTATTAATCATGTAAAACTTGTGAATCCTTTTTAATGTGTAAGATGATCAAACAACCCTTTAGAAGAAAGAGATTATGTGTCAATAAGTTACTAGAACTAATATATTCACATCTATGTGGTTATATATTTACTCACACTAGAGGTGGGTACTCAAATTTTGTTGCATTCGCAGTTGATCAATTTAGATATGATTATGTTTATTTAATGAAACCAAAGTTTGAATTATTTAAAAGGTTTAAAGAATTTAAACTTAAGATTGAGAAACAAACTAGTAAAATTATTAAGACACTTAGGTCCAATCAAGGTGGTGAGTATTTAGACATAAGTTTCTTTGTTACTTAATAGATAATGAGATTCTCACACGATAGACTCCATCTAAAACTTTGCAATTGAATTTAGTATCTAAGAGGAGGAATCATGTTCTATTAGGTATGGTACAATCCATGATGATTCATTCATAACGTCTTATCTGCTTTTGGGAATATGTCATTGAAACAATCATGTGCCTTCTAAATAGAGTTCTATTCATATTGTTTAGGAAGACACTATATGAGATATAGACTGGTAGTAGATTAAAGTTGAATATTTAAAGATTTGGGGATGTGATAAAATTTAAGGTAAATCAGATAAGCGCCAATTTGAGGAGTATCTGAAAGAGAGTATCAAATATCAATTTTACCATTCCTTTAAGAAAAAGGTGTTTATCTCAAGACATGATACATTCCAAAAAGAGAATTTATTTCTAAAAAAGGTAGTGGGAATAAGATAAAGTTTAAATAAGTTCAAAAACCACAAATCCATATCTAGATGAAACAAGAACTTCAAGTTGATATATATAATGTACAACCAAAGGTCTAAGAGATATATAGTCTGTGATGCACTAGCAAAATACATAGTTCCCTATTTAATTTCATCTTGAAAAGGAAAAGATGATATATTACTCATATACAATGATACTACTACTTTTAAAGAATAAACGTTTAGCATTGAATTTTTAAAATGGCATGTATCCATAAGATTTAAAATATACACTAATCAAGTATGAACTTTAGTGGATGCATCTAATGGAATTTTTCATATAGGAAGTAAGTAGAATTTTAAGAGAAAAACCGATATGGATGATAATGTACACATGTACGAAGCAAAGTTAATGGTCAAAGGTTACAAAAATAATAATAAGTTGATTTTGATGAAATATTTTTGCCAATAGCAATGCTTAAGTTCATAAGAATTCTATTGACTATAGTTGTCTACCATGATTATGAAATTTGACAAATAGATGTCAAGACAACATTTTCTAATCAAGTATACAAATTGCAAAAGTCTATGTATGGGCTTAAGTAACATATTTGGAACATATATTTTAATAAGATAATTAAAGAGTTTGATTTTATATAGAATATGGATGAATCTTGTGTCTATAATAAGATTTATAGGGGTACATTCATCATTTAAGTGATATAAATAAATGGTGTATTAGTAATTGGAAATGAAATATTGATGCTTCCATCTATAAATATTTAGTTGTCCAAGAAATTTTGTTTGAAAGGTATAAGAGAGTACCTTTTATTCCAGACATAAAGATCTATAAAGATAAATTAAAAAGATTGCTTGGTTTATCCTAGTCCACATGCATAAATAAAGTGCTAAAGAAATTTAGTATAAAGAATTCCACAAGGGGATTTTTGCTCATATTGTACAAGATTTCTCTCTCAATGAGTTTGTATCCAAATTCCTATGTAGAGAGAAATAAAATGGATCAATCATGTATATGGTTTTATGTATAATGTATTTTAAGCTTTAGGCATAACAAATAGATTTCAATTCAATCCTGGATATAGTCACTGGATGGATATAAAAAATATCTTATAGTACTTTAGAAGAAATAATGTTGCTTTCTTAGTTGTGAAGGAATTAAACTAAGAGTTTAAAGGTATTCATTTATGAGTTTTCAATCTAATTATAATGATAATATATCACAATCAGGGTACATCTTTGCTCTAAATGATCGAGCAGTAAGTTAAAAACAATTCCAAACAACCAACCATTACTAGTTCTATGATTGAGGTATAGTATATTTCAGTGTATGAGGTGAAAAATGAATTTATTTAGATCAAGTAGTTTATCATTAAACTTGGTGTATCTGCTAGTATTGTTGAGTTAATAGTATTGTATTATGAAAACAATGATGCTTTTGTACAGATAATAGAATCAAGGTCTCATCAATGGTATAAGGAAGTGCTCGAAAAGTTCACTTGATCAAACATATAATAGAGCAAAAATACATTACATTGGAGCAAGTGCTCACTTAAAAGAATCTTTTAGATCCTTTCATTAAGAAGTTATCTCAAAATATACATGATTGGCATGTGAATGTAAATGGTATTAAATATATAGGTGATTAACTATAGTGCAAGTAAGAGATTATAAGTTTATGCCCCTGCATCTAATTGGTTAGCTACAATTAATGTACGACATTATTAATCGATTTAATAAAGGAATTCTTTATCTTTATGATTATTTTAATTACATTTAATGTTTAATATAAAAATAAAATCTTCATAATAGTTACCTTGTAATTAAAAATATGATAAAATTATAATTATGAAATTCAAACTGTATTTGGGTGATATTTCTAAAGTATTCCTGGTTATAATTTTATCAAGACAAGATATTGATGGAATGGTAAAACTAGCACATGTTATGTTTCTTTTTTACGAAGAAAGTAATTAATTTCATAAACTAAAGTATAAAAATACTTAAATAAATGTATGAGTCCTTATTAGAGAATAATTTTATTGAACTGGTCCATTTATAAGGATCCAAAATGAAATATTACTTACGTATTTGTGGATGTCTACATTATGGTGGTTATATAATTAATCCTTAGACTTAAGATTTTCAAAGTATCTTACAGTACAATTATTATGTTTTGATATTATTTACGACCAATTTTATTGAGGATAGTTTACTCAGTAGTACTTGAATATAATATAAATTATGTATAAATGGCTAAATACGTCAATAAATAATTCACCATTCTAAAGTAATTATGAAGAATTTTATAATATTCTTGATTAATAATGATTTAAAAAGTTGTTTGGTCAAAATGAATTGAGATTTGAAAAGGTTGTCTTTAAATATTAATTATAAATAAATTACTAATTAGTAAAAACAAACATGATTAAAATTAGATAGAATAAACAATAATTCATACTTTATAACTAATTGGATTAATATTAGATTACGAAAGAATTAAATTATACATTATAATCATGCATGAATATGTTAAGTCAAATTACTTCGACATTCTTAATATTTGGATGATTATAACGTGTTACTATGATTATAATTTTTTATTGGAGAATTAAAGATGAACTAAAATGAGTTTTATTTTATTTTATTATTATCATAATTTCTAATCATTTCAAACATATTAGAAATTTAATGAGTTACACATAAAGAGCAATTAAAGAAAGAAAATTAAATTAAATTAAATTGGAGTTAATTATAAAAATTAGGAAATTTTGGGATCATATATTTGATTCATTAAAATCAAAATTTAACTAGAATTAGAATTAAAGTTAAACTTTAATTATAATTAAGAGTTTAATTTGAATTACATTTGAAAAAGAACTTTAGTCTTTCTCCATAAAAGGAAAAGACTAGGAAAGACTTAAAGGAACTAAGCACTAATATCAATCTCTCTTAATGAGTTTCTTTTTCTTTGCTTTATGAATATTATTAAATGCTGAACAATTAATCATCCTATGGTTTACGGTTTCAAACGAGAAAAAATATCTTTTATAAGATACTGACGCAAAATTTCTCTTTAATCCTTTAATTATATGATTCATCTTACAAGTTATTTTATTAGAGATTAAATGAAAAGTAATAAAAATTATTCCGTTAAACCCTTGATATGTTCCTAATTGATTTTACAATAGCAATATTATCTTTGTTGCTTGAGCATTACGGATTCTATTATTGCCAATCGAATTATCCAACACAAAAGTAGCCAATTGCATCAAGTTAAAACTACACACTGTGCGATGAACTCTTGACACACTTTTCGAGCAAGGGAGACAATAAAGAAGCTGCTGTCAAAGATGGAGAAAGGGTCAATAAGTTTTAAGTTCCGTGAAATATGAGAGAAAGAAATACCACATCAATTTACCGATAAATCTATATTCTATAACTGTAGGTTGAATGCTTACTTTCAGAAGGAGTTACATTAAACACATTGATTTTATGTTAGTAACCAAACTTGTTTGAAAACATATATATGCTAAAGCAAACATACGCAACCTGCTGAATGATGAATTTTGTTAAAATAGTTTAAAAATAGAAGACGCTATTAAAATTGAAAGGAATCTTTAGAATCTTGAAAACAGAAAAAACCTATTATAAAATTGAAAGAGTCTCTTACTGAAATAAATACACACACAATATAATGCGAAAATATAAAAGATAATGAGAGAGAGAGAGAGAGAGAAGTAGGATATAGTTAATTTATACTGGTTTGACTTACAACTCAAGCCTACGTTCAATCGATAAGTATCCAACTTGAGTATTTAACTATAAAAATTCACTTATTAAATTTGAAGAGTCTCTCCAAGCTCAAGAGTACATATTTTTCAAGGTTCTCTAATCTTCTATACTAGAAGTAGATAACAAGCTTCTACAAGCTCACAGAAAAAATATAAAATCAAAAATAAGTTCTCAACTAACAATTTCTCTCTTGATAGATTGATTTCACTTTTTAAGGCACAATAAGAATGATATGATTCTTAAGAATATAGATGTTGCTCAAAAGTTTAGAAAGTATGAGTATATGACTTCACAAGTGTTGTTGCTCTTTCTTAAATAGTCAATTTCTTCAACTACCCGTTACTTCATCTTGAATCCTTAGTCAACTAGATATATTTAAATCTGAATAACTTCGATGTCATCTTTACTAAAAATCTTCCAGTAATCACGGGACCAAGATGTAAACTTCATAATTTGGAGGATTCTTTCAGATAAACCATTTCTAATAAGGTAAGTTTATAATGAAGGTTCTTGCAAGAAAGAAAACGTATTTCATATGATTTTATTTCCTTTTGAGAATAAGATTGTTAATTATACAAGGAAATAAATTTAATTTGAATTTTGAAATATTATACAGTTATCATCAAAATCGTTAATCATAAACCTTAAGCTAACAATCTTCCCCTTTTTGATGATGACAAGCAATAATAGATATATTTTTCAAAATTCAAAGAGATAATAGATGATTTCGAAAGAAACCTGTGACTTACATTTTTAGGCATAATTAGAAGGAGCCTGTCTCTTAAGTAAGGAACCTATCGTTTATATATCACAGATTTTCACAAGTTTAACATCAGAATCAATCACATATATAATCGAGTTAGCATTGAGAAATATATCATCATATATGCAGAAATATGCAAAAAAAAAATATCCACATAAACCCTTCCCCTTTGTCATTATAAAAAAAAGTATAGGGAGGAAGTGAAATAAAAGGAATGAAATGAAAGGAATGAAATAAAGGGAAAGAGTAAATACTACATCAAATAAATCATTACTATAAATAAGCCAAGCAGAAAGCCAAATAGCAACAAAGTTATTGAAGAGATTCAAGGATTCTTTGAGCAAAATCTGCATGTCAAGAAGTTGTTTAGCTTAAATATCCTTCAGCTGTTGTTAAAGATTTGCACTGTCTGGAGCAAGATATAAGTTTTCTGCTACTCTTTTAGATCTTTTGTCTGCCCAGACATTGTTTTGTAATCTGTATCCAAATTAATAAGGAATGGAAAGGTGAAACTTAGCCTATGCATACCAATTCAGATTTGAAAAAGGAACTCCATAATGGTTAAAAATCTTGGTAAGCAACATTCCATAAGGTAGGTACCCAGTTGTATTCTTATTACTTCTCTTATCTACCATGAACCTCAAGATCATAGCTGGAAGATTCATATGTTCCATTTTATCAAATTACACTATATAAGTGTCCAGGAGGCTACACCTTTCAACTGAGCTACTCTTGGGAAAAATTGAAGTAGTTGAAAGCGATGCAAGGCATCGTGGTATTAAGTCTAATTGTCTATTCCAGGGTATCCCATCCTAGGTGTTTTCAACATAAAGGCAGATGGATTTGATAACTTCGACTAACTCTAGATCATCAACATCCCACTTATGTTAGGAAAAATTCGTTCTCTCCATAGCAGCTACTTCCAGTATATTTCCTAAGATTTTCTCATAAATTAAAATTTCACATTCATGCACCTATGAGACGATGACTAGTTTTCCATTAATTTCTTCCTTTTTCATGTGTGTGTAGAATATCCTGACTAGCTCATCACATACTGTCTCATTTAATTTTGGAAAATTTTCCCAACCAATGAGAACAAAGTAAGGAGAGACAGGTATACCTATGTCATCAAACATCAAAGGGGCAAGATCCACCCATCAACCACCTTTCTTTTATTGTACTTCATTTTATAACAAACTTCAGCTTATGTTGATTGAAACATTTTTGATGGTATTGATGTCTTTCCTTTTTACGCAACTATTTTTATCTTATTTGCCCTTTTTTTCTTTAGGAATCATCTTTTTATTAAATAACTTATTTCTATCAATAGTTTCTTTAGTCATAAATGCTTTTCCCTTTTTTATTTATTCCCTTTTTCTTTTTCTAGATTCTTCTTCCTCTTTCTTTCCAGCATTAGGGTTTTCTTTTTGTTCAAAAATTTTCTCGACTTATTTTGCAAGTCTTTCTCTGGTTCGGGGTTGTCTAATCAACCGAGAATGTTCTTCATCTAAATCATCATCATTTATAACCCAGTGCACTTCTAATACTTGGGGCTTGGTGGAGATAGTTCAGTAACATGAGCTTCACCATGACTATTAGTAGAAGTTGGAGTTCTTTTTGTCCTTTTAATCTGGTTCGTGCCATAGTAAAAGTGATGGATGAGGTTTAGAAGATTTGAGATGAAAAAAAGAATTGGAATGTAGAGAATCAAGAGTGATGCTTCGAATAACAATGAGGGTGTGTAGAGGAGAGAAGTCTGTTTTTGGTATATTAGGAATTTCTTGAGCATTGATCTTGTGTGAAGGTGAATGATCGTAGCTAATACAGGAAGTGTGATTGTTTGTGTATGTTTTGACAGATACGTATAGTCACTTGTTAGAACTTCACGCACGTCTTTAAATGTTGAAATGACAAAACAAAGAAAATTACTTGTTTAGTACATATGTAATCTTGATCTATTAAATGGAAAGGAGGCTCTAAAATTAAGGGGCCTTCTAAACTCTAAGGGGCCTACCAAACCAAGAGAGAGTTTCTAAGGAATTAGAATAGAAGGAGCTTGCTAAATGAAATGCAAAGACAAGTAGCAGAGAATATTTATACAGAAATAGTATCAGAGAGTTTGCAAAAACCAAACTCTTTTCTTAACACGCAAAATCTACCTTTAGAGTGTGGCTTGGTGAAAATGTCAGCTACTTGATTCTTAGTATTAACATGTAAAAAATCAATGATTCCTTCCAAAACATGATCTCTAAGAAGATGATGTTTGATTTCTATATGCTTAGTCCTAGAATGATGCAAAGGATTTTTAGAAAGATTTATAGCACTTGTATTATCACATAATATAGGAATATGAGAAAATTTTAGAGAAAAATCATGTATTTGATGCTTCATCCATAAGATTTGAGCACAACAGCTGGCAAATGCTATGTATTCCACTTCAGTCGTTGAAAGCGTTGTGGAATTTTGCTTCTTGCAGGATCAAGATATTAGACATCCTCTAAGAAATTGACAGTGACCACTTGTGCTTTTTTGATCAACTTTGTCACTTGCATAATCTACATAACAATAGCCTACTATGTCAAATGAATTAGTTTTTGGATACCATAGTCTAAAATGTATAGTTCTGTAGAGATATCAATAGATTCTTTTAACTACTTGAAGATGGCTTTCTTTTGGATTTGATTGAAAGAGTGCGCAAAGACACACATTAAGTATAATGTCTAGTCTTGAGCTTGTATTATATAGTAGTGATCCAATCATTCCTCTATACTTTGTTTCATCTATAGCTTTGCCTTCTTTGTCTTTATCGAGTTTAGTTCCAGTGTACATTAAAGTATCAATCGGTTTGGCATTCTGAAAATGATATTTCTTGATAAGTTCCTTTATGTATTTGTTTTGGCCAATAAAGATTCCTTTTTCTATTTGTCTGATTTGTAATTCGAGAAAGAATGACAATTCTTCCATCATGCTTATTTCAAACTCCCCCTGCACTAATGATGAGAATTCTTCACAAAAGGATGGATTAGTAGCACCAAATATTATGTAATCAACATATATTTGCAGTATGAGTAAATCATTCTCCTTTTTCTTAATAAATAAGGTTTTATCAACCTTTCCTCTTTTAAAGTTATTCTCAAGTAGAAAGTTACTTAACCTCTCATGTCATGCTCAAGGAGTCTGCTTTAAACCATACAGAGCTTTAGATAACTTCATCATGTAATCCAGATGGTTTTCATCTTCAAAACTTGGGAGTTGTTTAATAAATACTTCTTTGTTAATGTAACCATTTAACAATGCACTTTTAACATCCATTTGGAACAATTTGAAGTTTCTATAGTATGCAAAGGTAAGTAAAATTCTAATTGATTCCAATATATCAATAGGTGCATAAGTTTTATAAAAATCAATACCTTCCTGTTAATTATAACCTTAATCTATAAGTCTACCTTTGTTTCTTACCACCTTACCATTTTCGTTAATTTTGTTTTGAAACACCCACCGACTCTCAATGATTGACTTGTTTTGAGGACGAGGTACTAAATTCCAGACTTTGATTTTATCACATTGATTCAATTTTTCGTTCATAACTGAAACCTAATTTTTGTCAATAAAGGCCTCTTCAATGGTATTTGGTTCTATTTGTGCGATGAGAGCCATAAATTTGTTCTTGAATGATGATCTTGTTCTTAGACTTTCAGAGGGATCTCCAAGAATATATTGACGATTATCAAGATCTCTACATTCTTTTGGTGTTTTTCGTTGTATAGGCTCTTGTTGAGATAAAGGAGCCTGCTCTGTTCTAACTTCAAAGGGACCTTCATGATTTTGTGATTCTAAAGGTATTATAGGAGTGGTTTAATTCTCTAATGTATTTTTAGGAATTAAAGGATGCTCTTCATCATCCGAGTCAGTTGCTGATGTCAAAGGTAGTGTTTCATCAAATACCTCATATATCAATTCTTTTATTATAAACTCTGAATCCTTTACTAGTTGTACTGTGGCCAAAGAAAATAGCTTCCTCTGTTCTCACATCGAAATTTCCAAAATTGTCTTTTCCATTATTTATCACAAAACATTTGTAGCCAAATGGTCAAAAGTAAGCAACATTTGATTTTCTTCCTTTCCACAACTCATAGTGTTCAGAATAGGTCTTATAAGACATATGTTAAGTACATAACATGCTATAAATACTACTTTTTTCTAGTATCCATGAGGTATTCCACTTTTATGGAGCATAGTCCTACTCATATCAACCAAAGTTCCGTTCTTTCTTTCTACAATTCCATTTTGCTGAGGCGTCCTTGGAAAAGAGACGTTGTGAGTTATACCATTGCTATCACAGAATTCTTCAAACTTTCTGTTATCAAATTCTCCTCTATGATCTCTCCAAATTAAAGTGATGCAGTACCCACCCTTTTTCTATTTGAATTTTTTGTTGCAAAACATCTTAAACACTTCAAAAGCATCATCCTTATTTGATAAGAAATAAACCTATGTAAATTTAGAGTAATCATCTACTAAAACAAAACCGTAATATTTACCTCCAAAACTTTGAGTCCTAGTGGGACTGAATAAATCCATATGCATAAGTTCAAGTGGTTGGCTAGTAGACACAATATTTTTAGGAGGAAAGCTGGTTCTGATTTGTTTACCTTTTAAACAAGCCTCACAAACTTGATTGCTTTCGAAATTTAAGGTTAATAGTCCTTTTACTGACTCGTTTTAAGACAATTTTGATATATTGCTCATGCTGGCATGTCCAAGTCTTCTGTGCTAGATAAATGAATAATTTTTAAAAGAGACAAAGCAGTTAACACTTTGTGAGGACATGTCTTCCAGTTGAGCACAATATATATTTTGATTTCTATGACCAACAAGCACAATATTATCATTATGAATATCGATAATTTCTCAATGAGATGTATAGAAGATGACTTTGTAACCCTT
The DNA here is from genome assembly GCA_026546855.1 of Erythroxylum incrassatum. Classification (NCBI taxonomy): domain Eukaryota; kingdom Viridiplantae; phylum Streptophyta; class Magnoliopsida; order Malpighiales; family Erythroxylaceae; genus Erythroxylum; species Erythroxylum incrassatum. The sequence goes on along the minus strand of JANVCL010000002.1, from coordinate 24,956,586 downwards.
GTCACATAGTTGACTCACGCTCAATAGGTTATATTTCAAACCATCCACAAATAGAACGTCATCAATAGAGTTAGAGTCAGAATTACCAATTTTACCAATTCTGTTGACCTTTGCTTTTATTTTTGTCTGCAAAAACAACATTATCTCCATTTTTTCTTTCAATGTAGTTTAAGTGTGATATTTCACTTGTCATGTGTCACTAATAGCCACCATCAACTATCCATTGATTCTCCTTTATCCCCGTTTTGAAACATATTTGTAGAAAACATAATCTCATTTTGGGTACCCAAATTTTTTTGGGTCCTTGCGGGTTAGTAGTTTGAACTTTCGGTCTCCAAACAGACATCTGAGATAATTTTTTTTACAAAAATTACATGAATGACTAATTGACCATGTTTAGCACAGTGATCGCACAAAACAAATGAATGATAGTTGTTATGATTTTTGTCACTTAACAGGTTCCTGTTGTTGTTGTTATAGCTCCTGCTGGATTTGAGAAAGAAGTTTTTATATGGCCTGATATTGTTATTTTCATTGTATCTTATTCCGAACTTACCAAAATGCAATTACCACTGCCAAGCAATACATCAAGATTTTTCCTTTCAGTAACGAAATTTTCTAGATCCTTTTCTAGAGGTAAGATTTTTCTAGCACTTTTCTCCTTTTCAAGTTTTAGGGCGGCGACTTTTTCTTCTAACTGGCTTCCTTATCAAAATCATTTTTTAGCAGCATATTTTCCAACTTAGTTACTTTTTCTTCCAGAACTTCCTTTTTAGAAAACTTTTGCTTATAGTGGACCTTAAGAGACATATTTTTGGTCATCAAATTCTCATTCGTAGATTCCAATAATTTTACTCTTCAGAGATGCATCATTGCTCTTAGACTTCTCAACTTTTTTGAAATACTTTACTGTCAACCTTTCGTACTGATCATACAATTTATGATATGCATTTTTTAATTCATCAACTTCAATATAAGAGTCAGAATAATATATCTCATCGTCTCCTAATTTAGCTATGAAGCAAACATTAATAACTTCTTTTGGTTCTTCTTAATCAAAGTTTTCAGAATCCTCATATGACTAGGTTGTAGTCATCACTTGCTTTCTAGATTTTATGTTCTCTGACTTGTCCTTTTAAAGAAGAGGACATTCTGGTCTTGTGTGTCTAGGTTTCTTGCAGTGATAGCATATGATTTGATTTTTTTGTATATTGTTATTGCTGCTATTGCCTTTTAATAGGAATTTGTTGTTTCCATTTTTCTTGTTTACTTCTCTTTTCTTTATCAACTTCTTTTTATAGAAGCGGACATATTTTTTAATCATAAAGTTGAACTCATCATCTCCATCTATTTGCAACTTAGTGTCACTTTCATCATTATTTGATTTGTTATTTGCTTTTAGTGCCATTCCTTTTTTGTAGGAGGATCCTTCATCTTGTTTAAGCTCAATTTCATGGATCATAAGATTTTCTCATAGCCAGTCAAGTGAAATGGTGTCTAGATCATTTGCTATTTCTAGAGTTGTCATCTTAGGTCTCCATTCCTTTAATAGCGACCTCATAATCTTCATTACAAGCTCATCATTACGATATATCTTTCTTAAGTTCTTTAAGGTTATGATGATGTTGTTAAAGTGTTTGAAGAATTCATCTATGGTCTCTCCCTGTTTCATGCCAATATTTTCGTATGGATGCACTAAAAGACTTATTCTATGCTTCTTTACCTCATTTGTTTCTCCAAATGTGACTTATGGTTTATCCCACATTTCTTTTGCTGTAGAACAGTATGATATCTTTTCATATTCTTCTAGAGACAATGCATATATCAAGTGATGTTTTGCCTTAAAATTTAGTTGTGCATTTCTCCTGTCAACATCAGTTCAAATTTCTACGTTATCAGAAGTGGGAATTGTACCTCTAACTCAATTACTTTCCATACTTTGATATCTACATATTGGAGATATATCATCATTCTCTCTTTCCAGTATAAGTAGTTGTTTATATTGAAATAAGGAGGCTTTATGACAGATTGTCCTTCAAAACTTCTCAAGGTGTTTGCCATGATCTAATCACGTGTTGTAAAAAACAAAAGTGTGAAACTTGTCTCTGATACCAAATGATAAAGAAAACACACGTAAGAGGAGGTTGAATTGTGTTTGACTTATAAAAATTTTGCAAGTTCTTTCAATTAATAAACAGATCCTAGTTAACGAATAAAAACAGTAGGAGCTTATTAGAGGATGAAGTCTTTTAAACAACAGGAGTCTGTTAGGTCATGGGAGCTGTTTATGGGATAGGACCCTGCTTAAATGAAAGGAGCCTACTGAATGATGAATTTTCTTAAAACAGTTTAAAAACAAAAGGTACCTGTTAAAACTGAAAGGAACCATCAACAAGTTGAAAACAAAAAGGACTTATTATAAAAGTGAAGGAGCCTCTTACTGAAACGAACACACACAAAATATAATATAGAAATATAAAAGATAATAAGAGAGAGAGAAGAAAGACGCAATCAATTTATACTAATTCGGCTTACAACTCAGCCTACGTTCAGTCCTCATGTATCCAACTTAATTGTTTCACTATAAAAATCTGAGTATTAAATTTGACGAGCCTGTCCAAGCTCATGAGTACATATTTTTCAAGGTTCTCTAACCTTCCATACTTGAAGTGTATAACAAGCTTCTAAAAGCTCATAGAAAAATATAAAATAAAAAAGAAGTTCTCAAATAACAATTTCTATCTTAATTGAGTGATTTCACTTTCTAAGGCACAATAAGAATGATATGATTCTCAAGAATATAGATCCTACTCAAAAGTTTTGAAAGTATGGTTATGTTCATTACTTAACAAGTGTTATTGCTATTTCTTAAATAGTCAATTTCTTTAACTACCCATTGCTTCATCTTGCATCCTTAGTCAATTGGGTAGATTTAAATCTGAATAACTTCGATGTCATCTTTGCCAAAAAAATTTCAGTAATCACAGGGCTAATATATGACCTTTATTATTTGTAAGATCCTTTTGGATAAACCATTCTAATAAAGTAAGTTCACAATAAAGGTTCTTGTAAGAAAGAAAACATATTTCTTATTATTTTATTTCCTTTTGAGAATAAGACTGTTAATTATACAAAGAAATAAATACAATTTGAATTTTAAAATATTATGCAGTTATCATCAAAATCGTTAATCATCAACCTTGAGCTAATGATATGTGTTTAAATTTTGATTCATTTGATATGCTACACTTAGTGATTAATGCCTCAGAAATGCTTGAGATACTTACTATCATATGTGATTTTAGGCATAATTTGGAAGCAAAGAAGTTAAAGTGAGTAGAAAGCACGACATTTGGGCCATTTTTTAAATATTAATGTTCACTTATCTTCATAGAGCAAAAAGAAGAAAAATTAAAAGATAAGAGGAAGACAAGAAAAATGGAACATAAAGAAGAATCATAGAAAGCAATGCAGCACGTGCATGTTTTTACAATGCAAAAACGTTAATCTAATGGAGCAGAAAATGGTAGCAAATTAAACATGAAATGGTAGCAGCTAGCGAGGGGCAAAAGGCCAAAGTGATGTTGGTGAGGAGAATAAATCGCATGTAGGTCAGACGTTTACGTTTAATGCAAACTTTGTGCATTAAACGCAGATTGTGGCATGAGATGCATTTTACTTAAAACGCACAGTAACAAATCAATGAGTGAATAGTAGGGTGGACCAAAAACTAAATAAAAAGAGAGAGTAATGCAGAGAATAGGTGTGGAGGTGCTACGGTTCTTTCTTCATTTCTTTCACCACCAAAGCAACTATGGAGAAGATGGTTGACACTTGGAGCATAAAAATGGAGATGGAAGGCTAGCTTTATAAAGTCAATTCAACGAGCATGTCAATGTCAAGTCACGGTTAACCTATTCTATCATTTTAAGGTTGTAATTTATTTTCAGATGTTTGTGCTCTTGGTCTTGATTTGATCAAGTTTTGGGATGAATGATCTTAATACTTTATTTTAATTGTTCTATTTCGAACCTGGTTCAACCAAATTCTGCTGGACTGGAATATCATGGTGCTGATCCATAATCTTGAGAGGTTGGGGCTAGAGGATTCCTGCAAAACAGACAAAGACTCTTCGGGGGTTGTTTCTCGGAAGGCCCCTCCGACGCTCAAGTCAGTATTCCGA
>JANVCL010000002.1:24942140-24952303 GCA_026546855.1 Erythroxylum incrassatum | reverse complement strand
ACTGTATAATATATCAATATGGACTATTTTGTAATTTTTAAAAATTTTAGGGACTATTTTATAAATTTAAAAAATTTTCCGAAACGGTATCCGGTACCGACTGGTACCGATACAATTCCGTTCCAGAGCTTAATCCGGTACCATATCTGGTACAGTATTCATAACATTAGCTACAAATGTAGCTTTGTTTCTAACCACCTTACCATTTTCATCAAGTTTGTTTTTAAAACCCACCGAGTTCCAATAACTAACTTGTTTTGTGGACGAGACACCTTTAATGGTCTTTGGTTCTATTTCTGAGATAAGAGCCATAAAGTTGTTCTTGAACAATGATCTTGTTTTTAAACTTTTAGATGGATGTCCAAAAATATATTGATGTGTATTAAGACCTCTTCATTTTCTCGGTGTTTTTCTCTTTATAGGCTCCTATTGAAATGAAAAGCCTGCTCTGTTCTAGCTTCAAAGGGGCCTTCTTGATTTTGTGATTGTAAAGGTATTATAGGTATAGTTTGATTCTTTGATGTATTTTTAGGAATCAAAGGATGCTCTTCATCATATGAGTCAGTTGTTGTTGTCGAAGGTAGTGCTTTATCAAATACCATATGTATTGATTCTTCCATCTTCTTTGTTCTTTTATTATATACTTTGAACCCTTTACTAACAATACTGTAGCCTAAGAAAATAGCTTCGTCTAATCTCACATAGAACTTTCCAAGGTTGTCTTTTCCATTATTTAGCACGAAATATTTGCAGCCAAATGCTCCAAAGTAAGCAACATTTGGTTTTCTTCCTTGCCATAGTTTATAGGAGGTCTTTTTTAGAATATGTCTTATAAGACATCTGTTAAGTACATAACATTTCATGGATACTGCTTCTGCCTAGTATCCATGAGGTAGTCCACTTTCATACAGTGTGGTCCTGGCTATATCAACCAAAGTTTTGTTCTTTGTCTCTGCAACTCCATTTTGTTAAGGCGTCCTTGGACAAGAGAAGTTGTGACTTATACCATTGCTATCATAGAATTCTTCAAAATTTCTGTTATCAAATTCTCCTCCATGATCGTTCCGAATTGAAGTGATGTTGTATCCTTTTTCTATCTGAATTTTTTTTGCAAAATTTCTCAAACACTTCAAAAACATCATCCTTATTTGATAAGAAATAAATCCATGTAATTATGGAGTAATCATTTACTAGAACAAAACCATAATTTTTACCACCAAAACTCTGAGTCTTAGTGGGACCGAATAAATCCATGTGCATAAGTTCATGTGGTTGGTTCGTAGATGTAATATTTTCAAGAGGAAAACCACTTCTAACTTATTTACCTTATAGACAAGCTCCACAAACCTGATTGCTTTCGAACTTTAAGGTCAGTAGTCCTGTTACTAACTCGTGTTTAGACAATTTTGATATAATATCTATGCTAGCATGTCTAAATCTTTTGTGCCAGGTAAACAAATCTTTTTCTAAAGAAACAAAACACTTAACACTTTATGAGGATATGTCTTCTAGTTGAGCAAAATATTTATTCTAATTTCTAGGACCAACAAACACAATATTATCATTATGAATAACAATAATTTCACAATGAGATGCATAGAAAATGACTTTATAACCCTTGTCATATAATTGACTCACACTCAACAGTTTATATTTCAAACCATCAACAAAGAGAATATTATCAATAGAGGTAGAGTCAAAATTACCAATTTTACCAATTCCTATGACCATTGGTTTATTTTTGTTTGCATAGACAACATTACCTTTATTTTTTCTTTCAATGTAGTTTAATTATGATATTTCACCTATCATGTGTTTCGAACAACAAATATCAACTATCCATTGATTCTCCCTTGTCTCCATTTTGAAATCTGCAGAAAGCATTATCTCACTTTAGGTACCTAAAATTTTCAAGGTCCTTTCGAGTTAGTAGATTGACCTTTCGATCTCCAAACATACATCTAAGATAATTTCTTTTTACGAAAATTACAATAATGACTAATGTGACCATGTTTACCACAGTAATCGCATAAAACAGATTAATGGTAGTTGTTATGATTTTTCCACTTAACAGGTTCCTACTGTCTTGGCTATAGCTGTTGTTGGATTTAAAAAAGAATTTTTTGTATGGCCTAATATTGTTATTTTCATTGTATCCTATTCTAGCCTTACTAAAAATGCATTTATCATTACCAAGCATTGCATCAAGATTCTTCCCTCCATTAACAAAATTTTTCAAATCTTTTTCTAGAGATAAGATCTTTCCAACTCTTTTCTCCTTTTCAAGTTCTAAGGCGGCAAATTTTTCTTCTAACTGTCCTACCTTATCAGATTCATTTTTTAGCAGCATCTTTTCCAACTTAGCTACTCTTTCTTCCGAAACTTCCTTTTCAGAAACCTTTTGCTTATAGTCAACCTCAAGAGACATATTCTTGGTCACCAAATTCTCATTCGTAGATTCCAATCATTTAATCTTACTTTTCAAATATGCATCATTGCTCTTAGGCTTCTCAACTTCTTTGAAATACTTCACTGTTAACCTTTTATACTGATCATACAATTCATGATATGCATTTTTTAATTCATCAACTTCAATATCAGAGTCAGAATAATATATCTTATCGTCTCCTGATTCAGCCATAAAGCAAACGTTGCTGACTTCTTCTGGTTCTTCTTCTTTAAAGTTTGCAGAATCCTCATTTGACCAAGCTGTAGTCATCGCTTGCTTTCTGAATTTTCTGTTCACTAACTTGTCCTTTTGAAGAAGAGGGTATTCTGGTCTTATGTGTCCAGGCTTCTTACAATGATAGCATATGATTTGATTGATTTGTGTATTGCTATTGTTGATGCTACCTTTTGATAGGAACTTGTTGTTTCAGCTTTCTTGTTTCCTTCTCTTTTCTTTATTAGCTTCTTTTTATAAAAGCGAGCATATTTTCTAACCATAAAATTGAACTCGTCGTCTTCGTCTAGTTACAACTCAATGACTCTTTCATCACCGTTTGATTCATCAGTTGCTTTAGTGTCATTCTGTTTATGTAAGAGGATCATTCATCTCGCATAAGTTCAGTTTCATAGATCATTAGATTTTCTCGTAGCTAGTCAAGTGAAATAATGTCTAGATCCTTTGTCGTTTCGAGAGCTGTCATCTTAGGTCTCCATTTCTTTGGTAGTAACCTTAGAATCTTTGTTACGAGCTCGTTATTAGGATATATCTTTCCCAAGTTCTTTAAGGTTATAATGAAGTTGTTGAAGCATTTGAATAATTTGTTTATGGTCTCCCTTATTTCATGCCAATAGTTTCATATTGATGCACTAAAAGACTTATTTTATGCTTCTTTACCTCATTTGTTCCTTCAAATGTGTCTTGTAGTTTATCTCACATTTCTTTTTGTTGTAGAGCAGTAGGATATCTTTTTATATTCTTCTAGAGACAATACATATATCGAAAGTGGGATTATAGCTCCAACTCTAATTGCTTACCACACTTCGATATCTACAAATTGGAGATATATGGTCATTTTCTCTTTCCAGTATAAGTAGTTGTTTCTATTGAAGTATGGAGGCTTTCAGACTTATTGTCCTTCAAAATTTCTTAAGGTGTTTGCCATGACCTATCATGTGTTGTAAAACATAAAAAATGTGAATCCTCGATCTGTTACTAAATGATAAAGTAAACACACGCAAGAGGGGAGTCAATTGTATGTGACCTAAATTTTTTTTCGCAAATTACTTTAAATTTGTATAAAAAAGGTTCCTAGTTAACGAATAAAAACATCAGGAGCCTATTAGACGATAAGGCTTTTTTAAATGATGAATCCTGTTAAAACAATTTAAAAATATAAGCCGCCTATTAAAACTAAAAGGAACCATTAGCAAGTTGAAAACAAAATGGAACCTATTATAAAAGTGAAAGAACCTCTTGCTGAAATGAATATACACATGATATAATGCGGAAATATAAAAAATAAGGAAAGAGAAAAAAACACAGTCGATTTATACTGATTTGACTTACAACCTAAGCCTACGTCCAGTCCCCAAGTATCCAACTTAAGTATTTCCTTATAAAAATTCGAATATTAAATTTGACGAGCCTCTCTAAGGCCACGAGTACATTTTTTCAAAATTCTCTAACCTTTCACACTCGAATTGTATAATAAGCTTCTAACAATTCACAAAATAACAATTTTTTTCTTGATAAAGTGATTCCACTTTCTAAAGCACAATAAGAATGATACGACTCTTAAGAATATAGATGCTACTCAAATGTTTGGAAAGTATATGTATGTTCGTATGTACTTTTTCTCTTTCTTAAGTAGTCAATTTTTTCAACTAGCCGTTGCTTCATCTTGCATCCTTAGTCAGCTGGATAGATTTAAATCTAAATAACTTCTATGTCATCTTCGCCAAAAATCTTTCAATAATCATAGGGCTAATATATGGCTTTCATAATTTGTAGGATCATTTTGGATAAACCATTGCTAATAAAGTAAGTTCATAATGAAGGTTCCTGCAAGAAAGAAAGTATATTTCTTAAGATTTTATTTCCTTTTGAGAATAAGCCGTTAATTATACAAGAAAATAAATTCAATTTAAATTTTGAAATATTATACAGTTATAATCAATCAAAATCGTTTATCATAATTCTTGAACTAACACTATCTTAGCCTTGTTGACTAGGCTATAAAGTTCTTGTTCCGAATAATTATAATGTTTATCTTGCTTATCATATATGACAAAATGAAAGAAGTAACTTTGCAACCCCCTTAATTAGGTATCAAATTAAAACTAGTAATATCTAATAAATCTTTGATCTGGGCTTGACATTGTAAGTTTTGTTAAGTTAAAATTTGAATTTCAAGTCCACCTATATACATAAAATCTCTAGGGTAGTGGAAGGGGCATATAACGTTATCTATGTATCTCATCTCTATAATTTCCTCTATTATAAAATAAAGTTTCCTTTTTTGCAATACAATTCACAATTTCTATTTTAAATCTTTAATATACATAACTTTGCTGAAGGAGTGCAAAAGATAGTTACCTTATTCTAAGATTGGAGCTAAAATGCTCATTAAAAGACTCAACAAAAATTCAGTAAAGTTACAATAGTAAAAACTAAATATACAAATACAGAAATATAATGAACTTTTTGATTTGAAAATTTTATAGCTGTTCGGCATATAGTTATATAACTTCTTATTTCTAGAAAAATTTATATATGGATTAACTAGAATAATTTTGATTTTGGATAAAACGGTAAAAATACTATTTTAAGGACTATTACTTTAAAGAAAACATTGGATTTGTTCAGCCTTTCCACTAATAGTAGCCCTGTCAAATGTTTACACTCCTCCTCTCGTTCCCAGTTTTATATGATATAAGATTTGATTTCGCACAGTCAAATGTCATTCTTAACGAAAACTGAAAAGAATCATATACTCCAGTGAATCTGGACGATAGTACAGAGGCCGATGCAACCTCGATGATTACATTATAAACGTTTGACTTCAAACGCATGCTCTGAAACATATTTATGCCGCTTATGTGTGAAATCTTTATTGGTTTTGTATGTAGTAAGTCCTAAGAAAGATCCGAATTAAAAGAATTTCTGACGCAGGCGACAAAAGATGAATTTTATATTCAAATTAAAAAAAGAATCTCAACTATAGACTTAGGAACTTGCATTACTAATATTAAAAAAAAAGCAACATTAAAAAATATTTAAAAAAGGCAACATTTTGTTGAACAGTACAAAAAAGTATCGATTTCGTGTCTCGCTCTAGTCTAAACCTTCAATATTTGCAAAGACAAGCACTCAATGCACTACCAACTCCAAAGTAAATAAAGCAAAATGCTTCTCGTTGGCAAGAGGCCACGTGGGGTCTTCGTGTTTAGGAAACTTCTCATTTGTCTGTGTCTTTGAAGGAATCTATCTAATTAAAGATGACATCATGACAGTGGCGACTCTTGGAGGCGTTCCTTTTGCCTCTTGTATTTCATCCTCTTTACTCATCCAACTATTATTATATCAAGATTGAATAACTCACTCACCAACTTAGCATGCACTCTTTGCCTTTGTTGATGGTGTTTGTAAGTAATGATGGTTTGCCATCTTCATTTGGGGTTGGATGAAATCAAGCATACCGACTGTCTCACATACAATATAAGGGATTAATCACATCGACCATCAATAATATCATCCAATTTCAAGGTAAAATGTTTTTAGAAGAACTAATTGCGAAGTATCTTATATGGATGAAAGTTGAAAATGATGGCTGTCGTTCTTGAAACAGCTTATTGGGTTACAAAATAACCTACTACCACTGTTCTCTCTTTATTTATTTATTTATGATGCAAGGGACTATTGACATAAGAATTCTAAACATCTCTTAATCTCTAATGTCATCTTATTGATCAAATGAAGGATTAATTAAATGGCCAGTTTGAAAGAAAAAGAATCAATCACTAATGCGACTCCTTTGGTGCGTGACTATGTTTGGAGCTGCACCAACAGCTTCCTTCCTTCTCTAGGTCATATCCGGTGGTGCTTTGCTTCCTTAGATTGGGAGACCAAATTTCCAGACGAATCTTTTTTGCTTCTTTATTTAAAATATGAACCTTCACTTCCACAATCATTGCTTCAAAGTTGGCTTCTTTGGGTGGTTGGTGTTGTGGCTCTTTGACAGGATACCATTATACAAAGTGGTCTTCTTTTCCCCCTAAAACTTTAGTAACAAGTAACAACAAAAGCTTCTTTTTTTTCACTAAGCCCATGCTTCTCCCATCTTCTTTCCTTGCTTCCTGATCATTTCTCGGCGTGCGTAATTATTGTTAAATGGTGCGTAAATATCTTCAAAGTGAAATTGGCATTAATTGTTTGATGGGTATGCTAAAAGGAATTTGAGACCCTAACTGTGTGTTTCAAGTCATGTGCAACTTTGAAAGAAAATATTGAGGACATGACGTGGGAAAAGTCTTCTCTGCTCTCTCTCCGGCAGGATATTGATTGGTTATGGAAAAGTGGGAGTTGCCATTCCTGTTCAGACACTGTTTCGAAGTCCTTGTCGCTAACTGAAACATCTTTTCGTGTTAGGAAAAGTAAAACGCAGTTTCTGTCTTTAAAACTTTTTCGAAGTCCATCTCCAGGCTAATAGGCTATGAGATGTGAGCACGACATAGCACTTGTAAGAAAAATAGAATCACAGATGAACTGGTAAAATGTAAGGACCGATAATATCAACACTTAAGAAGTTCAAAGAAGTGTTTTAATTTTATATAGGCCTAATTATAGATGACACAAAATCTTAAGAAATAATAAAGACAGGTGGCATAATAGCTAATTATGTTGGGTAGATTGTACAAAAAGATTTTTATTGTTGTTTAATTATTTATTTTAAATTAGAATCATAAATCTTTTTTTAAAAGAATATAAATACATCATAACAAACATTATTTAAGGTTTAGATTAGATGAATAACGATTTTTTTAAGGAAGATTACGAGTCTTCTTTTATTGCATAAAAAATATCATTTTTATTAAAATAATTACTTATAATTAATTTCTATTCTTGTTTTTAAATCAACCTTATTATATATATTTTCTTTGATAAAATTAATTAAGAGTTCATTAAGAATAATGATTTCTTCTTATTCATGTCCTATTTAAAGTGTTTGTTTAACAAATTTCGAGCTCTTTAGTTTTAGGGTCCACGTCGTTGTGTGTTTGTTTATGTCATTTCCACTTTCCCCTCTCTAGATCTACAAAATCAAAAGCTATTTTGTCAACCACTACGATTGGTCACATTGTCAATGTAATGATAACATCTTGGTAGAAGATATGTCTTCATCCGCAATGTCAAATAGCAAATACCAGATTATGAAAAATCTGTCAAAATGGACATGAAATGGAACTTTTGAATGATTTTGTTTGTTCAATCTGTATTTAGGTAAAAGAAAAGAAATTTTCTATTCCATTATAAAACCAATTCCAACGGTGACAAAGTCTAATGCTTTCAAACTTTCTGGTCTTGGACATTGACTTGAGAGAAATCAAAAAATAGAGAGAATTATTGTTCAAACATTTATTTTTCAAATGTAAGTTTAAAGAAAAACTAATTATTAGACAAAACTTGTATAAGAACTAAGAACAGAATTCCTAGCTTGCTTATTTGCGATTGTGATCATCCTAAAATGAAACAGACTGGGTATGTCCTCTCCTAGCTACTAGAAGCAAAGGCCTATATGGCCCAAGTACTAATATAATCTGTGCTGTCTTTGTAGGTAAACCTCAACTTCTCCTCGCTTTGGACACGCAATTTGCTTAAACTCGTTTTGGACTTCCTACGGCGATGTTTAACTACATAACCATATTAGGCGAAAGGCAAACTAAATAGTAAGTACGCACGATCTAAAATGAATTTGAAAATTAGCCCAGCTCAGATCTTGTGGGGATCCCATTCAATCTTGGAGGAAATGGTGGGAACTCCAAGAAAAGAAGAACATCGTTCTTTGGCTTTTCTTTTTCTAAATTTTTCAGTGACATAGACTTTGCCAGTTGCCACCAAATCCTTTCCACTTATGTTTTGTCCTCTTAAATGAAATTGTTTTCACTTGGAATAATTAGTGTAGTGTATAGGTTTCTTAATTGTGTAATGTCACAAAGGCTAGTAGAAGGTAGTATACTACTAATCACATTAAAAGTTAGCAACGAAAGTTTAACTAACAAGTCGCACTAGAATATTAAACATTTTGCTTTTCAGTAAGCAAGCGTATCGTTTCTGGTCAAAATTTGACACTCTAATAAAAATGCTTTGGGAAAAATAGAACCTTTTTCAGCAAGGGCTTCTTTCTTTTTGAAATTTTAAGAAATATATTAGCTATAATCAAAATGTCTACAATGTACAAAGTCTAACACATCCTCAAGCAGACAAAAAGAGGAGGCTAACAACCCCACTGTCTCTAATCATAAAACAGCCCAAGCGAAACACAGAAATTATAAATACCAGCGTCTCCTCAAGGCTAGGCACAAAGAGTCCTGTTTACCGTGCACTAAGATGGCCTCCCGTATCAAATTGACAATGTAGTCCGCCAACGCATACTTACTCTTTTCCACTTGTTTATAAATGCAAGCGTTTTGCTCCCTCCACACTTGGTAGATCACCATTTGAAACGAGGTTTTAATAAGAAAACCATCAGGTCTTCCATGTTGCGATTTATGGATCACTTCCTCTAGCACATCATTCCATTCATAAATCGAATCAAGAGTGCCTAACAAATGCAAAATACGACTCCAAAACACTTTGGTATACACACATTCAAAGAATAGGTGGTTCCTACTTTCATTAACAAGCTTGCACAACACACAAAGGGGATTAAAAGTACCAAACCACCTATTCTTAGTTCTCAGTCTATTTTTAACAGCTAGCCACAAGAAGAAGGAGGCTTTCGAGAACAATACCTGACTCCACACTAGATCAGCCCATGGTACCGTGGTACCCATTGCTCTCCCTAGGCCATGAGCGAAAGATGTAGTGAAGGTACCATTGGGGGAGGCTGTCCAATGCACCTCATCCGCAGTATGGCACAAGCTAATGCGGGCTGTATAGGTGGTAATATGGTGTTCGAATCTGCACCTAAACAAGCGGTCACCTTCACGGCAACCCAAGCAAGAGATGCCATCTTAGAGATATAGCTCCGAACCCCCATTAAGTCGGGCTGGAGCCAAAGAGGACTCCTCTTATGCCAATTATCAAACTAGAAAAAGGTTGCAACACCATTCCAGACACTAACTTTAATAGAGGGATAAATCAAATCCCGCAACTTTAGGAGACTTTTAAAGATCCACGAATCGTTGGGCCTCGATTGAAGTGACCAGAAACTTTGGCCCTTAAGGCGGTATACTTGCAGCCATTTCACCCATAATGCCTTTTTGTCTACGAAAAGGCGCCAAATTCGCTTCAGAAGAAGACCACGTTGCATCATGGTGAAAGAGAGAATGCCCAAGCCACCATGCTCCTTAGGAATGATAACCTCACTCCACTTGACTTTAGCACCCTTACTGTTTTCATGAGTGCCAGACCATAAGAACGCTTTGAGGATCCGCTCCATATCTTTGATCACCTTCTTCGGAAGAACAATATGAGCCGCCCAGTGCACATTCAT
>JANVCL010000002.1:24891494-24904956 GCA_026546855.1 Erythroxylum incrassatum | reverse complement strand
CTTAAGGCACATAAGACATCTATAATACAACTCATATCCAAAAACACTCATTTCATACATTAACCTCAAATATCATTAAAATTTCTCCAATTCACATTACCCCAATAAAACATTAAACACCACTACTTCCTCATTTAATTTCTTTTAATAATTCAAATTTTCAAGAAAAAGGATCAGGGTCCAACAACTTCTATGTACTTGTATACGAAAAATAGAAATTAAAATTAGAGAGTTTAGAAGTTGACACAACGATTTTATCCTGGTTTACCCCAAACCGTGGGCTATGTCTAGTCCTCAGAATCCTTTCTGAAATTTCACTATTCTTCTCAAAATGTGTAAGTATTCTTTCTCTACAGCGCCTCTTCAGGTCTCTTACACCAAGTATTATTTTCGGTCACTTAGCTTCTTTAGGCTCTCAACTTTTCTTCTCTCTTGCAAGAAAGATATTGCGAGCTTTGTTACAGTAATGATAGCTCTAGTGTTTTGCAAAACAAATACAGTGTTTGCTAAAGTTTAAAAACTTAAGATCAGTATCTCAAATCGCTAACTCAAAATCACTAACTTTTTCAATCTTCAACTCCAACTTGTATTTATAGCCTTCGTCTTCAACTACTTCTTGATAACTGCTTCTTTCTTCTTGTTTCTTGATCTTTGTAGAAATAGTTATTCAGTTGAGTTCTGTACCTAACTCAAACTAATTAACCGTTCAACGTAGTATCGGGTCTTCATCTTCGTATCGCTTCTATGTCACTTTTACTTCTGTCTTACTTTTGCCTCCGTCATAGTTTTGCTTCTATCTTAATTTTGCTTCTACTTTCATCTTAGTTTCTTCCTTCTTAGTTTCTTTCATCTCAATTTTGCTTCTACTTCCGTCTTAGTTTTTCTTCCATCTTAGTTTCTTCCTTTTGATTAAAACGGTTCATCAATTTCTAATATTATTATTATTTGATTTTCACCAAAATTATTAGATGTGAATTCATTTTAACTTAACAGTATATTGGATAAGGCTTGGTCGCAATGATGGGAGATGGAATGGATTATGTAATGAGTTGTTTAATTATCATAAATATTGCTTAAATGAAGGGAATTAGATTGAATGGAGTGGTGAAATGTGTTGTTGTTTGAAAATGCTTGTTATATAACAAGATAGGAGCATGGATTACTATGATAAAATTCCTAAGTGAACTTGGCTTAGGATTTAAGGATTCATATTGATATGCATTAGAAAGCGACTTTGATGTTTACTTAAAGTAAACTTGAAGTTTTGCTTAGATTGATGAGTAATGGCCTAATATACTTGGATAAAAATGTGCTTAATTATGTTTTGAAATGATTATGTATTGGATTAACAACATTAAATACCTTAGAAAATGCAAAAGAAAGCTTATGTGAATAATAAGGGAAGTAACCATCTGAGATAATGATATTGTGTTTTATACCCTTATGGATGGTTTATAAATATGAGATACATGTTTGAATAGTAAATACATTTTGTATTTACATATAAAGGCTCGGGAGTTGTGAATTAAAGAGCTAGTACTTGGGATTGTTGAAGTCAAGGGAGTGTATACATTTTTGTAGGTAAGTTGGGGAAACCATCTCTCAAATGAGACTAGGACATCCTAAGACATGCATAATGCCATATATGTGAATTTTGAACCAAGGTAATGCATATGAGAATTGAATCCAAAATGGATGCTAGTATACTTGTGTATTTAATAAGTGACATTATTTTAGGTAACTTTTTGCACTTGAAGTGCAACTAATTTTTTATTACGCATTTTGAGAAATGATATTGTTTTTAACAAACTTGCACTTAAAGATGGAAAAGGACAATGTTTTATTTTCTAAAACTACATTTTTGAACAACTTGGAGCTTGTAATGCAAAAGACAAATTTTATTGCATAAAATAATGTTTTAGAACTCACATATGCATTACTAAGTCATGTATATTACGTTTATGTGTTTCCTTTTAGCTTAAAGCCATAGTAAGGCACCATTTTATCGGTTGGACTGATAAATAAAGACATGGTGCCTTACTTGATTTTTATACTTAATATTTATATATGATTTTTATGATTGGTGCGGTAACGATTAGCTAATCGCGTGTTAGGCATAATAGATTAAGCAACCTCTGTACCTTGGACGCTAGTACATAAAAGTCGAGTTCCTATATCAACACCTTTCAACGGGACTTGTGGATGATTCCATACCTAGGGTCTGGACATCGGCAAGGTCATCACCTAGGGTCATAACGCCCTTGTCAACTGTAGTCTAGACTCACCATAGATGAAACTCAAGCGAAAATCAAGAATCAGTAGGTGTGCACACATACTAGTTTGGCTGACTAGTGGCGACACACATAATTATTTTGGCTTATTCCGAGATTTATTTTCCTGATGAGATTTGATTTATACATGTGATGCTTTTTTGCTTTTGTTTCTTAGAGTTGGAACTTTTGTTGATCGGATGAGTGATTAATAAGCTTGGCCTATATGGTTCCTAACCAATATACGTTGAGTGATAAGCTAGGCCTATGTATTTTTATGTGAAGTATATACGCTGCATAGGATACCTACACTATCTTGGTGTGTATCGAGTTCTATTTGTAATAAATATTTTTCCTGCTCACTGAGTACATAGTGTACTTACCCCCTCCGCTTTCTAACCATACATGTTAATTTAGTAAGCTTGAAGCTCTGAGTGTATCGTGCGGTCTTTTGGCATTATCGCACGTCGGTAGTTTCTATTTTGTACTTTTTGTTGCATAGTAGCTAATAAACTATTTTTATTAGGTTGATTATGCTGATATGCTTTATGATTTTATAAATTAACTCCTAATTGTCTTGTAGTTTGTAAAGACCTTATGTATGAACCTTTGGTACTGTTGTTGAGATTGCTTTAAGTAGAATTAAAAGTCCAGAAGTTGTAGTAGAATTTTAATGTGAATATAGAAGTGCGTTTAAAATTGATTGCAGGTGTTTGATTAAGTTTTGGGATTTTTAAAATACAGTCGTTGTGTTGTCTAAATTTTTTTAAAAGAAAGATATTCAATTAGCCTTGCATGGTCAAATTAAGGATATCGTGAGTGTCTTTAGCTCGGGTATGTGGTAGTTTTCATGTGTTCAATGTGGTACTGAGTTGTGACAAATTAATTTGGGGTGATTACTCCGATTAACCCCATGATCATCCTTTTGTTTGCCTCGACCACTATCCTCAGCTTGAGAAGCTAAGACTAAATTCTCACCAATAGAGCCACTCGATATTGTAGGAATCGAGGAAACAAAAAGAAGGCAAGAAAAGACATCATCCATAGTGGGCACAGAAGGACTACCAAACCATAAAGAACTTATCCCTTTGAGCTAGATCCTCTATGTAGTCTTACCTAGGTAAAAGAGAATTACACTCAACTTTGATAGAATCCTACCAAGAAACTCTAGAAGTGCCATACCTAGTTACCGCAAATTAATCAGTTCAGACACAACAGAATCTACACGATGGATGTTATTAGTATAAAGCATTTTCACCTATTTCCCAAAGTCATAAAAATTTGTATAATTGGTATAAATTAGGCGAAGAGAAGGGTTAACTGACTGCCACAAGAGACTACACAAAAAGGCATCAACTCTCAACCATGCTTCTTTGTTTGTTTTCACATCTTCAGCCTTGGTGGTCAGATGATCTTTCAAGCCTTGACATATACACCACAATTCAACGATGTTTGACTAAGAGATAAAAAAAAGGCTTCCCCTTAACTTATCTGTGGCAATTGTAGGAGATGGAGAGAACATACTCGAAAAAGTACCTGAGTTATTTGATGAATCAACACCTAATATGTTTGGATTAAAGGTAGCTCGAGTAAGGAACTAAAGTAAGTGAAAAGTGTAGAAAACGATGCAAAATAGGAGCAGAAACTGACAGGAATAAGCAAAGCAGTGCATATAGAGACGGATAGCTTGTGCGACAGTAAAAAGGTGATCAAATTTCAGGGATAGGCCAGCCACAATCTCTTGATTCCAATGGTGTGGTCAGTGACTTCAATCAATCACTAGTTTGGCGAGATCTAGCTTCGAAAGGTGAGACAGTGCAGTAGACTCCGGCGGCAACTGGAAGCACCTAATGACGATTCTAATGACGACACTCCGAGGTTAGGTCGACGAAAGGATCCTAAACATAATGGTGTGGTTAGATTTTCCAGCAGCTACTAGAGAAGAGTGGAATTGATCTAAGACGATTTCAAAGGAGGAGAGAGAAAAATTTTCTTTCTTTGATGAGAGAGGGAGATTTTAGGGGTTTCTCAACTTGGCTTTGATACTATGTGAAAGTAAGAGAAAGAGAGAAAACCTTAGAAGAAAAAATATTGTTATACTTATTTTACTAGGTTTATAGTATAATATATATACAGTAACTATATGGGACAAACTAAAACCAAATGTTAAACCTAACTAATACAAAATAAGTTATATATACATTATATAGAAATCAACAAGATATAATGCCAAGTGTAAGATAATTGGCATTGGCAAAGCTAGCAAGAAAGATCAAACAATTATTGCTAGAAATTTATACACCAGTATCACTCTAGGCAAGAAAAACACATGGCATCTCTAAGTTTTAGCTTCCTAGCTTATTGTAATTAACAAATGTTTTAGATCATGTAATGTCCTTGACGTTGTAATGTTGTATTAGCTTAGCTAGTGTTAATAAAATTCTTTATTAATCATTAAATGAAATTATTGATAATTTACTCTTACTGGATTGACTGAAGTGTAACTTATTAAGTGTGAGTTAATTACATGACAAAGTCTACAAAATATGTTTTAAAGGGAGATCATACTTTATATCTTGAATATATGACAATAGCATTATATTTTTAGGAAAAGAGAAAGAAACATATAAATGATTGATCTTAATGATTTCTTTAATCATGATATAAAGTGTGTAATGTCTATTACTAAAGATGCATGGATTTGACATAAAGACTTGGACATGTAAGCATAGAGGTCATCTCTAACCTAAACTCCAGGTAACTTGTAAATGGACTCCCAAAGGTCAAATTTATGAAAGACAAGATCTGTAGAGCTTATCAAATAGGAAACAAACTAAAAGCTCATTCAAAAGTAAAAAATTGGTAGCTAGCAATAGAATCTTACAGTTACTTCATATGGATTTGTTCGGAACAATTAGGGTTGTCAGCTTAGGTGGAAAATTTACATTTTTGTCATAGTTGATGATTTTAGTTGATTCATTTAGGTATTATTCTTAGCAAACAAAGATAAATTATTTGGAGTGTCAATTAAATTTTTCAAAAGGGAACAAAACAAAAAGGGACTTTCTATTGCCTCTACTAGGAGGGACAATAATAGGGAATTTGAGAATGAAAATTTTGAAACTTTTTGTAAGGAAAATGACATTTTTCTTAATTTCTTTTCACTAAGAACCCTTTAACAAAATTGGGTTCTTGAAAGAAAAGATAGGACCTTATAAGAAATGGCTATAATTATGATCAATGAGTATAATCTTACCAAGTATTATTAGATGGAGATGCCTCACTAAAAATAAAGTCTATGTAGGACCAATTTTAGATGAATATCCCTATAAACTTTGGCATGAGAAAAAGTCAAAAATCAATTCCTTTGAAGTTTTTGGTTATATGTATTATTTTTTATATATTAAAGATAATTTAGGGGAATTTGATTCCAAAATAGATTAAAGGTATTTTTCTTGGCTATTTATTACCTAATAAAACATATATAATGTTTATCAGGAAAAATGTTACTATTAAAGAGTTTATGCATGTGGTTTTAGATGAATCTAACCCGCTTACATCTAATAAAGATATTAAAGGTGATGATATATGTCCATCCAAAGAACTAGAGTGATTAGCTCTTGAAGAAAACAAAAGTGTTCACAAAACAAATTTTTTATAAACTCATTGTTAAACAAAAGTGACGAAAACAAGAAGGATGAGGAACTTCTAAGAAATTGGAAACTTAAGAAGAGCCATCTTCCAAATCAAATTTTAGTTAATGTTCAATAAGTGGTAATCACTAAATCTTATTTTAAAGATATATCTCATCCTACTTTCATTTATCAAATTTAGTTTAAGTCAATAGAAGAGACCCTTAATGATGAAAGTTGGGTTTTCTGTGAATGAGGAATTAGACCAATTTGAGAGAATTAGAGTATGTAATCATGTGATCACCAAATCATAGGTTCCAAATGGATTTTAAGAATAAATTAGATAAATCAGGTATTATTGTTAGAAATAAAGCTAGATTAGTAGCAAAAGGGTATAATTAAGAAGAGAGCATAGATTTCAAGGAAACTTTTGCTCCAATGGCTAAGTTCAAAGTACAATAGAAAGTTCAAAGTACTTTTTTAAAAATGAATTCATTCAAGAAGAAGTTTATGTTGATTAACTCCCAACTTTGAAAACATAACGAACCTAATCATATTTATAAATCTTAGAAAGCCTTCTACTGCTTAAAACAAGCTTTTAGAGTTTTGTATGATAAACTAAGTGGAAAATGGATTCTCTAAAGGCAAAGATGACACTATACTTTTTATTAAAACACAAAAGTATGATATCTTAATTATTCAAATATATAAAGATGATTTTTTTATCTTATTGATGAGAATATGTATATAGAAATTTTTAAGTTTAAGGGTAGTGACTTTGAGATGCATATGATGGGGGAACTTAAGTTATTTCTTGGAATCTAAATTAAACAAATGTAGTATGGTATCTTTATAAATCAATTTAAGTATGAACTACTTAAAAGCGTTAGAATGGATCAAGGCAAACCATTAGGCACATTTATGGGAGTTACACCAAAATTGAACAAAGATGAAGAGGATTAGTTCGTAGATGTAAAACTTTATTGAGGTATGATTGGTAACTTATTTTATCTTACCACAAGTAGGCCTAATTTTATGTTTAGTGTTTGCCTATATGCTAGATTTCAATCAAACCATAGAGAACAAAATCTATTACCTATTAAGCACTTTCGAAAATACCATTGCAGAACCACTTTGCTAGGACTTTGGTGCCCTAGGAAAATGTTTTTTTTGACTTAATTGGTTATTCAGATGCAGACTTTCCCAATAGCTTTTTGGATAGAAAGAGCAATTTAGAACCTATTAATTCTTAGGAAAAGAATTGGTTTCTTAGTTTAGTAAGAAAAGGAATATAGTGGATATATCAAAAGTTAAGTTGAATACAATAGTTGTTTTCATTAAATTCTTTAGCTAAGACAATAGGTTAAAGAATATGGACTAAATCTTAATAAAGTAGCAACTAAATGTTGTAATACTAGTGCAATTTCCCTCACAAAGAACCTTATTCAACATTCCAGCACGAAGCATATATAAATTAAGTATCATTATATAAGAAACCTGATGCAAAATGGAGACATTGAATTAGAGTTCATAGATATAGAACACCAATTAGCCGATATCTTCACTAAACCTATGAGTAAGGATAAATTTTCTTCAATTAGAAGAGAATTATGGATGATTAATGGAAATTCCATTGGATAGATTTTTAAGTCAATTTGCACTTCTTTTAACTTATTTTGTCCTCTAGAATTTTTAATATTGGTCGGCCAATATTCTAAAAACAAATAAGTTGTATTTTTCCTTGAGAATTTTCCCTCAAATTTGTCACATAACTAGTTGCCCACCCAGCCCATCTCATGTTAAATCTTGAAATCAAATTTTCCATAGACTTTGTGGAGTGTTAGGTCATATTTAGTGGTTAATGAATAACACATACTAGATGAGTATTCACCCATATGGTCAACCAATATCTAATGTTATTAACACTAAATTGCTCCTTCCTTTCTTCCCACCTTTGTATTTTTCTAAAATTGCCCATTTTTTCTACATAAAACCTCTTCCAAAAATTATATAACCTCTATCTCTATTCTTTCAACCGCTTATCTCTAGTGGACACTTCCTTTCTCCATATTGCCTCTGTAGCTCCTCCATAATGTCTTATAACCTCTTCACCTCTAACCTTCTTCAATATTACTGCTACTTCTTTAGCTCCAATCAGTTGTCTTACACTCCAAGGTGCCTTCCTATTGAGTTTTGTTCATTTGTATATTCTACCTTGCAAAAGGAATACCTTAATTTTTAGTTATTTGGGAATTTCCCAAATTCATATTATCATTACTAAATTGATGATTTAATCAGTTATTTGGGAATTTCCCAAATGCAGTTATTTGTGCATGTTTAATCATTCATTTCTAAGTATTATACTTCAAATTGTATCAATTTAGCTTTTACTGTGAATTAGGGTTTAAAAATTTGGAATTGCTTAATATCATATGAATTTCATTGTATTTTTCAGAATTGATTAATCCTTAGCTCAATTTATGACAATTTTAATTTTTATTATCTTTCAACTACTTTCAATTATACTTAATTTTATCTAAATTGCAGTTTATAGCATTTACACCTAAATCAATTTTGAGGATTTTCTTTTTTATATATTATTTTTCAAATTAAAGGTTTCTTCATTCAATTTGTGATTAATTCACACTTTGTTTACTATGAATTGCCCTACGTTATGCTTAATTTTATATAAATCAAAAGTTTTAATCATTTTTATCTATATGAGAATTAAATATTTCTTTTTATGTATTATTTTTCAAAATTAAAATCCTCTTTATTAAATTGACAATAGATTAAGCTCTTTTTGAATTACTTTGTAGTACTTAATTAGACTTTTTTAAGCTAATAACTTCTTTGAATTACATTAATTTTTGGTACAAATCATCTTCTGATTAGCAATGCCAAGTATGATCATTTGCTTTTTAAATTTTTTTAACTTGATGTTAAAGTAGTACTATCTTCTTTATCTTGTAGGTGATCCTTTATATGTAGTCTTTGTTTTCCTCTAACACTTTCCCCTCATCCTTAAACTTTTTTTTTAAACTTATGCTAAGAATTGGAGGGAACGCTAATTTTACACCTAAGACTCACACACAAGACAGAGATACGTACACATCATGCAGGATTCTTAGGATTTGAGCACGATCTTCAACCCCTCATCCTCCTATATCTCCTAATAAGGATTTATAATTTGATACTACTTCTCCTTATTTCCAAGATACTACTTCTCCTTATAATTTGATACTACTTCTCCTCATATATGAAAATTTTGTTGTTTCCCTTACAAGTTTAGTACATTTTAAGGATTATGGCATTTTTAGATATTTCATTTATCAAGGCTAGGAATCCCTCATTACTAAGAATTGCAGGATTAGTCTCACCAATGTTTGATTATTTTACACTAGTCTTTATCCTAAGGTGATTCATAATGACACTTATATTTTTTCTAGAGTTTATGGTATTGACATTCACCTTACTTCGAATATTATAAACGGGATATAGGATGAAGAAGGACCATAGAAAACCTAATGTAGTATATGGTCTCAATGTTATCCTCACATCCATCATGTCATTATTCAAATAAGATTTTTCATTGTTGGTAGTCAATTTACCTTCCTAGGCCATGATAATCTTTGGTTCCTCTCTACTCTTATACTAAAATACCTATTCATCTTTTTTTCTTTTGCTCAATATAATTAATTTCCATCAAACCAAGAAGAAGAAAAAAATATTCCATATTACGTCATCTTTTAGCACATCCAAAATCCTCACATTGGTGATGATATCAACTTTGATTTCTTCTTTAACTTTATTATTCTTCACTACATGAGATATTAATTGGTTGATGAAAAAAAATGATTAAACAACAACAGCAAAAACAACTTCAGCCCTAGCATTTGTCTCTAATATATGAGGCTTTACCATATAATGGTCCCAATGAACCTTCTTGTGCCATATTGTTAAGTTGCCTATAGTGATGAAACCACTGCCTTTTAACTATATCATTGCTCCCTACTCGATGCTTGTCTTATGACTATTGATTATAAGTTTAGTATGTTATAAGGAGAGTTTGATTCTTTTTTGGACATCACAATGTAATGTCGTGATGATCTATATAATTTGATTAAGTTTTGTTTCCAACCTCCAACTAGTTGATTATCTTTTATCTTTCCAAAAAGGGGGGAATTTTTTATATTAAAGAAAATTGCTATAATCCAGGGGGAATACTTGTGGTTTTATATTTTTTTGACAGTGTATAATTTTTAAAATCTTTTTTTCAATATTTAATTATGATAATGATATGAATTTATGTTTTGTACATGAATTACAGGGGAGCCAATTATTATCTCGATATGGATCATAATTTTCTAGATTAATTTCTTATAAGACTTTATTATATCAAAAATGTATTATCAACATTAAAAGGGGGGATTGTTGAACCGAGGTCATCTAATCAAGATTTTCATGATAACAAAACATAAGTGCTACCAATAAGTTTTTATGTTCTTAATGAGAACAAATATGAGAACACAAGCTTACCATATCAAAGGATTATGACAGAAAAGATGATGTTTTCAATCTTTAGGACCAATATGAAGTTAAGAAAAATATCAAGACATATCAAGATTATTTCATATATAACTTATTATAAACTCATCTTGATCATATTTGATAATCTAAGAGGCTCACTATATATAAGTGATGTGCTTTGAACTCACTAAAAATTAAAGCCTAACTCTTCACAATTAAATTTGTAGTAGTGGTAAGCAAGAATTATACCTATAAAAAGTATGTGTTTAGCTTTTGTAATGAATAAACCATTATTTATTATTTGGGGGGAGGGGGTTTGATTAAATTTGATTAACAAAATAAAGTAAAATTAAACTATTGAAGGTAAAAGGAATCGAATAGTACAAAAGTGATAAAATTATCCAATAGGTTTTGCTTCTAGTTCGCTATTCAATCTCAACCTTCATACGATTATGGAAAATCAATCATTATGTCCTTCTCAGACCTCTTCTTGAAACTATTAACCATAGATTGACAACAAGCTTTGTTAATCCCAATTTTTCCTTAGGTTGTATCCAATTAAAATAAGCTCTTTAATTAGGTATAGCTATTATATAACTTATAATAAGCTCTCTAGATTTTGATAGACAACCTCATTATATAATAGGAAAATATGCTAATCTAGTCAACAACCACATAATCTTGGGTTAATTTACCTAAGCTATATTATCCCTAACAATGCTCGATCATTAGTTTACCACATGAGAATTAAATGTACAGTGATTACATATTGCAATCTAAAATTTTGACAATGGGTTCATAAATAAATAATCTATTTGAAGTGTTTAAATCATTCATGCATAAATCTGAAAACATTAATAATAGAATAACATAGTAAATAACAAAAGAGAGTGAGAGCAACACCATTAGATTTAAAAATGTCCAAGAATACTTGTCAGCCTCGATATCTCCTTTAAACTGGAAGGATGAAGTTTAATTCATTATAGCTCTCTAAAGGGAGAGAAATCTTCCCCCTTTCATGTTACTAAAGCCTTCATAGCTCCTTTGGCCTCTTCAATGCCCCTTTATAGTAAAAGTTAGGGTTTTGTCTTAATACACGATTGGTTACATGAGTGTGTAGGTGATTATGTGTGTAAAAATTGCAAGAATTGTGAACTTATAGTTTATATTGAGTAACACGATCAACATAGAACCCTGTAGGTTGCAAGAGTGACTAAAACTAAATCTTCACACTCCATCATGCTTCTAGTGAGTTGTATGGTCCTAGACACTGTCATGTAAGTTATATTATCATCATTTCTTTCTCCTTTGTCCCATATTCATCTTAATTTATCTCTTTCTAGCTCCAAAAAGAAAAAGAGATTGAAAATCAATATTATGGCTCTAAGGATATGTTTTAAGCTCATTTTGTTTTTTGTTCCCCCAATTTGTACCTAAATAAAAATACAAACAAAATAAGTATCTTAAGTACAAAAAAACATTAATCACTACGCATTAGGGAGAAAAAATATAGTCAATCAAACACTTTATTCATAGAGTGTGAGATCCCACATCGGTTGGAGAGAAAAACGAAGTATGCCTTATAAGGGTACGAATACCTCTCCCTTACAGACGTGTTTTCCATGGCTTAATGCATTGGATCCCATCAGAACTTTGAGGTTAAATGTGCTTGGGTGAGAGTAGTTCTAGGATGGGTGGCCTCCTGAGAAGGCCTCGGGAAAAGCAAAACTGTGAGGGTTTGGTTGGGCCAAGGCCCAAAGCGAACAACATCTATAAACGAGTGATTAGGGGTGTTATAGGTGGTATCAGAGCTGGTACTCAAACTGTTGTGCCAACTAGGCTGGACTCCAAAGAGGGCAGGGCCCTAAGGAGGTAGAGAGTGTGAGATCTCACATCAGTTGGAAAGGGGAACGAAGTATGCCTTATAAGGGTACAGATACCTCTCCTTTACAGATGCATTTTTCATGGCCTAATTCATCGGATCCCATCAGAACTCCGAGGTTAACCATGCTTGGGTGAGAGTAGTTCTAGGATGGATGACCTCTTGGGAAGGCCTCGAAAAAAGAAAATCGTGAGGGCTTGACTGGGCCAAGGTCCAAAGTAGACAATATCTGTAAATGGGTGATCTGGGGTGTTACACTTATGCTCTTGTGTAGATCATAAATGCTCCACTAGTTTTAATGATTAGGTAAGTCATTAAGTTAGTTAAAGGCTCATAATATGGTTAACACAAAAAGAAAAGGCTAATAAAGTTGAAGGAACTTAATAATAAGATAAATCATGTCATTGGGATGGCTCTTTAGATAATATAGCTCGTAAAAAAATTCCTATAACATTTCTATATTAATGCATATGATAAAAATGTAGCCTTGAAAAAAAATTAAGGGCAAGTCAGGATGTATATGTCATGAACATCACATATGAACAAAAAGGCTCAAAATCTTAGTAGCTTATAACTACCCAATCACTACTCTTGTAAAGAAAATGTGAGTTGACCAATCATAAGGGTAAAAATACATACTCAACTTGCCATGAACTTTTCTAGTTAATTCTACTTTCTAGTTATAACTATATAGTCCTAAAAGAAAAAAAAGTACAAATGTTTTTTTAAAACATGTAAAAAGAACTTGAAAATACATAACAAACTAAAAAACATTCCTAATAAATGAGATCCCTACCCCACACTTAAAACTTACATTGTCCCCAATGTAACATCAAATGTAAGGAATGGATAATTCAATAAAAACAACAATTGTAAAAATTTGAAGGAAAAGAACAAACTCTCCTTGAGTTGCCTCCCAAGTAGCACTTATCGCGGCTCTGTCGTTTGATTCGGAAATTGACCTTGGAAACCGGTCAAAATAATTAAATTCCAAGATTGCAGCAAGCTGAAACCTCGAGTCGTCTCTCTTGTTGGAACCGATAAAAAATGGTTTTTAAAGCTAGCCTAGGTCTAAACTATGCAATTCAAAGCTCATAAAAATTGGGGTTTGATTTGTTGCTTGAAACTAGTAAAGCAATTAAAATTGA
>JANVCL010000002.1:24702992-24718382 GCA_026546855.1 Erythroxylum incrassatum | reverse complement strand
CTCATTTGGATAACTAGAGATCAAGTTATGGCTAAAACACCAAAGCATACTCAATAACCATATACATTTTCCAGCTTGTAACTTCCAACATTTCACATATAATCCATCTTGTATCTAAACCATCTTTTCCATTTGAATTCAAATTCATAAATTCCTCCTTTCTTTACATATGAATAATCATCAACAATTTCCCAATTAATAGTTCTAGCTTCCACGAAAGGTTCAGGGCCCAACAATATATAATTTTAGATCGTGTAGATTGCATATCAACTTCTATTTGTTGCACAATTCCATGTATCTTCTTGATTTATTGGACTTTGGCGTCGAAGTTACATCCAATATAATGTGTAGCAATGTAATGTCAAAGATTAGCATCAAGTTACTGACTCTGAGCTTTGTAAGACTGATACATTTGTTGGATCTGTTTATAGACGGCGTCAATTTTATGTTGTGTAGCATGAGTCTGTTGACTGATTCCATCCATCTTAGAATTAATTCTTTGAAGAACTTTGTTCTGTGCTGCTACATTTGGTGTTTTCCACTTAAAAACTTCATCAGAAGAATTTGAGACAAGTGTTCCTTATGAAGTGATTCCTGTGGCTCGAATATAAGGGCTAGAGATAATCCTAGTTATTTCACCTGTACTCCTGTATAAAGAAAGAAAGTCTTCCTCATATGGCTTAACCATCATGCAAGGTATAGGAGTAGGAGTCGTAACAAGAACTGCTGGCTTAAATTGACAGGTAGAAGATTTCAACATCTCACGAAGATATCTGGGATTGAATCTTTCTGTTTATAGACCAATAGATTTGCTGGAATCATCTAGATCTGGATCATCCTTGTATGGATGATACTGTTGAGAAGGCATACAACGAGGCTTTGACTTTTTCTTTTTCCTTCTCCTTTTGGCATACCGTTCATCATCATCATCACTATTTGACTAAGGATTGAGACAAACTTCACAGTCGAGTTCACACATAGATGGGTCAACATCCCATACAAAATGTCCATGATGATGACTAACATAAACTGTCTCCATTAAATTTGCAATAATGGATTAGAGGACAAGATTTACCTTCTATATGAGAAAATATGGGTTGGATCATAAAGATTGATCCTAATGTAGAGGGTCCAGATGGATCCTCATTGGGCTTTGCATAGATAGACTTCATCGTTCCATCTTTTAATGTCTTTATAATCGGAGTTGTTATGTGAAAAGAGTGTTGATGAGGCGTGTGGAACACGTTTTGGTAATTAGCGATCCATTCAGTAGGTATCAAATTTTCAAACTCGTTGGTAACTGCTTTGGGATTTGGATGATAGTAATATGATCATTAGCATGATCAGCAACCATATAAAGGGCATCCAAAATGGAATTTGGAAAGTTAAGATCGAAAGCATGATTCTGTAGTCGATAGATCATCTGGTGATGTAAAGTAGCCATGATGGCTGTAGGATCTTGATCTGCTCTAATGATTTAGATCTGAACTTGTAGACGTTCAGACAAAGTGAGATCATCTAACTTGATTTTGAAATCAGGTGCTATCATTAGAATGACACTTCCATTATTGAGCGTTGTCAGCAAGGTACCAATCAAAGCATTCTGGTACATTGAATAGGTAGCGTCTAGAAGAGATATCTTAGCTGTAGCAGGTATTCCCTTTCTTCCATGAAATTTAAGAATAAGATGTATAGCTCCAACATAAAGATGTGTATGATTTTGCTCCCTCTATAGAGAGATAAGCTCCTTAGGGATTTCAAGCTTTACGTATCGTTCTACGGTTGTAGATCTGAGGCCACATTATTCCAATATGGAACTTTGGATGATTTCTTTTACTTTTGGTCGTAGACAAAATAATACAGATACTTTTTATCTAAGAATGGTCATGAGAATAAATACTGTACGGACTCAACAAAGGTAAAGAAGGCTCACCAACACGATTTTCTATAGGAATTTGGGTAATCTTTGCTAGATTTTTTATACGATTAGATAACACACGCTTTACACTAGAAGGTAAACTAGGCATAGACAGAGTTGAAGACAAATGAATAGGGTCATTGGGTAGTGTTTCCATTACTTATGGGCGCTTTCCCTACTCACTCATATCAATTAAATATATATGACTTAATTCATAATTACTTAATAAAATATACAATATTGTTAAAATATATAAATTCTAAATAAAATTTGTTTTGATAATTAAAATATATTTATTAATTAAAATTAATTATCAACTCTTTTATTTTAATAAAATAATAATAATTTTTATTGGCAGATATTTTATGAAATGTTAAATTATTTATTTAATTTATAAAAATTAATTTTGTATTTAATTTTTATCTAATAGTAATAAACATATAATTACATTAATATTACTAATTAAATATATTTTATTTCTATTTAAAATTAAAAATAGAAAACTAAAACTAAATATTACAATAAAAAAGATAAGTAAAATCAAATTATCATTTTAATTATTTTTTAGGATTATTTATTATTATTATTATTATTATTTCGTATTGATTTATTGAAATTTAATTAGTACAATTAATTGTACTAGTCAAATTTTATTCAAATATTTTATGTAATTTTAGCAAGATTAGGAAAATTTTGTGTGTTTTAAAAATATGTGGAGGGCCTTATAAACTTATAAAACTATATAATTAGTCTTTATATTAAATTGGCTAATCACGTAAGAAAAAGAATGAATAGGAAATTACAAATCAACAATATATGTCATATAAATTGTTTTGTTATTAATATGAAAAAATTCTTTTATTATTTTTATACAATAATACTATTAAACCAAATCCTTAATTTCTTATTTATATTTATATTTTATATTTATTAATAATTAGGAATTAATGTTATTGATTTTATATTAATAAATATAATTTTGAAATTTTTTATTGTTATATTAATTCATCATATTTGAATATCATTATTTATATTAATTAGTTAAAAATTTTATTTTAATATGTAAATTATGGTTTTTAGTGATATTTCATTTTATTTACTAGTACTATTATATAATAAAATAAGATTTAAAGAAATAATTAATTTACCATCATTTTAAACTAACAAATTTATTGTTTGGTACTAACAAAATATGATAAATTAATATATATTTATTAACTATTAATAAAATTTCTTTATATAAAAACTAAATATTTATTTATACTTTTGTATATAAGGTAATAATATAGTATGATAAATTAAATAATAAGAATTTTATAATTTCATTCATTAATAATATAAACAATCCATTTAATTATTAATATTTATAAAATTATTGAATATAAATATAAATGAGAAATTGTTCATCTTATTTATTATTTACTATTATATAATAAAAATGTTCTGAAATTAAATTTTATTTGCAATTTTATTAATATTAATTTAGGAAATCCTTAGCTAAGGTAGAATGATATTTTGAAAATAGTTTCTAAATGTCATTAATTGAATTAATTATTAATGGTTGAAAACAAACATGATTGGACTCAAATAGAGTAAACACTAATTCCATACTCTATATCTAATTGGAATATTATATAATAAAAGGATTGAATTATACCAAAAAATGCATGAAAAAGTTAGTCAAAATTACTTTGAAATTCCTAAAGATTTAGGTGGTCATAATGTCTTGCTAGATGTTAATCTTGATCTAAGGATATAAATTATTATAAGAGAATTAAAAATAAACTAAAGGAGTTTAATTTATCTAATTGTAAATATGATTTAAGGTTATAATTTATATACATTACTAATATGTTTGGGAACCTAATAGGTAATACACAAAGAATGGGTTGAAGAAAGAAAATGTCTTAAAATTAAATTACTAAAATGCTCAAAGCTTATTA
Organism: Erythroxylum incrassatum; assembly: GCA_026546855.1. Taxonomy (NCBI): domain Eukaryota; kingdom Viridiplantae; phylum Streptophyta; class Magnoliopsida; order Malpighiales; family Erythroxylaceae; genus Erythroxylum; species Erythroxylum incrassatum. The sequence goes on along the minus strand of JANVCL010000002.1, from coordinate 24,714,521 downwards.
TAAATATCTGTCTAATCCTCTTTGTAATAGTTGCAGAATCCTCTTAACATGTTTTATAGATGCTATTATAGACTACACATTTATGCGAGTATGATAGTTGACATGAGTCAATTTCAGAATCAATTAAAGGGAAACAATAAGAAAAGAATCAAGTTTCACAATAAGGTACAAATTATGATTCATGTTTTATTATATTTTATTTTGTAATCATGTATAAAACTTTAGTGATCTTGACTTTTGCAAAATTATACGAAGTAGGTTTTTGTAATTATTTCATTGCACACAGGATTGGAGCTATACCTGATTTCCTAACAATGGTTTTAAAACTAACTTTAATTATGTAACTTAACTAAAGTTGCTTGATTGTTATTGATTTGATGACGATAGGTCTTAAAACTTATTTTAATGTATTTACATAATATTGATTAGGGTACATTCAATAAGGTTTCGTTATAATTTTCTAAAATTAAAACTAACTTTTTTTAGATTTTCTAACAAATTCAATTTACACAACTCCCTCATTAGTTCTTTTGGAAACCTTAGTTTGAAGTTTTCCATAATTATTCATTATTTCTGAAAACATAAAATTGTTGCCTGTACTATCCGTTTATATTATGCTTTTAAGAAATCTCTAACACATTGCCCTTATTTTTATGTTGTTTCTAAAATTTCAATTGCATGCCTTTTGTTTTTGTTGCTTCTGAAGAAACATATTTCATCACCACTTAGTTTCAAAGTTTAAGAAAGTGTTCTTTGATCTAGAAAACATGGATTGAATGGTGATCACCAAATCCACCATTAGTAGAAAGAGGAAGATTCAAATGCCTAGGATCAATGCATGAAAGATCCAGATGTCTAGATGGTACGAGAGAGGAAGGTTATGGAAGAAACGTATTGTATTTTAACTTGCTCGATAATGAATTATTGTGACTATTGAAAATGCATTGCGATTTATGAATAATGATCAAGTTATTCCATTGAAACATTTCCTAGCATTTTGTATGAATAAAAAGATAGAAAAGCTTGAAAGTATGAGCATTCGATAAATTGATTTAAGCATGATTATGTGCTTCTATTTGGGCAAGAGAGGAACGTTTCGTTAGTGACGTGCACGTCGACATATAGCCTTCTCCCGGCTTCCCGCTTGAGACCACGAGATCCTGAGAAATCGGACTCGTTTTGTTCACGGTATAAACTTTGGTTTATCTATTTTGTTCCACGGAACTCTCGAGCCATTTGTTTGTGCATTGCATCTTTGAATTGTCAAGTATGTTGCATAAATTGAGTGTTTTTGTAATGACGGTTAAATGGATATGCTGTGTTGATGTGATGATTTTTAACTATGAGATTTGAGTTTGAATTTCGAATTTAACTGAGAATTTGAGAATGAAGCATTTATGAATTCATTATGATTTTCATATGACAAAATGAACATTTTAACAGTTTTGCTATTCTTCATTATAAACTTGTTACCCACGAGCTTTAAGCTTACCCCCTTTCTGTCCCCACCTTCAGGTGTTGAGCAAGAGATGGGGTGAAAGAGAGTCAAGGCATCACTCCAAATTTGCTTATGTTGTATTTTGGGTTATTTTTGTAAAATACAAGGCTTTAGTAGCATTTAAGGATTTCTAGTTCGTGTAACTTTTTTCTTTTGAGATTTTGGATTATTGTTGTAATTGTGGCTTAGAATGTCTTTAGAGCTTGTAAAACTCTATTCTTTGATGTTAAGGAATTATGAATTATGTATGGACGATGTTGACTTGAAGTATGATTTGCGTATATATATAAGGTTGGGTTGAAATTTGGTATACCTAAGGAAGTTATCGACTTGATATGATTATTTTGATTGTGAATTGTTGTTACATACATACAAGTGAGATATGTTATGGAAAAGGAACATAGAAATGGTATGAGACTTTAAGTTTTATGATTTCTTTAGATTACGGTCACGTTGTATGACGAGCAATAATACACACACGTTTTATGGTAAACGGGGCCTAACATGTTTGGTATCAGAGCAAGAAGAGATTAAAGGAACTATGCTCAAGTACGATGGTATTTTGTTAAGAGTTGGATTCCAGAAACGGGATCCAACAATTCGTATGCTCGAGCCTTTAACATACCAACCTGATTGCTCCCAATCTGATAGATTAGAAAGGAATGCAAGCAGCTCAAAAATTTACACAAATGCTTCAGCATACACTTTGATGAGACCACCTTTTCCGAAAGTACTTGGCATAAATTACTATGGCATAAAGTATCCAACCCAAGGTATGCCTTTATCTTGTGGTTAGCTTTCCTTAATAAGCTATAGACAAGGGATCAGCTCCTTTATACTTATACTCCTAATCATTACTCCCTGTACTACTTACATAATGAGTCTACCAACCACCTCTTCTTTGAATGTTCCTTCTCAAAATCAATGTGGTTACAGTGCCTTAGCCACTTTCAGATAAACATTCCAAACCTCCTAAACCTCCAATACATTCTACTTTGGTTTAACCAACCTTAAAGCCAAGAAACATTGACCTCAACATTATTACCTTCCTCTTTCTGTTATTGTGTATAACTTATGGTCCGAGAGAAACCTTAGAACCTTCAAAAATGCAGCCATGGAAGTAGGGAACATTAATACTAAAGTGATCTTCCAAGTAATGGAATAACTCAGCTCAAACATTGAGAGAAGGTAAATAGAGGTTTTCGGCTTGTTTTCTTGTTTCTTCTAAAATTTATTTTGCAGGTGTGCTAATTGGTTTGGGAAAGCAATTTTTATCTCACTCATCGGCAATCTATATCAATGTGAGCATATATACAAGGCATGGATTATCATTACAACTTCAGGAAAATGAAAGGAAACTCACCCTCTTCATCTGCAAGAGAAGCATAAGATGTAGTAATGGCTAAACCTACAAAAGCATTGAAGAATGTGCATGGTGTCCCAAGCTACAAGGTCTACTCCTTTGGCAACTTATCAATAGGAAGCCCCTATTGCCTGAACGAGAAGGATTAGTAGGAAGTCTTAATTAATTTTCTGTTGCTTGAGACTCTTATATGGAAATAGTTGTGTTATCGGTAAGATGATCCTTGATATGATCATTTTGGTTGCTAGAAATGGTTTAGGCATGCTATTGTGTTTATATGGTCTGGGGGGAACAATTTTAGGGTTCCTCATGCTTTCTTGTGAGTTTCCTTTAGGATGGGGTAAGAGATTGCCATCTTTGGAAATCTCTCATGTACATACTTTTTTATTTATTTTACTGAATTACCAAAAAAATGCTAGAGATAATATATCTAAAGGGATGTGCTTCTTGGGAGAAAAGGAGAAGAAATTTTTTGTTGTTGTTTGTCTAATAAAACTAGAAAATGTCTACTCTTGTTGCTAGTTTTTTTAATTTTTGTCTTTCTCATGCTATTTTCGTGTTTCTTTCTCCTTTCTTTTGTTTTTCCTTTTTCCTTTCTATTTTTTCACCATTCTAAAATTCCTTGAAAATTGCATCCAATTTAGTGAAATTTGCCTTCGTTCTCTCTTGGTAACTCTCTTCATAAACCCTAAAGTTTCTATAAGGTAGGAGATAGATTCATTAAACTAGATATTGATTGAGAAACTTTAGCCGGAGAACTAATAACAAAATGCTTAGTCCCACTAACAAAATCGAGTTTTATTGCATTGCTGTTACTACGGTTAATTTGGGTTTTTCAAAATCAAATAAATTTAAGTTAAATTATACAGTTTCAATTCTACTTAAAAATAAAATTTAAGAAAAAATAATACATTATTTTTAATGTAGCATTTAATTAGAACATTTTAATTTTCTTAAGAATTATGTCAATTTAGAATTAAAAAATATAAATATAAATTAAATATTTTTATTTTTAATTCTTTAAAAATTTAATCCATATTGTATCATAGATATTAAAATTGAAAATATACTTTTTTATGTTAAGAATAAATATGGGAACAAATACTTAGATTTAATGTTTGTTTGGATAAGCTTTTGTGAGACTAATAAGTACTTTTTTCTACTACAAAACCCTTTTCTAAAAAAATGGGTGTTTGGTTATAAAATAAAAAAATATTTTTTTAATAGATATGGCTTTTTTGGCAGCCAAGATACAACTTTTTAAGAAGTTCAAATTTGGAACTTCTAAAAATGTGCTTTTTTAAGTAAATTTTTCAAATCAATTAATGAACCTATTTTTAGTTCCTTTTACCTTTATGTTTTACACATAATTCCCACAATTCCTACAAACTCATCTTCTTATTTATTATTACTCAACTTGGATATTTATTTTGATATTTATATAATATTATTTAGCTTTTTATATTTTTTTATATTAGTTTACTTATCTTATAATCTATAAAAAAAGATTTAGTTAGATATATTCTGATATATGTTTTATATGGTTTAAAATTATATAATAATTAATATATTGTGCTTTGCATATTATTTATTATACTTTAAATAATTTTTATACGCATAAATAATTTTTATTGCAAAATAAAATATAGTTCAAACTAAAAATACTTTTTATTTGTATGTTACCAAATAGTCTATCATATGAAATTTTTTCAAAAAAATCTCTTTTTAAAATGACAGTCAAACAATTAACTAACTTTTTAAAAAAATTAAAAAATTTTATTAATAAAAGCTCTACTAGTATAAGCTCAACCTAATATAAACTTCAGCTAGCCAGAGGATGGACGTTGAAGAAAAACAAAAGACTCGCTTGCATAACTGGACCTACACTTCTATGAATCCATAACTTTGTTGTGCAGGCCTGGTACAGCGACGGATAGACTCTTTATTGGTAGGTTCACTTTTCTTTATAATAATGCAATAGGAGAATAGCGTAATTGAATGTAAATGACAAAAAGTCATAGTTGCGAATTGCAATAGAATTTGGAGTCCAGACCCAGTCCAAGGATGGAATTGTCAATTTTCAATGTTCAAGACTTCAGAGCGATTAAAATAGATATGGTAGGCTTGGATTGTCAAATTCGGAATTGGTCTTCCACTTCGAATATGAAATAAATGGTTAAAGTAAGGAAAATATAATAAATGAACACCGAGTGAATTCAGATGCCCGCATGACTCTCATTTCTTAGAGATCAGATCCTCTGTTCAATTTTATTCTGTCTTATTTTGTCTTATAAAATTTCAGCTATTTATTTTGTGGACCTCACATAGATACCATGCGGGACTCACATAAATAAACGATTGAGATTTATTGGAAACAATAAAACACTGTAATATCCATCTCCTAGTCCTACAAGCCCATTTCCAGCAACTTCCCTCGGTTGAAGCCTCCGTGATTATCCCCCCTGTTACTATTGATGACTTTGATATAGTTTAAACCCGATTTATCTGAACATTATCCACTCCAAAATCAAGCAAAATATTAGCATCAGTGGCATCAAGTCTCCAATTCTGACCCTTATTACATTAGATTTTTCAGGATATTTTTAAGATCAATGACGCTTTTGTATTTAGCAAATTGTCGAGCCATTGCAGTGTATGTCTTTCTGGTTTGTTGACTTGCAGCTTGGGCAGGTAAAATATCATGATTATGCTCCTTCAGAAAAATATGAATAATCCATTTTCCGTCTACCCTTCTCTTCACGAGCCTGCTTGCTTTGCAGTCAATCTCGAACATGATTGTCAGCTAGTTCCATTTTCAGGATCTTGCTTGACCTGTCTAGAACGCAGTCTGTTAAAAGATTTGTCATACTCTCGTTTTGTTTTGTAGAACGAGCAGGCAGAATTTTGCATCAATTAATACTTTTGGTAATTAACGAAAATTTACAATGTTATGACTTGTAAATTCGTCACACCTAGCATCTTACTTGTTAGAAAACACGTTTGACATGACTTGTCACGTTAGATCCGTTAACAAAAATACTCAAATTATATTTGCAAAAATTAAAATTTTAAATATTTAATTTCCACTTTGAGTTTTTTTTTCAATTTACCTTATAATATATGTATAATATTATCTCCCTCATATAGAACCTCGTTGATTACGTAATTCGGTTTTTAAGACAATATGAAACATCAAAAGATTGATGTTTAAGAAATTCGAATCGGACCAGATTGAAAAGGTTTTCCAATTTGGGCTTAAACCAATTATCGGGCTCCCAGGTTTTCTGGTCTAACCAGCAATTCATATCCGGTTGACAACATTAAAATGGGGGTAGGTTATAGCATTATAGGGTAACAACGTGACAAAAATGGCGTATCCAAATGAATCCTTTCATACATGAGCACCACTTTGTTAGTGTGACAAGTACTCCCAGAAATCTGAAGTGTGCTCACATTGCCGGTGGGTCAAAATACACATCCTTTACTAATTTATTCCTTGCCAATTGACAGCCGTTTCCTTCTTAATTTCCTTAAATATGCATCAAATATTAAAAAGCGGATGGTCGTTTGTGTGGGTCAATTGCCGTCCGAAGACAAGGCTCCAAATCGTATTAGGAAAAGGAAAATGCTTCCTCGTGGACTGGACCAAGCTTTGTTTGCTACCCACTTTCCCATGCAACTTCGTGGAAGGATAGGAACACCATTCCCTAACAGAAATGCCCACCAATTCTACATTGCGAGCAACCTTCTCTTTCTTACCTGTACCTTCTGTGTCATTAACAGCCAAACTCCAACTCTTTCCTCGAACTCTTCTTTTCCTTTCCTGTTAAGACTTTTACCTCATTATTCCCTTACGCCAACACTTCCTATCTATATCTATATATATACATATCATCCCCTGACCAAAGTCATCATATTTACCATCATCTTTTAAGTCATACAGGTGGTTTACAAACATAAACATATGGCTTCACGAAATGGGGTTGTGTTCGAGGATTTTTTTCCTGCAATGGTGGATAAACTTGGGGAAGAAGGCTTTATGAAGGAGCTGTGCAATGGATTTCGCTTGTTGATGGATGGAGACAGAGGAGTTATCACATTCCAGAGCTTGAAGAAGAACGCAAAGTTGCTTGGTTTGCATGGTATGGGAGATGATGAACTAATGTGCATGTTAAGAGAAGGCGATTTGGACGGGGATGGTGCCCTGAATGAGATGGAGTTCTGTACTCTTATGTTCAGACTCAGTCCTGGGTTGATGAGGAGTTCAAGAAAATGGTTGCTAAAAGCCATTGTTAGTGATAAGATTTAGACTTCAATTAACTTGTATTCTTGTTTTTGGAAATTGTTAGCTAGGCTACATTGGTATTCTCAGTATGTATTTTCTAGCTTTAAAGTATCTTAATAAGATTAATGGCATGTTTAGTTCTAATGTTCCTATATCTTTAAATAATTTGTTAGGAAGAATATAGCTTAAATTTTCTCTTGTTTAAGTCATTTTGCAATTGTCATCATAAGAGATTGTATACGCTATACCAGCTATCTGCTGCTGATACATGAAAGTTTCTATCCTTGTAGTTTATTTCCTCAGCCTGTTTAGGTATATACTATCCCCTGGCTACAATACGTAAATGGGTTATGGAAAGAAATCCCTTAGGAAATGACTCTAATTAAAAGCAAGAGAAGAAAAATAGTAATAAATTTGTTGAAGTGTGAACGAGTTAGCTAAAAGTCACTTTACTAATGCTGCTGAAAAAAAAAAACGAAGAAGCAAAATTGACATGAGACCACCTTGTTCACATTGCGAGAGTTAAGTCTATAGTCAAAATAATACCAGCGCTATGTCAAACATGAAGGAAAGAGTTCTTAAAACTGTTTAACAAAATTGAAGGTCCAGGGCATGTATATTGTAAGGATGTACATGGATATTAGATATTTCCAATCGAACTTAAAGATTAAAAATTTTAGAATTAAATAATAGTATTAACTTTTTATTAAAATTGAATTAAAGTGCATCGCTAATTTAATACATTTATAAATTTTTTGTAATACTCAATTAGAGAACTAAATTGATTTATATTGAATTGGTCTAAATTAATGGACCGAAAGAATTAAATTTTATGTGTTATTATATAAGTAATTGATATGAGTTGAGTGGGAAAACCGTTAGTTGTATTTCACGTAAAACATGAGATTATATACAAGAGTACATAGTTGTCATGTGTAAGGAAACTAATTCCTATGGTATCTCCTAAATATATGCAAGGCTATCCAAGTGTGATATGTACATAATTATTGCGTATTTTCAATGTATATCTTCCAGATACTCCGCCTTAAGTTGGAGCACGCGGATAGCAAATGCTTAACTTGCGAACAAGGTACAGGAATTGACATTGACCTAATGCCTTCATAAAGACATCAGCTAATTTCTCTGTAGAACGAACATGAGATGTAGTTATAACACTTTCCTACAACTTGTCACGAACATAATGACAATCCACTTCGATATGCTTGGTACATTCATAAAACATAGGATTGGAAGCAATGTATATAGCTGTCTGGTTATCGGTAAGAGCCACATAGGCTAATGTTGAGAAACATCAAGCGAATGTAACAATGTCTTGAGCCAAGTGAGCTCGAATGTCGTAGCTACCATGGACCGAATGAGATACCATTTGTTACATTTTGGTCTTCCAAAAGATAGGTGAGTGACCGAGAAATAAAAAATAGCCAGCCAGAGAGCAACGAATCAAAGAATAGCTAGCCCAATCAAAATCACAAAAATCATATAAATGGAGATCACTATCAGCACGCAAAAGGATGCCCTAACCAGGATCGCCCTTAAGATATCACAACACTCGAAGGATAACATCCCAGAGTAGCAGAGCTCAAGTCTAGTAATCGTTAAGTAGATCAATCATCCAACAAGGCGACGATATTGAGCAGGATCAGACAATAGTGGTCCAAAAGCAAGAGCAAGTCTATGGTTTTGCTCAACAGGGAAATGAGCAATTTTAGCACCAAGAAGCTCGGCCTCGCCTATAATATCTAAGGCATATTTCCACTGATAGAGAAATATACTCGTAAAGTTGCGGTCCACTTCAATACCCAAAAAGTACTTCAAGCCCTCAAGATCTTCACATGAAAACATTGGCTTAAGTAGCTCTTAAGAGTACTAATTGCAGCAAAACTGCTTCCTGTAATCAGCAAATCGTCCACATAGATAAAACACACAAAGTATCAGTGGTAGAATGCATACTAAAGAGGGAATAATCAGCTTTCGTTTGAGAAAACCCAAATTGTCGCAATGCTGAACCCAACTTTCCATAACAATTTCAAGGTGCCTAACGTAGGTCATACAGAGACTTATCTAAGTGGCAGACTATACTAGGATAAGAGGTTAAGAAACCAGGGGGCAACCCCATGTACACCTCTTCATCCAATTCGCCAAGAAGAAAAGCACTATGCACCCCACTTTATGCAATTCCTAGTTCTTAGTGACAACAACATTCGGGAAAGTACCTACAATGACCATATTAGGAACAGGGGCACAAGTCTTGATGTAGTTAATTTCCTCAACTTGATTATTTCCCAGGATAATCAAATGAGCCTTATGCCTTTCAGTAGTGCCATCAAAATGATATTTAATCTTGTATACCCACTTACACCCATCTCTAAAGCATCGATCTCTTGTTACATTGCGACACACCAATGAGGATCCTTAACGGCATCACAATAACAACTAGGTTTTGTCTCCACAGAAATGGCTACCAAGAAAGCTCAATGATTTGGAGATTTGACTTTTATATTCATCATTGCATGTTCTCTAATCTATATTGTACTTTTTTTCTTTACCTTTAAAGTACCTATCATTTCTTTCCTCCCGATGGTTATATTGACATGATCTGAAGGCTATTAATGCTAGAGGTTTATCACTTGGAGAAATTCCAATAGCTAAAAACTGTGACAAGAATTACTTATGGTTGCACCTATTATTCTTGAGATGCCATAAATCTATAATTGACTTCCACACATCATTCGAGAAGTTATAGATGAAAAAGATATGATCTAAAAGTTTAATATTGTCTTTGCATGAGAAACATATATTTTTCAGGTTAAGAAAACATAATTCGATTAATATAGCTAACTTCTCTTTAAAATCAACCATATATGGAACGAAATCTTTGGTTTTAAGTTTTTGTCCCAAACAATCTTGCTCCATCTTTTGTGTTCTCCTCTACTCAAGATTTCCTTATAAAACTCATTAGAGAATTTACTGGACCTACTTCTTAGCCAAACATATTCATCTTGTTTCTTACTATATGGTTTATATGTTGGTAACAAGTGTTTAACTTCTAATGAAGCCTTACTCCAGAGGCCTTCCTCGATCTATAGCTCCATCTTGGAATTCTTTAGAGATATCTACACAGGCACTTGGTTTAAATTAGGTAACAGTAATAAAAATAAGAATGAATACAGTGAGGAGTGAGAATGAATATAATCATCATAATTATGATGGTTGGTTAGAATGAATGAATGATAGTGGTTTGGTTAGAATGAATGAATGATAGTGGTTGGTTTGTAAAAAATATTGAGAAATAAAAGTTTATTAAATTTTTGTTTTACTTCAAATTTTAATACATTTTAATTATTTATGTTTAATTGTAAAAAAAGAAAAATATATAATTAATTAATTATATTGTAATATTATTTTAATTAATTATATTCTAATTAGTTAATTATATTGTAATATTATTTTAATTAATTATATTGTAATTAATTAATTACATCTAATTAATTATATTTAATTATAAAAAGATTTAAAAAATGATAAGGGAGTGTCACTAAAAAATAATTAGCATTTGCCTTTCCTCTCGTATTTAAGGGGTATAAAGTAATGTTAGGAAATTAGACTATTTCCACACTAATAGAAAGCCAATAGAATAAACACACACAACACAAAATTTGATAAAGGAGTTCGGCCAAATTGTGTCTACGTCTTAGAAGCTACTGCACACCCTCTTTTATTAGGGAGAAAAAAAACACTTACAAGTGTTTACACTCAGCACTTAACTCACTAGTGTTTTCACACACTCTCAAACCCTTACCCTAATACACCCCAAAAATTACTCACAAAAATTTACTACTCTTACTAAGAGTTAATAAATTTGTTTTGGTTTTTTGGATGATTCTAAATGAAGGGGGAGGGGTGTATTTATAGGTTTTAAGCCACCCCCTCCCTTACTTATTTCCAATATGGGATAACTAACAATCTCCCACTTAAAGACTGATTTCAATCTATCTTCACACCTGGTTGATAAAGTAGCTCGTCTAAATCTTGTCACTCTTGCAGACCAACTGAAGTTGCACACAACTTCAGTTTCTTGATTGTCACCACCTTGGTTAACATGTCTGCGAGGTTCTTGCTTCCAAGGATCTTCTCAAGTGTTAACACTTCATCTTCTAACAAGGACCTAATCAAATGATAACAAACATCGATATGCTTGGTTCTGGAGTGGAATGTTGGATTCTTGGCTAGATGAATTGTACTCTGATTGTCATTATATAGCACATTCTTCTCCAGCATGAAACCTAACTCTGACAACAAATTCTGAAGCCAAATCATCTCTTTGCTAGCTTCAGTTATTGCTATGTACTCAGCTTCTGTAGT
>JANVCL010000002.1:24663404-24693005 GCA_026546855.1 Erythroxylum incrassatum | reverse complement strand
ATCAGTGATGGTAAGTTTAAAATAAAAAGTGAAATATTAAAATGTAAATATATATATATATATATATAACTTAAAATTTTCTAATTTATTTTAATATGTTCGGAATATTTTAGGTTATTACTATCTAGTGGATGTGGGATATACAAACGGCAAAGGATTTCTTGCACCATTTTGAGGTCAAAGATATCACCTTAATGAATGGACTCTAGGATATCAACCAAATACCCCTGAAGAATTGTTTAATATGAAACACTCTTCAGCTAGAAATGTTATTGAAAGATGTTTTGGGTTGTTGAAAGTTCATTGGCATATCATTAAGAACTCAAATTGGTATCCTATTAAATTGCAAAGTAAGATTATAACAGCTTGATGTCTTCTTCATAATCATATAAGAAGAAATATCCCTATTAATCCAACAGAAGTTGAGTCAGATGCAGAAGAGGAAGAAGAAGAAAATGAAGGTGGAGTTAAGTTAGACGGATCACTTCAGTCGAACCATCAGAGGAATGGACAAATTGTAGACAAACTTTAGCCAATCAAATGTTTGATGAATGGAGGAAAAATAGAAATATTGGATAAAAAATATAGGCTTTCATATTCTTAGGGTCTTTATTATTAGTAGCTTTAAGTAGTTTAATATTTTTGTTAAAGACATGCATTATTTAAATTTATTAGATTATTTTCCATTTTCTTAATGTTAATTAATATTGACATAACTTATTGTCTTATATATAATTATTTTTTGAATTAAATGCATATAATTTTTATTGGATTTAACATTGATTATATCAAAATAAATTTACTTTTGTCAGGTATGGAACGTACTATTGGATCTCGCAGAGGCAAAGGTACTAATCATGTTTGGACTACTGTTGAGGATGAAAAGTTATTGGAGAACATGCTTGAATTGAAAGATAGTGGAAATTTTGATGGTGAAAATGGTAGTGGAGAAAGGATATCAGAAAGAACTAGAAAGAATATTAGATCAAAAAATGTGTTACTCCAGACTTTGACATGTGGAGTGGATATCTAAAGGTAGTATAAATTAGATTACTTATTTTTAAAAAAATATTTTTTACATTAATTATACAACGATTGATGTTATAATTTTTTAGCGCTACTTTTTGTATTAATGTTTTAATAATAATTGATAATGTGATTGTTGTACAGTCACCTGGATAATTCATTTGTGAGGAATAGATCATTTCCCTACTATGATAAACTAGCTATTATTTAGGGACAAGATCGAGCTACAGGAAAAAAATGCTAAAGCACCTGTAGATATGCTAGAAAATATAAACAGGGAAGAGAACTTGGACTAAGAGAATGAAGAATCTAATTAGGAGGAGGATGTTGAGCCTTAAAGAGATCAACCAATCAGGGGTAATTCTCAAGGTGAATGAAGTTCAAAGAAAACACATCGCAAAAGGAAGAGGAGTGTTAATAGTTTAGTTTCATGTTTGGAACGTATCACTAAAAAGCTTACTGAAGGTTTGGAGAAATCTAACAAGCAAATGGCTAAGGAGGTGTTTGTTTTCATTTTTTCTGTTTTTAGTTGTGGTTTTTATTAAAAATAAAACTTATTGTTAAAAAACATTTGAGCGTTATTGTTATCGTGTTTTAAAAAATAAAAAGAACGACAACCATATTATGGAAACCAAAAATTACGTTTCCCTAATATTTCACAATAGGTTTTCGTTTCTTGTGAAACAGATTTTCTCGCCGACTTGCATCTTCAACTGTGATTTTCTTTCCTCTTTGCGCCGACTTGCATCCTAATCTTTGGCTGACTCCAAGTTTGTTTTATATTTAATATTATCTATATAGATATAAGATTATGCCATTGGATTTTACCCTCTCGAGCTTTTCTTCTATTGTCTATATATATACCCGTCATTCGCTAAGTTAGTTCTAATATCTTACCCTTCATAAAGCCAAAACCAAGACCCAAAATTGAAAACCATGAAGTGTCATCATGGTGTCTCTGGCGATACTTCTCTCACCCACGAAACGAAGAGAGTTTTTGGAGAGAAGCTGAAGCAGGCATATGATGCAACTACCGTCGCCGTGGCTGAGAAGAGAAACGATCTTTCATTGTGAAAAACGTAGGTATTTTGGTCAAGGTTCAAGACTACCAAAAGCAAGAAAAACTAGAAAAGTTGGAAAATTGGAGTAATTCTACTAGTTGTGAAGAGGATCTGGGCAACTGGGCACTCTTCTTTTGCTGTCTTCTAAGCCCTTCTTAGTGCTGTTGAAACTATGATCCTTCCCAATTAGTACTTATGGAAGATATATTCTTTCTTTTTATTAATTATAACGAATTAATATAATTTTATTATATATAATTAATGTGTAATTTTTTAATAATATTTGATTTACATATATTTAATTTTAACTCTAATAATAATTAATTAATTTAAAAATATAATGTATTATATTATAATTATTACATATAATAATATAATTACAAAATAATAAAAACATGATAATAAAACTAAACATGTTTTTATTTTCAGTTTTTTATTAGGAATCTCCACTAAACAGGTTTTTGTTTTCAGTTTTTATATTATAAATCTCAACCAAACAAGTTTTCGTTTTTTTAATAAAAAACAGAAACCAAAAACAAGAAACAGAAACTAAAACAACAAAAAAAACAGAAGTGGAACCAAACGGCTCCTAAAGTTGCAGAATCTATTGCATGGTTGAACCAGAAGGAATCTGAAAATAGGCAGAAATTAGATGAAGAACTTAACAAATTGAAATTCTTAATACAAGCTGAACGTATTAGAGCTAGAATAAAACTTGTAAATAGTCCAAATCATATAGATTATTTTTTCACTCTTCAAGATGCTAACAAAGAAGAATATCTAAGGCAGATTTAAAGAGTAATTAATTTTTAAGATTTATCTTTGTACTCGGTTGAGGTTTTTTTTTAAATATTTTTCAATACTATATTTATGACATAATAGTATTATATGATTACAATATCATAAATGTAAAAATTTAACATTTAATAATATAACTTGTATTACAAATTAACATTATTTAACGATTTTAATTTTTATTCGGTTTGTAGGGATATAATTGGAAACACAAGTCAAAATTAAATTACATTCCATAAAATACTATTGTATACCAAATACTATAATAAGAATCCACTCAATATAAGTATCCAAATATGTGAATATCTTTACTTTCCATAGATTTATTTTTCGAAGAATCAAATTCCAAATATACTTTACTTTCCCATTAATGAAACGTGGCCTTAGAGAATACTATTACTAATGGTGAACTTGACCAATACAACTTTGGTCCTTGATAATATGACAAACGTCTCCTTCCTACTTAGTGATATCAATTCTTGGATTGATTGCAATTTTGGATCGTTACATATTTGCAAGAAAGACAGTTAGAAAATAGTTTTTCTAATATTTCGTTTGGGCAAATTTTGGTTGAAAGTCGTATATTTATCTCAGTGACGACTTTCCCTCTTTAACCGAGGACATGTATATGAACCTGGTATAAAGAACATGTAGATGAAAGGAAAAGGAAGAACAAGTGAACAGTGCAGGTCATGGTGTCTTTAGAGTACGAGTAAAGTACGCAATCGTCATCATAAATGCGACAAGGTAAAATACTTCCCGAAATTACTCGATTGACTTAACGGTGGGATCTGGGTTGATGTTAAGCTTTTAGAAACTTAATTGGGCCATGTGTATCATTTTTTCTTGTAGGCTTTGAGGCAAATTTTGGATCATGTCAAGGTTGGTGTGATACTATTGATAGTCTTCCACGCAATGCGGCGTTGAGAAAGAAGCTCGCTTTTTGAAGAAAATATCTGGTGAAAGGTCATAGAAATCACAATGATATCGCTATCTCAACCTTTAAACTTGCTTGATTTGGACCGATAGTATTTCTGTACAAATCCTTCATTAGACTTTTTGTATATGTTCATGTTTATCTTTTGGTTGAGTTGCTAATTGTTGTTATTGAAAATAGAAGTGTGTGATAGAGTTAGATTGTTAAGTTCTGGATTATGAATCGAAGGTTTCGTCATGCTAAAGCCAAACTTTGGTTACAATGAACTTTTCCTAAAGGCTGTTTTTATTCGATTTTGATAATTTCTCCCCGGCGAAGCCAAATTTTTGTCTCAGAGTATTTTTCCTAAGAGGCGAAGTTAGATTTTCGTCACGGAGCATTTTTTCTGAGAGGTACTTGTGTTCGATCTCGAAACTTCGTCATGGTGGAAATCTTTTCCAAAGGGTGTGTTCGATTGATCTTAAGATTTCACAACAACGAACTTCTCCCGAAAGATCCTTGGAAATATTACCATAGTTTTGCCCAGGCAAACTGGCCACTACTGACGGCGAAATTCTCGTTACAAATTGAAAGTTTCATCTTTCTTCTTGCATGACCTTTACCTGACCGCCCCAAATTGTCAGTTTGGGATAAGTAACGAGATCCAGGACAAACAAAGATAGTCATCGGAGAGGGGGAGGAGAGTCACCACCGAAGAAGAAAACCGCGAGAGAGGGAATGACGGTTTGAGACTGTGAGAGAGAGTAGTAAAGGCAGATAGTCGGAGGGAAGGGGTGGGTGGGTTTTTTTAATTTACAAAATGGTCCCTTAACTTTTCCAAATTTATGATACTGACCAATATATAAAATACCGACCGGTACCTTTAAACTAAGTTTTGTACCATTTTTCGATCGGTATAGTATCTTTTAATCAGTACCGGTTGGTATGGTACGAAACTCATAATACTGGGTGGAATATCCACTACAAATGAATGTTAGGTATCAGGATCCTGATGTGTAAACTCCTATAAAGTAAAAACTACAACTCTTGACCACTGTAGAGACACGCGCGTATTGGGAAGAGAACTCCCTCCACTGTGGGCATTGGAGAGTCTCTCTTAGTAGGGATCTTCCTCCTTGGTTTCGTCCACCTTGTTGCTCTTTCGTGCTTTAATTTTCTGTTGTGGGTTCAAGACCTTTCTTAGCTGTTTCTACGGTGTTTCCTACCACGTTTCTGTGTGTATTTTGTGGTCGATAGTTTTCACCCCAGGGTTCCACAATTACGGTAGCGTTACCTACCTGGGTATTTCGGTGAATTCTTGACTACTGGTGGTTCACCCGCATGCTCCCCACTCTTAGATCCCTGGTGTTGGGCGACTATCAGGTTATGGTGTTGAACGTGGCTGGTGTGCATTTAGCGGAGAACGTCCTCTTGGTTGACCTTAGGTTAGGGCCTCCCATTGGCCACCAGCTAAGGTAAGATGGGTAAGAAAAAGCAACGTAGTAGAGATATTAAGGCAGAGATCATTTTGGGGATCCATTCACCGTCCAAACCCTTAGGCGATGAAGGGACCAAGGGTCCTACGAAAACTAAAGAGACATTGGTGTCTAATACCACTGAAGACCCGAGGGATGATGTGACATCCACAGGGAATGATGTTTCTAATGCTAATAATGAGGGGAGTGAGGCCTCTTCTTCCTCGAGTAGTTCTTGTAGCTCGCGGCAAGAAACCCCCACCAGATGCTTGATAAAAATTCCAAGCCAACTTTTACAGATGCTACCACTTCCAAACCTTCCTACACCAGTTTGTTTAGGAATAATTGCGTGTTGACACAAGGGCTTTAGCTGGCTCACAAACAAGTTGACGATGTTGTCCAAATAACTCCAGAAGATTTTCGACTGATTGAAGAAACTTGGAGATTCTGCTTGGTTAGTCGTTTTACCGGCCGCTTCCCGGGAATGAAAGCCGTTGAGGGGATGATAGCATAGTGGGGTGTGAAGTGTCGCTTACTCCCATATGATCAGGGTTGGCTTGTTTTTTGGTTTGACAGTACAGAAGATTGTACTAGTATCTTGATGGGTAGCCCATACACCCTCTATGGGAAAACTTTGTTGCTAAAGCTGATGAATAAAGGCTTTGCTTTCAATAATGAAGAATTTATGAAAATTCCTATCTGGATTAAACTGCCTAACATTCCTTTGGATTTCTGGCATGAGGAAGCTCTTTTGAAACTTGGGTCTCGAGTAGGAAAATCGATTTGCACTGACCAAATCATAGGTCATCTAACCATAATTGGCTATGCACGATTACTAGTTGAAGTGGATGTGTCCAAACAGCCACTAACCAGCTTTCAGGTTCAAATGCTGGAGGGACTAGGTTATACACAGTTAGTGATGTGTGAATCTTTTCCAAATTTTTTTGGTACTTGCAGAAAAACAGGTTACCTCTAATCGGCTTATAAGCTTAATGGCAATGGTAAACCGAAACAATCTGTAGGATCTCCTGTCGAACGTAGTCACCAAGCGGGGGCTAGGCAGAACACATGAAATCTTAGGCAGGAACAGACCTGAGGGAGCCAATCAATTAAAGACATGACTGTACACAATAAGACCAACCAGTCCACTTTGTTGCCTCTTAATAAGGACCAGACTAAGGAGACCATCTCCATTTCTACAGAAAAATTTGTGAAGGAAAACAATGTAGTTCATAACAGTAAGGATGGGCAGTGTCCTACGGGTGATGTTCCGCAAAGAGGTCAGAAGAACCTAGGGAACCAAGATCCCCTTGCAAAAGTTTGTCCTGTAACTGCTTCAGAGACGATAGAGGGGGAACTATCTGATCTTTTGAACCGAAGGGCTATGAAGGGTACTAAAGGAGCTGACCTACAAAGAGGGCAGAAGGATCAAGCTACACTTAAAGCTATGGTTGTGGCAAACCGTAAAATACCTGACAGAAATTATTTGAAATCAACTTATGTTGAGCGGGCTGATGGCAGTGCTAATACTCGTAGGAATAAGGGAAGGCCAGGCCCTTCCTCATTACTAAAATGATGTTCTTATGCTGGAATGTCCGAGGGTTGAATGAACCCTCGAGATAGCACAGTACTAGCCTTTTAACTAGGCAATACAAATGTCAATTTATGTGCTTATTAGAAACCAAACTTGACTTAAGGAGACTGGAGAACTTTATGCGGAATAGATTTTCTGGTTGGGATTTCAGGCACAATTTTGATCACATTTCGGGGGAACATATGTTTATTGTATTACACATGCAATATATTAACTGAAGGGGAGCAGCTTATTCACTGTAACATACGTAGTAAAACAACACAGGAATCTTTTCTGGTTTCCTGCGTATATGGCTTATATAGTGTTACCCAAAGAAGGGATCTATGGCAAACTCTTTTGGGGATGAATGTAAACCATCAAACTCCCTGGTTAATTATAGGAGATTTTAATTATGTATGCCTAGTAAGTAAAAGGCGAGGTGGTCAACCCCCATCTGCCTATTTGGTAAAAGACCTCTAAGAATTTCGGATGACTCTTGGTTTGGAAGACGCTCCTTACAAAGGTAAATTCTTCACTTGGTAGAAATTTGTTGGCTAAACTGGACCGTGCATTGATCAATCCAGCTTGGGGAGCACAGGATTTATGTTGCTCTGTCACTTTCCTGCCCATGTTGGCTGATTCGGACCACTACCCCATGATCATTGACTTCCAGCACCAGTAGATACACAGTAATAAGCCCTTCAAATTTTTTAATATGTGGATTACTTAACCCATTTTTTAGTAGATTGTTGTCGATACATAGGAGATGGTCTTTACGGGCACAACCCAATTCTCTCTCTATGCCAAATTGAAAGCTCTTAAAGCACCTTTGAAAACCTTGAACAGGGATGATTTTGGGCATATCACAACTAAAGTGAAATCAGCACAGGAAGATTTTCATTGAGCTTATCAGGATTTCCTTCAATCCCTAATAATGAGGATCTGAAAAATCTGGTTAATCATAAGCGGAAGCAAGTGAATTTTCTTCAAGATGGAGAAAGAAGTTTCTTTCAACAAAAAGTGAAGTGTACTCATTTAATGGAGGCAGATCGGAGCACTAGTTACTTTCACTCCATTGTCCGAAAGAAAGCCAAAACAAACGCTATCACTCACCTTATTATAGAGGATGGGTCTGAAACTTCATCAATAGTGGAAGTAATAGATCGTCTCTTAACGTACTACATGAATCTTTTAGACTCCCCTACTCCAACAAGGCGGGCAGACGTGGATGTGATTCGATATGGTCTAATTTTATCTCCTAATCAGCATAAAGTCTTGGTTGCTCCTATTACTATTACTAAGATTTAACAGGCTCTCTTTGATATTGGTGAAGACAAAGCACTGAGTCCGGATGCGTACACCGCTACCTTCTTTAAAAAGTAGTAGAGTCGGGTTGGGCAGGATGTTGTGCAGGCAGTGTAAGAATTTTTTTGTGAGTGGCCGATTGCTTAAACAACTTAACCACACAGTTCTTACCCTTATACCTAAAATGAGCTCTTCACCAAGTGTGACTGATTTTCGACCGATAGCTTGCCTCAATGTCGTGTATAAAATCATCAATAAGATACTGGCGACGAGACTAAACACGGTAGTGGGTTAGCTAGTTGACCAAGTTCAAGAGCCTTTATCCCGAGTAGGAATATGTTCGACAATATTTTTCTCGCGCAGGAGCTTGTGAGGGGCTATAGCCGCAAACGTATTTATCTAAGATGTATGCTGAAAATTAATATTACCAAGGCCTATGACACGGTATCTTGGGATTTTTTTAGCTGAAATGCTACATGGATTGGGCTTCCCTGAACAATTCATGTTTTGGATTATGGAGTGTGTTTCCATATCTTCTTTTTCGATCATGATTAATGGCAACCTACACGGTATGTTCAAGGGAAGACGTGGACTATGACAGGGCGACCCGATGTCTCCCATTCTCTTCCTGCTCTGTTTGGAATACCTCTCTTGTGTTTTAAAGAAGAGCACAGCTAGCACCTTGTTCAACTACCACCCAAAGTGCCAACAACTTGTTGTTACTTACTTCCCTTTCGCCAATGATCTCATGCTGCTTTCCAGAGTCGACATTACCTCCATACGGATCTTAGTGGATAGTTTAAGGGAGCTCCAGGAGGTAGCTGGGCTGCATGTGCAACCCGACCAAGTCTAACATATATCTTGGAGGCGATGGGGCTAGGAGCGAGAAATTATTTTACAATCAGTTGAGTTCTCACTTGGTGAGTTCCCTATCAGATATCTAGGGGTGCCCTTGGGCCCAATGAAAATTTTAGTTGCCCAATACTTGGCCTTGCTGGAAAGGTTGGAAAAATTTATTCATACTTGGAATGGTAAGAGCTTGTCCTATATCGGGAGATGTGAATTGATTAACTCGGTAATTCAGGGGGTTCTCTCCTTCTGGTTTCAAGCCTTCCCCCTTCCAGTTGTCCCATATAGATACACGCAGAAGCGAACTCTTTGTGGGTTCGTTGGGTCCATGCCATTTATTTGAGGGGAGTATCTATATGGGAATGGTAGCCCCATCCTCGTGACTCCTCTTTAGTTAAGAAATTGACTTCAATACGCAATACTTTGGTCAGCAAGATGGGTGGCATTCCTGTGGCAGTAGAGGCGTTACAGCACAAATGTGTGAATGGGCTTTTGCCATCTCATAATGTTTATGAATTGTTGTGTATGAAACAAATGAGTAAGCCTTGGATGTCATTTATTTGGAAATGCTATATTCCACCTAAATACTCCTTTATTGCTTGGCTTGGATTAATAAACAGACTGCCCACTAAAGATAACCTCATGTTTTTGGAGTTGGATAGAACCTATATATTGTGTGGCACTAAACCTGAATCAATGGCTCATCTCTTCTTCAACTACTCTTTTACTAAAGCTGTATGGACAATAATCCGAAGTTGGTTAGGCATTACAAGAGAAATGTCTTCCCTTTTGCGTGTCATCAAGTGGATACGACTGGAACATACTGGAGCACTTATTCGGTGCAAAGCTGCACGGCTTGGTCTCTTATGTACCGTATATATTATTTGGAAGACTCGTAATGCAGTACAATTGGAGGTTGTTGTCTACACACAAGCTGATGTTGTCGCCAAGATTAAAACTATAGTGTACAAGCTGCTCTATAAATTGTACCTTTCGGAGTTAATCACCTTTTGATTTTACTTTGTTAAAGCGATGACTGATGAATCTGCGTTGATTTTTTTTGAAGCTGCTCCTCTTTTTAGTCTAAGCTACTTGACAGGTGGTCCCTTCCCTAGTGGTTTGGGTGATGGGGTCCATTGGCTACTTCATGTATATTTTTCTTCGGGCGTAGACACTAAGTGTATGGGCCAAACAAACCCTAGCATCCCTCTATGTTGATTTTCATGTGGTGTGGCCCATTGGAGTCAGCCCAAAATCCAGCCTCTGAAGACACATTTTGACTAGCTTAGGACAAGCTTTAGCTGGTGATAGTTTTAATTTACTTTTGTCCCCAGTGTTTCATCGGATGTACTAGACCAATTGAGGGTTTCTAACCTCACTCTGGGTGTATGGAATTAATGGATTTTCTTTTGTCATAGTTTGTGCTGTGGGGTATGCCCCAAACCTAATGTATATACCCACTTTTTGATAAATATAATTTACAATTTATAAAAAAAAACTACAACTCTTGACCTTTTGTAGTGGAGTTACTTTTTCTCTCGTCTATGTTGTGCCATAACTATTGATCATCTTGTCATAATGAATAGTCAACCTAAAGAAGAAACATATAACCCATAATCTAATAATTACACCCTTACATTTACACAAATGCAAGTCTAAAATGAGTCCAATATAACACCTAACATCAAAGTATGTGTCAAATGATGATTTAGCAGCTATGAAAATGCTAAACTGCCCTCAAATGAAATACTAGTTAACCATGTGAACCTGTAAAAGTTCACTAACATAAAATATATCAAATTCAACATTCAAACTCACTCAGCATTGATACATAAACAACACAATAGCCTTCAATCTATAATGCCAATTTGTAAAACAATTCAATCAATGTCCCTCATTAAATTTTCTCAAACCCCAAAATACCATTTATTAATATAAATGCAAAACAATTATATTAAAAATAAATGGTAAAATAATCCATTTTAACTAATGGTATATATTAAATTCCAATAAGACTTAATCAACCTAATAAGTATTAACGCAAATAAATATTTATGTATAACACGTTAGCGCCATTATTCATACTTCACTAACATCCATTTGTAATCATCAAAGTTGATGCAATCTCATAATCAATCAACTTCCTTTAGAAAATTAAAAAAAAAAACCAACCTCAAACATTTAACAACAAAATCATCACCATAATTGGAGGTAACCATCGCATCCCAATCCAAGTTAGTAAAGAAAACAAAAGGCCATATTAAGAAAA
Source organism: Erythroxylum incrassatum (assembly GCA_026546855.1). Lineage (NCBI taxonomy): Eukaryota > Viridiplantae > Streptophyta > Magnoliopsida > Malpighiales > Erythroxylaceae > Erythroxylum > Erythroxylum incrassatum. The sequence continues at coordinate 24,681,736 of JANVCL010000002.1, read as the reverse complement.
ATTCACCATTAACCAATTTCAACCAGAAATAAATTAGATAAACTTTAAAATTCTGAATTTAAACCTAATCATAACAACTCCTCAAACATCTCTACATAATATAGAGGTAAAAAAAATTTGTAAAGAGAGAAAGAAAAAAAATATAATTGATTAATAGCCACAAACTATCATGGAATCAAAGAGAAGCATAAATCTCTTGAAGAATGTCTTGCCTTTCTACCTAATGTCATTTAAAATCATTAAATTCTCTCCACTCTCGATTCTCTTCCTTTTCAATTTTGGAAACTCACTTTCTACCACTTTTTAGGTACTTGTTTCTTTTTCTTGGTAGAGTCACTACCAAGGATTATTTGATCACAAATTGACCATTACAACAGAGGGCAAAGTTTTGATTAAGCTCAAACGATCAACTTCGAAGCCAATAGATAAAATTTATGTTGATTAGATTTCAAATTGACCTTAAATTTAGGAAGGTAAGTCGAGTCTAATGTTGTTTTGACTTAATTAACCTAAACCAATTAATCAAAAGATGTTGTTTTATTAAATTTTAACAAAACAAAATTATTTTGACCCAAATCCTAATGGAACTCCACTTTGTCTAAGCATAATTAGGTTGGATCTCATTATGTTACTCCCTATTTTTCGACCAATGTTATCGATCATTAACATTGATTCATTAGCAATTACTTTTTTCTATCTACAAATTCTTATATATATATATATCATATGATGAATTTTGCCTCTTCTTCTTTTTTTTTGTAGAAAAACTAAAAAAACAAGTTTTTTTTATAAATATCTTTGTTAGGATGAAGGTATTCTAAAGAATTTGCATTACAAATTTATTATTTAAGTATCATGTGGGTCTGCTTGGTTTATTGGAAGGAATGATAATAAGAATCATAATGAATATAGTGAAGAATAAAAATTGACATAACTTCTATTCCTTACTATACTAGAAAGTATAGAGTATTGCTCCAAAAAGGAATATCAGAACATTGATCATCCGATTATAATATTACTAACCATATTTTTTTTATTCATTACCCATTCCTTTCTTTGTATACTAATTAACCAAATATCCCCTCACAGCAATAATCTTAAGAATGTGTTACACAAGCATAATTTGATATGTATAATAAATTAATACAAACTTTATTTGATGTATAAAATAAATCTTAGTTGATTATTTTTACAAGTCCAAGTTGAATTGTGAAAATAAAATATTAGTTGTTAATTGTTTATAGATAAAGTTAAAAGCTAATTATGAATTCGATTATACATACATTGTAAAGTAATTTCTTCGGGATTCATCTTAAATATCACTAAAAAAATCTTCTAATATTAATACTATTAGAAATATTTTTATTGAATTATTTTAATAATATTTGTCGTTAACTTCATGTCGAATTAAATTATATAAATTACCACTTTTTATGTAATTTTAAATATTTTTTAAAATAAGTAAAACTAATTCTACATCTCTCTCCTTCTTTTCATATACTAATTCTACATCTCTCACCTTCTTTTCATATAATAGATAGCATTGCATGTCACTAATTTCCCCGATATGGAAATTAGCGTTCGGCAATTTTATAGAAAATACTTACCAAAAAATGGTTTTTTATAGAAATTCGTAGGATCGTGTCAACGATTGATAAACACGTGAGTGAGACGGTAAACAACATGACCATGCCCGCCCGTCTAATTAAATACGATTCTTTTCTCATCGCGTTTCTCTGTGACACATATGTCCAATCCAATACAATCCAATTGCCAAAAATTCTAGGGTTTTTGAGTTTCAACCCAATCTAAGGAGCTGCCGGAAGAACCAAAAAGAAGAAGATGCCGCAGAGACACTCCAAGAACAACAATGATTTGGCGTTTTTCACATATGAAGAGAAGAAGAAGCTGGGATATGGAACCCAGAGGGAGAGGCTTGGTAAGGACTCCATCAAACCCTTCGACGCTTGCAGCCTCTGCCTGAAGCCTTTCATCGATCCCATGTCTTGCCAGAGAGGTCACGTGTTTTGCAAAGAGTGTATCCTCGAATGCCTCTTAGCCCAGAAGAAGGACATACAAAGGTAAACCTTTTCTCTTTTTCAATTGTTCTTTTGTTTTTGCTCCTTGCGTCTGATTTTATTGGGGGGCTTTTGTTCATTTGGTGGGGATGGGATCTGGGCAGTTTTTTGCTTTTACGTTGAAGCTAGATGGATATTTTTCTGGGATTATAGTTTATAGTAATTTGATATCTATAGCTTAGATGCTCACGTGAAAACTGAATTATTAGAAACTTAATTTGATGTTATGGGACAGGTATTTGAGAAGTAGTAGATACTCGACTATTGGGTTGGATATGGATTACTTGGTGATTTAGCATTTTTTTAGGTTAATTGAGAAGATTTTACTCATGAAGGGGCAAGCCTGGACTTCAGTGTGTGATGAGAGGTGAATAGAGTGTTATTGGTGCTTGGTTCGTTTCTATTTAAGATAGTGCATATCTTTGGTGATTAACTTTCTTTAACTCCTTTTGTATGCTGCAACCCTAGGGACATGCACATGGAAAACTTTGGTTACTTGAGTGAGTCTGAGATTGTTCTGCAAATCGTGATGTTGCTTTGGGAAGTTCTGGTATTGAAGTTGGGATATGCGCTCCCGATTTTTGTTAGGAATGTCCGGAAAGAAACCATTCTTATCATGCCTGAACTAACTGGTCTCCTTAAGTCTTGAAATTGTGCATGTGATGTCTGTGATGCTTAACCCTTGACCTCTATTAGATCTTCTCTAAGCCCCTTATAGAGAAAGTAGACTAGGTTCACGGCTTAGAGCTTGTTTCTCCAAGTATGATTACCTTCAAGACAACTGCATTGCTTACTCAGGGCGAGAAGACTCATGAGGTTTAGGCTTTAAAGATTAGTGTGTGCTGATGCTATGCATATGATTTCATTCTTGCTCTCATTAAATGCTTGCAGTTTCATCTATTTGTTGAGGTGATTGCTCTGCTCGATACATTTTTTTGTCTGTGTTTATTTATTTGTTCAGCATAAATATGGAATGACGAATTTGGATCTCATTGTGGTTGAATATCTATGCAAGACTTAAGTTCTTTGTCTGAGACTTACTGATCTGAGTTTGTGGTGATGGTCTATGGGCCATCGTAGCAACAAAATTTAGTAGCACGTCTCCTGCGTCTTCTTTGTTTTAGCTTGTTTACTCTGGGCACTACTATATTCTTCTGTACTTTTTTTTATTGTCAATGACTTATTGAAGAGCACGGCTGCTAACTTGGCAGGAAGCTAGTTGCTTATGATTTACATAAGCAACAGGAGAAGGAAGAAGAACAAGAGAAAGAAATGTTGCAGAAAGCTAGAGAACTTGATGCATTTGATCAACAGAATCACAGTGCAGTTCCACAGTACAGTGATAGAAACCTGAGCCGAGATAAAAATGGTTTTCATGGTGCAAACAGTGTGAAGGCCACATCCTATGAAGAGGAAGCACTTCGTACAATGAAGGCATTTTGGCTGCCTTCTGCTACACCAGAAGCTCCTGTTAAAGTTGAAACTCCATCGAACAGTACGGTGTGTCCAGAGGGCAAGGAGAAGCTTAAAATGAAGAGCCTTTTCCCCATCTACTTCACAGAAGACACCAGTGAAGAGCAGAAACCCTGTTCGCTGGACAAGACATATATCTGTCCGAGCTGCAGAGTTACATTAACAAATACAATGTCGTTGGTGGCTCTTAGCTCATGTGGCCATGTCTTCTGCAAGAAGTGTGCTGACAGGTTTATGGCCGTTGATAAGGTTTGTCTGGCTTGCAATAAAGGATGTAAAGAGAGACATTTGGTGAACTTGGGGAAAGGTGGAACTGGCTTTGCTGGCCACGGGGACAATCTTGTTGCTACAGACTTCAAGCATTTGGGAAGTGGCAGTGGACTGGGACTCGTGCGACCATCGACAAAGGTTTAAGCACCGAACAACTGTTTGTCACAATATTTTATGTAATGTGTCAGACCAAGAGAAGATTCACCAAGGTTCTCGTTCCTTGAACGGGACATGTGTGCTGCAGCACCCAGAACTTTTAGTATGTTTCAAGATTTTAATGAGATGAGATTACTATTTGTAGACAATATTGTAAATTCTGGTGTTAAAAGCATGAACAAAGTAACGACAAACAATATTGTAAGTGTAACAAACCAATTATCAGGATAATTTGTTTGCCGTTAATAAAAAATTGAACTATTACCCAAAAATTGAGAGTGAAGAATAAGCAATAGCGGTGGGCTCGTTGGCGATATAGAGAGAGGCAAGAGGACATTAAAGTTGCTGATTCAATGGTAAAAATATAGCTTTTGTTTGTTTTTTTGTTGATAAATAAGATTTGTTCACCAAAAATATAACAATGCGAGGTCCTCACATAGCACAGGACGTTACAGCGAAGTGGAATTCTTAAGAACCAAAACTATAACTGATGATGAAATGAAAGCTACAATGCCCGAAAAGAATGAATTCTCCTACCAAGGGACCGCTGCTTGGAGAGTAGAGGTGACGTTGAGGGATGGTAATTATTCGCCTCTTAGCGTAGGAAGACACTTTACAGATAGTTGGAAATGAGCCTCGGGTGAAAGATTAGCTGAATTGCATGTACGACGGTGGCAAGCGAAAGTTTCAAGGTGATTTAACAAGTTAGATCAAGTATGCTGTAAATTTGGGTAGAGTTTCCGACCTTGTACGAGTTAACTTGATTAAAGCTAAGTAATTGATGGATTAAGGATTTATCGTATGCTCAAATGAAAGAACTGTGACTAATGGACTTGGTATACATAAGTGTTGGATTGGACTAATGTGTTATGACAAATTTTGAGCTTAGATAACTCACCGTCAACAAATAGAGATCATGTAGAAATCTTAGATGACGTGGCAAATAAGATCAATCTTCACGGATGGATCAATTTTAAATGGGTGTTACCTTTATCCTATTAGTTAGGATATAGTTAGATTCTATCAGATCGAGTCCTATTTAGATGAGAATATCATCTAATTGGACAAAGTGATGTAATATGATAAGATAAGAAGTGATCTTAGTAAAGAAGTCTCTAAATAGCATATTTGAGCCTTGCTCCTCCCATATAGAGTGACACGGAGATTAAGAAAGCATTCATTTGTGTAGTAAAAAATGTTAGCATTTTTTGTATCTCTTTTGTGTTTATTGTTGTCATTAATATTCTAATTCTTTCTTAGTTTCATGCAAGGGTATGAGAGTTAAACACTGTGATGGTTGTGAGGTGTTTGAGAATAAGATTGTTGGACTATGATCACATAGGAAGGCTAAATCTTACTCTAACATACCTAAATAAGATTGTCACAAAAGAATAGGTGTGACTTACGATATAAGTTCATTGCTTAAAAGACCTTTGTAACATTAATGTTAACAAACTTAGCAGAGTAGGCCATTTCACGAGGCTTATTTCTTTAAGTCAAGTTTTTGAGCTTGGAACATAATTAGAAGTTCCGGTGGATTTTAATCAATATTGATAAAAGCCTTAATCTTCACTATGTCCACTCCACAGTTATTTTTTGTTGAAGAACACAATATGTAGGCAACATAAAAAAAATGTATGTGTAGAAGAATGACCCAAACCCACAAACTCTCTTACATTATCAATGGTCCAAAGGCAAAAGGGTCACTTTTGACTCTAATATTTCAAAGTGAACAATTATAAGTTAACATTTAAAAACTATTAAATTTTGACCCAATCTTAATGGAAAATTTAAACCCTTCTATTAAGTGCCAAGTTAATATTGACCTGACATTTTTTAAAATATTTTTTTATTATTTTATGGACCCTCTGTGCCATGCCATTGTTAACGTGGCAAGATGGGATCCATTTTTTAATTAAATATAGTTTATTATTAAATGTGGGGCCCACCATTTTAATTAAACCTTAAACTTAACTTAACTAGACAAATTAAAGTTACCGATTATTTACTTGAATTAGTTAACCCTAATAAGATTTAACCTAATAATTAGTTGAATAAAACAAATATTAACTTAACAGAACTTTCATGTTTCATGAAACATATATACGATGCTGTTTCATGGGAATACGATAGTGTTTTATTTACGTTTGAACGTTCTCCATTGTTTTCAATTGGTCATCATTCTCCATCATTATTGGCCACCGGTAGTAAAGTTCGTCAACAGAAGCAGCATTCGTTCAATGTAGTTGCTAGCAATCGTCTAGAGAAATTGTCAGCATCAAAGCATATTGAGTTAACTGAGGTTTGTTTGATTTTATTCTTGCTGTTTGTTAGATATTTTCGTGTGTTTTGGATGTTTCATTCTTGTGGGCTACACATGCACTCATTGTTAGTGTGTATTAGATATTAGATTTTGTCGTTAGTTTATTGTTGGGTTGACTCAAGTGTGGTCTTGAATGTTTGGTTGCTTTCTTATCTTGAGCGTGGTCCCGTAATGCTTCTACTTTGTTGTTGAGTTTTGGATGCTTTGGATGCTACAACTTAAATGTAGTACAAAAACCCAATGGATATGGACAGAAGAAGACACCACAACAATACATATATTAAAAAATCTTTGCAAGAACTTACCAGCATTATATAATTATAATGATCAGATACACTACTAGTACAAATTGATGCAAGTATGGATATATGGGCTAGCTACCTTTTGGCACAACCACCCAATTTAAGGAAATATCTCTTATGCAAACATATCAATGTGACTTTTAATTCCACTGAAAGGAAATAACCTATCCATGAAAAGGAAGCATTGGCAGGTATTAAAACATTAAGAAAATGGCAAGTTGATTTATTATCTATCGAATTTCATTTTCAGATAGACTCTAAGTATTTATGTGAATTTACTAAATATAATATTAAAGCAAATTACAATCAAGGACGCTTAATTAGAAGTCAATTAGAATTAAATCAATATAATTTTCAAATACATTATATAAAATCTTTAGCTAACAGTCTTGTACATGCCTTATCAAGAGAATGGAAACAACAATCCTAAGCCTCAAAGATTCACTCACTAGAATGGAAGCAGAATTATTGGATCTTCAACAAGTAGGGTTAATGAAAAAAGAGATTAATCAGTTAAGATCAACCATTAATCTTCTTGAAAAACAAAACATCACTGCCCTCCAACAAATTACTTAAACACTTTTACCCCTTACTCCTTCAAACATTTCAGCTGAATCTATTCATCCATTACCTAAATCTGAACCATCAATCTCTCAAAAACAAGAAGTTTTTAAAGAATCTAAAGTCTATGTTATTTTTATATGATGAGTGACATAAGGCTTCTACCTATATTATTGGAAAATCTTCAATCATTCATCGAACTTATTCAAATCGCTCAGAAGTAGAAAAAGCCTTAGCCGAATTCAAAAATCCTACATTAAACCCTCACTATAAACAAGCCTTAGAAAAACAACCATCAGATTGAAGAATGAAAACATTGGGAAAACCTATCAATATGGAAAGAATCAATGTGTACCTATAAGAGCACTAAAGGATGAAATGAAAAGAATTACTCCTGAGATTTTCTATGATTGTTTTCAAGTACTCAATGAATGGAAGGAGGAACAAAAGATTTTTCAGTACTACCCCCAAAACTGAGGACGATGTAGACCCAAAGCTATCATCTTTCTAAAAATATATGCACTCACTACTTATCTCTTTTTCCAAAGTAACTTAGTTAATACTATTTATTTAACCAATTTAAACAGTCTTACCAAGTTTCCAGCTAGATTCACTCTTACAGTCAAAAACTACAAAGAAAGTTTTGCAAAAAGAACGAGAAATCTTTATCAAAGCTTTCGGTAGCTATCCGATCTTTAAAAAACAGACAATTTTAAAGACTTAGACATACAACTATCTCGAATAGCTTATGTATAGATATGAATCAGCTATGGTATGTATCTACCCATCGACGAACCACCAAAATATGAATTCAATTGGGATCTCATCAATCAGTTTAACCTCCATTGCATTGAAGGTGTTTATCAGCAATGTCTAAAGATTACTCCAGAGTCATTAATTAAACTTAATTACAAAGGACCAAATGTTCTGATGACATCAGCTTATCATACACCTATATCTACTAATTCCTTTTAACTAATCAAACAAATCGAAGAAATTTTTTCAACCATATCTGGAGTATTCGCTATATTATCAGAAGATTAGAAGCAGTCCATTTATCAACAACTCCAGCAATATCCATCCCATAAATGTACCAACTGTCCTTCCACTTCAAAAGAAAAAGATGACAACTCCTCAATTGATGTAATTATTGAAGAGTGATGTAATTATTTTCAATTATGTAAGCCGCTTGTGGCCTATAATGACTCCTGCAATATCTATAGGCTACCTATGTAGACAATCTCAAAAGTAAAAGTAGATTCTCTTAATAAAGAAATCTACTGTTACTATTTTTCAAAAGTAAAAGCAGATTCTCTTGACAAAAAATCTACTTTTATTATTTTCTCATCTTTAGTTGTTTTAGGACACTTCTAAGTGTCCTTTGCCTATATATAATGTAACGAAAGAGCTCTCAGCTCTCCATAAGAAAATAAAAACTTTGTTTATCATCTTTTGTCCAAAACTCTTCAAACCTCTTAGTTAAAGCCTAAAGATTGGCGTCAGAAAAGAGAACACGAAGAGTAAAACAAAAGGTATGATCAATTGTGTTTTTAGTTTTTCATTAGTTTTATATATTTCAGTCTATTCATTTTTCTTATTTTTGCAATATTTTACTTTTTTTCTCTTTATTATTTATTAAATATGCCAATTTGTACTACTTGTAGAAATATTCATCTAGCAATAATACATATTGAAGGAAAATTTTCACTTAGTAGAAAACTTATTAAAACTTTTAGCGACACTTATAATTATTTAGAACAAATAAATGCTTCTAAAATTACTCTTCATAAGTTTAAAGAAATACTAAATCGAGATATAGAAAATTATAATCAAGAACAATTAGAATTAAAACAACTCTATAAACAATTTCAAGAACATTACAAAATTCATTATTCATGAATAGTTGTCCTATCTATCAATTTATGTCACAATTATTTTTAAGAATAATTGTACACTCTGTAACCAATTATTAACATAAATTATTCATTTAAAAACTTTGTTTACTAAATATAGATAAGAAAAAGAGTATTATGAAAGACGATATAACTATCTACAATTTTTATTAATAATAATGATTTAATTCCTATCAAAGAATGATTAGACATTGCAATTAATCTTTAATAATTGTTTTATGGTCTGCACATGCTCCTTTTATTGGTCTTGTATATCTTTTGGATTTTGATTGGGTTAAGATTAGAGAACTTAGAGTACATAAAATAAGCTTTTTCTCCAAGTAGTGAAGTAGGCATTCAACATTTACCATTGCCCTATCTAATTTCTTTTTAATGTGTCAATTAGTGTTTTCCTGATTGCTCTATGTAAACAAACTACCTCAAATTTCAAATTCATTAATTCAAGTTTCTCCACACTATTCTTTGGGTTCTCATTATAGTTCCTAATGTTGTAGTTGCCTTTTACATCAAATCTATAAAGTGTGTTATTGTAATCTCCAATCACTATCCAAAGGCCCTAGATAGATGGTTGAATCCTCTACAATCTCTCATATAGTGTTTTCCTTTGAAAATCTAGTTTTGAGCCATAAACAAAATTAGCATAGCACACAATTCCCTTTCAAATGAAGTGAATTTTTATATAGATAAATTAATCATATGCATCTAGCTGCTTCACCAATACCTTACTTACATTGTATGCCATAATTTTTCTATATGGTGGTGATCAACATGTTTTGAAAAAAATTCCATTAAGACCTTAAGCATCTCAGCATCTCTATGTTTTCTAGCCTTATTTTGGTTTCCAAAATACCAATCATAGGTGGCTTTTCTTTTATGACAAAATCCTTGAACGCTTATTGCTTTCTTAGGCAGTTTAGACCTCCGACATTCCATACTATGAGAGTCATTTGGTTGAAGAGTTACCTGTTGACACCTTGGAACCTCTCCTTATTTCTATCATGCTCTAACATTAGTTCCCCTTCCTTTAAGCTCCTTGTTACCTTCTCTTCAATATACTATGAGAGTCATTTGGTTGAACGTCTTTAGTGTCTCCTTCTTTTAGGTTGGCTTCAACTTGAACGTGGTTAGCTAAGGCTTTAGCATTGAGAGTGTCCTCATTCATTTTATTCACATCATTCAAGTTCTATGATTCCTTCGATCCCATTAACTCCTCATAGGTAAAGTCACAACATAAAAGTCCATTAAATATAAGGAAACATAGTCTGTATATATAATTGATCTAGCAAGTAAATACTTGACTTATAAAATAGAAATTATATAGCACAGTAGCAAATTGCATAATGCAAGCATAAAGAATGTACTTATAAAATAGAAATTATATAGCACAATAGCAAATTGCATAATGCAAGCATAAAGAATGTTTTCATGAAAAAAATATGTTATCCAAGATAACAATAATGAACAAGTGCAAATTGGGAAAAGGAAAGTCAGGTATGCATATTCTGTAACCCAAATATTATTGTTAGGCAAGTTTTACCTTTAAACTCTTGAAATTCCAAACACCTTTGCATGCAATCTCTAATTACTTCAACAACTGACGCATTGCCTTTAAAGCAAGCTAGATGTTTAATTTTACTCAAACCAATTATTCTTTTATGGGGATTGCCCTATGTATAACTTTCTATTTTGTCTTCTTATTGTGAATTTTACTCAAATAGTTAGATGTAGAATTTGTGACAATCAAGCTTGCTTTTTATTCAAATGGTAACTCTAAACTCCTTAATCATTTGTTGCACAGATTAATTCTTTCTCAATCGAGGTAAATGCTTGATCTGAGTTAAACATAGGGTTATTTCTTTCTTATGTCATTCATACTCTTCGCCAACATGATCAATTTTACAAATCCCAACAATTTGTTTCCTAAGAGTCTTCTTTTTTGAAAATTTGTTGGTAGATAAGTATTATTCAAACAACCAATATATGCTTTTCATTAGCGAACAACACTTACCTGAAGTTGCATCATTATGTTTGTATTCTAATGACTGCTGCACTAGATTAGTATGTGGTCCTATTCATGCACATATATCATAAAAGCACTCAACTAGTTAACAACTCATAAATATTCAAACAAGCTACACAAAGCCATAAACTCTAGATCACTAACCTCCAGGTATTTGATAGTTCCTAATTACATCATTGTAGTCAGACAACAACATTAGTTCAATTGGATATGCAAGCATCAGAACTTTACATAATGAAGTCTATATATGACAACACTTTCATGATAATTTGAGTTAAAAGCCTCCAAAATTGCATGGAATCATTACATTGCTTTTATATTTTATGATAATCAACATGCTATTTCTGATAATCATTGCATTGCTTTTTTATTTTAACTTGCATGTCTGCTTATATTTATAGGTTTTAATAGCTCAATATGGAAGTATAAGGCTTTTTTATGGTGCAAATTTCATGTTAGAGCTTGAATTCACATATGTTGGTGGGGATATTGCTACATTGACAATGTTGATGTTGACTTTATTAGTAATAAACAAACAAATAAAATGAGATTGGAGTTAGGGTATGATAAATTGATGAGGCATATTATAGAGAACCTGGTTTAAACTTTAAGGAGTCATTGAAAGTTATATACTCAAATAAAAGTTGTGTTAGGCTAGCAAACCTAATGCAAATATATGAGATTGTTGATGTATATGTAACTTATCCTATAGACATACCTATCTATGCTATTGATGATGATGAGAACATGGAGGGGTAAGGATGCATAAACAGATGACAATGTGGAGGGAGAAGGTGCACAAACGAATGAGAATTTGAAGGGCAAAAGTGCACAAATGGATGAGAATTTGGAGGAATAGGGTGCACATTTTCAATCAAACTTCTATGTAGACATTTTAGATGATCATCATCTAATTGAAATTGAATCATCAAATTTTGGTAGTCTTATTAGCACTGATGAATATCCTAGTAGAGAGGACGTAGGTAAAGCTTTACGTAGACCTAGCTTAATTGTTAGGGATGATCCTACAAAGGTTGCACATAGGTGGAGGTTAGGAATGGAGTACGAGACTGCAAAATAATTTAAAGATACTATTGTAGATTATGTAGTACGTACCAGATACAATGTTAGGTTAAAAAAGTGTGAGAGTAATTGGATTAGGTGTGTTTGTGTGGATGGATGCCCATAGGTTTTGTATGCTACATATGATAAGAATGAAAGATGTTTCAGGGTGAAAACAAATAATTATAATCACACTTGTTGAACTACAAGCAAAACAAAATTGGTTTCTACAAAATTCTTGAGGAGACACTTCAAGGATAGAATTTTAAAGAAACATAGTATCACAACCAAGAAAATGGTGGAAGAATGTAGAGAGAAGCTTAATATTTTTGTTAATTTAAGCATGTGTAGAAGAGATTGAGGAAAGACAGAGCCACAAATTGTATTATTGAATATGCGAAGTTGTAAGGATATGTGCACGAGTTAAGGGTAAGCAATCCTGGGTCAATAATTGAGTTACAATTATCAACAAATCAAGAGAGCTCATTGCTACAAGCATGTTATAAAGTTTATGTTGTACTTTATTATGTTATGTTATGTACTATATTAATACTTAATTATATTTTCTTGTAGTTCAAAAGATTGTATATCTTTTTTTAACACCATGAAAAGAGGTGGAAGCATTTAAGAGCAATTTTTGGGATTGATGGATGCTTCTTGAAGGCAAAATTCCAAAGGAAATTATTAAGCGCAGTTGGTAGGGATGGTGATGGAGGAATGTTTCCACTGGCTTGGGCAATTATAGCGGTGGAAAACACAGATTCATGGACTTAGTTCAGAATTTGTTATCATCTGAATTGGAATTGTAAGATGGTGAAGGAATTATAGTTATATCTGATATGCAAAAGATATGTAAATATATTTGGGATTGAAATCATTTTATGAAATATGATTTGATATCTTTTGAATTTAGTCAGGGTTGTTAAGGACACTTTTCCCATTGCATATCACCAAATGTGCACCAGACATAGATATCACAATTAGTCTGTGAATTGAAAGGGAACAATTGGTCTGCAAATTGGTCAACATATATTCAAGATTTTGATGAGCAACTAATGAGGCTTGACAAAATAAGCCCTAGATGTGCTGCAGTGTTACTTGAATATCCTAAAAAGAGGTGAGTAAGATGTTCTCAGTCTTTCTAAAGTAAATGTCTGATTGTTGACAATAACATGAATGAATCCTTCAATGGGTAGATTCTACCAGTAAGAGAGAGGATAGTGATTAGCATGCTTGAGATTGTTAGAATAATGGTTATGAGGAGGCATGCTGAGAGGAAACATTTTGTATTTGGGTGGAAGCATGATATAACACTAAATGTAATGAAGAAGTTGGAGAAGAACACAAAAGAAGCAATGCAATATATAATTGTATAAAATGTTGAGGGTGGTAATGAAGTTTCAAAGGGTGATGGAAAGCATATTATCAGGATTGGTCGAAAATAAACATGTAGTTGTTGGGCACAGGATATATATGGATATCCATACACCTATGCGATTAGTGTAATCCATCAATCGAGAGAAAGGGTTGAAACATTCTTTGATTCGTGCTATCAAAAGGGTTAGTTCATGAGTTTGTATGAACATGTGTTAAACCAATTAGAGGTGAAATTTTCTAGCCTTTAAGTGATGCAGAGTTGATATATCATCCACCTAAAATAGTTATGCTCAATAGATCGAAAATTGCAAAAAGAAAACAGTAAGATAAGCTGAAGAAAATAAAAAATCCAACAAGATTGAGTTAGGAAAGGTAAGTGCAGAAATGTCAAAAATGTGGTCTTCAAAGTCATAACTCGAGAAAATGCAGCAATAACATATCAAGTCAACATGTTGAGACTTCTTCACAGGTGTGTACACCTTACTTCAATCATATGAATACAGTTTTATAAGCATACAGTTACTAATGTTTATAATTATGTTAATAAGGTTATAATAGAGGCAACTTCACAGGTATACCAGTTTTCGGTTTTATAATACTTATTATTGGTACTAATGATTGACAAAGATGTTACAATTAAGCAATGCAAATTTGGTTGATGACAATACTGTATTGAGTCAACAAAGTAATATTGTTAGCAATGTGTCTTTTATCAATTTTGTCTAACTTTAAATAATTACAAAAGTGTGTAATATTTTATCTTCCATTTTTTAGGTTGGTACACCTGCAGATGCCAATATAAACAAGTTTGAAAATGTCAACTCGTACACATTTCAATTATCATTTTAGCTAAGGGTTTTACAATTCAGAGGACATTCTAGTATTACTTCAAAACATTTACAAATTGAAGCAAGTAGAAGGAGAACGTCGTTGACATAATCATCATAACCTAATCTTACATAGTTAAGTATAAATGAAGTAAATATTGATTAGTTGTATACATACAATGTAAATATTTATGTTGTATAGATATGAATGTTTGTGTTGTTACATACAATGTAAATATTGTCAAAATCAATATGATTTGTCACACAACCTCTCTCTCTCTATGTGAATCTCTCTTTTACATTGTCTTTTTCCCCATATTTGACAATATATGCAATGAGTAAATTATTCATTATATATAGTAGTATTGTTTTTGCTTCATTACATAATTCATATACAAATTTCGTTATTCATATACAACATATAAATTATTAGTTGTTATACAATATATCCATTGTATATTGGTTATATATAGTAGTATTATTTTTGATTCATTACATAATTCATATATTCATATACAAATTTTGTTATTCATATACAACATATTCAGTATAAGTTGTTATACATCATATCCAATGTATATTGGTCATATTTAGTAGTATTGTTTTTGCTTCATTATATTATTTATATATAAATTTCAAAATCAAAATTTTCATAACAACCATAACAAATCCTATTACAATGTTCATTAACATACATTTAATTTCTTTTTTCTCTTTTCTCAATAAATGTATGTCCTCCTTCAAAAGATTCATTTGTTCTTCAAACTCCTTTATTGTGCTTCTTAAAACCTCTTTCTTTAACATTTATAATTCACTGCTTAAATTTTGAATCTCTTTAATGATTCTCTTAATAAATTCTTCATCGTACTATTTGAAAAACTTGCATCTCCCAGCCTAAAACATTCAATTTCATTAAAAAAAACCTAAAACACAAGTTTAACTTTCATTAAAAATACCTAAAACATAAGTTTAACATTCAACTTCATTAATCAAAAACAATAAATTCTCATTGGATAATTGGGGCATCCACAAAATCTTCAGGCAGGATTATGATCACTCCATGAAGTCTTGAATGGGGTCTTTAGCCCATAATAGCAAATGACATTGCCTGACTTTGAACTTACTGTTGTATTAGTCGATGATAATGATTCCATATGCATACTTAAAAGATGATAATAAGATAAAATATGATTGGGTAAAATGCATTCATTCTATTGACTATGTCATGCAAACACACATATTATTCGACAATGAAGTGTCATATGTTTATCAACAATCACTCTAACAATTTCAATGCCTATATCAAAGAGGTTCAAGACAAACCTATCTTAATTGTACTTGTGATGGTGTGAGGGTTATAATAAAGAGATTTCATTAAAAGGAGGGATGGAAAGTACATTGGTGACATTTGTCCAAGAATTATGTCTAAACTAGAAAAATTAAGAAAAAGAAGCATGCTAAAAACTAGACTTGTCAATTGTGAGAGAGTTTTTGATATTGAATACATTTAATTTGGACTACATATGGACATAGCACAAACATGTTTAAAGAACAAAAGGAAGTGGATAAATAGTTAATTTCAATAACTAAGGTTCTACATCTTTTGCTTACTCTTGATTTTGCATTCTTTAAATTAGTTAGTATATGTTTAGATGACATCTCATAACTACATTCATGATGCTATAGAGGTTAATAAACAGATAAGAGTTGGAGATACCCAAAAAGGCATGCAAATAAATACATAAAACATTTTTTTCAGTTTAACACAGTTGACCCAGTAAAGATGTCTATCTACCTGTGTAGAGTTAGTCATCTTTTGTCTAAAGCTTATTAGAAGATATGCCTATTTACTAATTGCAACTATATCTGGCAAGTTTCTTGGGTTGCTTTACTTAAGAATTTAAAGTTTGACCTGTTTTTCAACTAAGTAGAATGCACTTCCCATGAACCACTTAATATTTATGACTTTCATAGGTTCAATCAATAGTATGATATTTTTTAATACCTATTGGGTGTTCCATTTCTTTGTAATAAGAAAGGCCACCAAATTTAATCTTAACAACCTTGTAGGTCAACAAAAAATCCGACTGCCAATATTTTAGATGTATTGCCTTATCCATAGTTAGGATTGATAAACAAAAGAAGGAAAAAATGTTTGGCTATAAAAAATTGTATATTGTTTACTTAACTGAAATCTTTTTATTATAATCAAAACTAAGGAGTATTAATATGGTGTGCACATTGAGGATATGCAAGCCTTGAGGGTAATATTGCAATTTTCAAAAAGTGATCAGTGATCATCAATAATATGATGCTAATAAACTTTGATTAAGTGTTTCTGTTATATATTGGTCAAAGAACCTTAGGCGAATTATATTGAAGACAATTAAATGTCTCTGTTAAATAAAAGGCAACCAAATTGCAACAATATGAAACATCGATTGTTCTTGGACTGCATATAGAATTTGGGCATCATAGGATCTCAAATATACAATAGTCTCTTAAAACACCAACAGAGATCAACATAAACATGGTCATACCATTATCCTCAAATCTAGCTCGGATGGAATGAATACTTCTCTCAGTAAGCATGGCCTAAGGTGAAGAATCTTATAACTGACGCAATCTTGGAATTCAAATAGATAAGGAATATGCTTAACAAAATTAATACAACATTCATATGCCTACCCCTGATCATCCCCAACCTATCCACATATAGGATTATAAAATCGTATGTCACTACAACTTCCTATATAAAATTACTTCTAAGTTGTTGGCAAATATATCGAGGAAGGTTCTTAGGCCTATCATCACTGAGAATCATGGAGCTATCAATAACGGCATGATCACAAGGGATAATGTAATGATCACCCAAAACTACTCAAAGGCTATACCAATCAAAATGCTTCATATCAAGCATTTTATGGCAAAACCAAGCAAATTTATGACCCATTTCATCACAACTGAGGTAATTTAAATAAAAAGCATAAATATACAGAAAAAGTATATTCTTTCGTTTACTCTATAAATAACACAACAAAATAAATGAAAGAATAAAACAAGCCATACAAAAGGTGAGGAATTCCAGACGATGAACACAACAGAACCCAACCAAGGCCGACCCTGATCCATGGCTCAACTCGAGCCCCGGTTTGACCATGGGTAGACTCGGCGACCCATAAATTGGCCAGAACGACCTAACACAATTTACCGTTTTAAAAAATTAAAAAAATGATGTCATTTATGACAAAACGACGTCATTTTGTCACTTTTGTTCGAGCTACTGGCCTAACCCCCAGCTGTGGCCCAGTTAGGCCAAGCAATATTGGCTTGTGGACTGGTCAACCTAAACTTGACCCGTTGTGTAGCGCTCCCTTACCGTAGGGTACACACCGGGACGCCACAAGGTCATTTCGGTACATATTCTACGATAAGGGTAAGCTACGATCGATCACTACATTCACTTCACATGGCATCATAATAAAGCATCAATATAAAAAAAATCACAACCTTTTTGAAACCAACTTTTTCCTCATTTCATTCCATCAAAATCAAAAGTCTACATGTTTTTCATCTCTTCTATCTATCTGTACATCAATCAAAAACATAGTACAAAAATTACTACATGAAAGAGGAAAAAGTATGAAATCTATCTAAGTCATCCAAAAGTCCTAGCTGACCGACCTTTGAGCTATGACTTCTCTTGCCCGACACAATCTACACGGCTGGAAAAGTCTCTCTGTACCTAGGAGTCTACTCTCGGTCCTAAAAAGATAACATTGCAATTTTGGTGAGTTTTGCGAACTCAATGAGGTAACCATCACGATGGTTCACTCAATTCATGTAACATATCAAAACATATCACACTTATTTCACAATATCACTTCGATCAGAATTAACACACGTGCACTTAAGCATAAGAAATCTTGCATTTCACTTAATCAAACATATGTAACACAATGCATATGAA
>JANVCL010000002.1:24645662-24663304 GCA_026546855.1 Erythroxylum incrassatum | reverse complement strand
GAAATCTAACTTAAATCACCAATAACCTTTGAACAAGAGAAGCATCGAGAAAGACCAAAAAGGGGGTGGGTTTTATTAAAAAAAACACACACTTGCCACATGTCTCATTTTTAAGCTCTCACTTAGTTTCTTCCCAACTAAATTTCAATTTCTACTCCACTTTATCCCCAAATTTCCAATGGCTCTAATTAATAAATCCTAAAATCATTTATCTAAATTTTCATTGCCATTGGACAGTAATTTCTACTACTGGTAAACAATTATTTTGCCCCTTGGCATTTTTTCTAGTCTAGAAATTACCCCGAAATTTCATAAAAAATTTCTAAAATTCTCTAAAAATTCAAAAACCACAATGACCCTCTCCAACTAAATTTTCATGCACACAAATAACATTATTTAATAACAATCACATTTTTTAACAATTATACCGGGAAATGTCATGAATACATGTATAGCCATTTTCATGTGCAAAATTTACTATTCACGTGTATATGTATGTTTTATTATGCAAGAACATGTAAAGGCATTTCTAAGCACTCATTAACCACTCCGAATTACTATTTTACCCTCCCCGCCGGTAATGGGATGTTACATGTTGACTTCAGGCCGGATTGCCATCCCTACCAATAGACAAAATATGTCATACCCATCTAATTCTAAACCAAATATCATAGACACTCACGTATGAGAGCGACTATTAGATAAAGATGCTTGCGGTAAATACTCTCCCAATCCAGCGCTTCCTCACCTTGTAATGATAGCGACGAATAAGAGCAATTAAGGGATATGATAAGGTGGGGGATTCTAGGCATTACCAGATTCCAAAAGGTAAACGATTCCAATCGCAGAAACATATACCATATAAACAAAGGATAAATATATGAGTTGGATTTTATTTGTACAACAAGAATTACAATATGTAAACTTGTCTTTTGAAGAAATAGGTAAAGAAAATTTACTTAAAATAAATTTTAGAATTTGGGAGTGGGGATGTCCAAGTCAGTTGTGCCAGGTACGACACGGAATTGTTGTAGTAATGGCATTGACAATTGGTTTGGAGTTGATGAAGTTGGGCCACTCATAGAGTCCGTCTCTATTCCGACTGTATACCAACGGAGTCTACGATTTCAAGTCCTTCACATAGAAATCAAAGGGAAAAAATTAAATGGAGATTAGATTATCTTGATTAAACTTTAAGACAGAAACAAGATTTTGTTTAATATTTGGTGCACAAAAGGTGTTGTGTAGTTTAAAGGATTTATTTGATGCAAGTAAATTTGTGGAACCCATATAAGTAATAGGAATTATTTTACCATCTCCCATTACTATGCTGTCTGTACCAGTGCATTCCTCAAAATTATGAGGCTTAGTGGTGACATGATGAGAAGCTCCAGAAATAAGAATCCAAGGATCAACAACAGCTTGTCTAGTGGAAATAAAATTGGCTTTGGCTTGCATATGAATGTGAGATTGAGATCTGCACACATTTGCAGTATGACCAGGTTTGTTGCACAATTAACAATGAACTGAATTGTAGCTGGAATTATTACACCCTTGATAAGTATTGGAATTGTTGTTACGCCAATGAGAATTAGAATTGGAGTTGTTGGGTCGACAGTTGTTGCGATTGTTGGAGTTATTGGATTTATTACGGGTGGCAACAACAGCTGTAATGGGAGTTAATGTCTTCTTTGATCACTCATGTTTAAGAAAGAGTTTAAGATCAATCAACTTCTCATACAACTCCTTATAAGAGATAATTGAATCTCTTGCTCGGATTGCAGCAGGTATCTCACGAAATTCAGGTCCAAGACCACTAAAAACTTTTACAATTAATTCATCATTAGTAACTTGCATGCATGCTATTGCAAGTTCATTGCATAGAGATCGAATTTGACTTAGGTAGTCTGCTACAAATCTTGATTCTTTTGAAAAACGAGCAAGCTGATCTCGAAGGCTGAAAATTTGGGTCTGAGATTTGTTTGCATAAGCAGTATGAAGAGAGTCCCATGCAAGTTTGGCGGTGGAAGCATTAGCGACAGTTTGGAGCGATGGTTAGATCTACAAATGCCATGATTGCATTTTGTATTAGTTGGTCTTGACGAAACCAATGAGGGTCAGTGGAATTTTAGAGAAAGGGTAAACAAAACGTAGCCGATGGGATCGTTTTGTTTACGTGTTAAATTAATTGTCTAGTTAAATTAAGTTTAAGGTTTAATTAAAAAGGTGCATCCCACACTTAATAATCAAATAACATTTTCGTATATTTAATTAAAAATTAGGTCCTATCTTGTCACATCAAGCTTTTAAAAATAATAAAAAGTATTTTAAAAAATGTCAAGTGAACATTGACGTAACATTTAATAAAGGAGTTTAAAGTTTTCGTTAATATTAGGTCAAAATTAACGTTTTCTAAATATTTAAATTATAATTGTTCATTCCAAAATATTAGGATTAAAATTGTTGATTGGTAAAAATTTTTGAAACAAAAGTGATCCTTTGCCATGCTCAATAGAAAGATATCCATTAGAAAGATACTTTAAGTAAAGAAAAACATAAAATAATAATGACAATAAAAATAAGTTCTTTGAAAAAAAAGTCTCCGCTATTTCCACTCTTTTTCCCTACCTTGAAAAGGACAAAGTTATGAGTACGAAAGGGATAAGTAACAACCTACTGAAAAGCTTGAAGAAGATAGTAGTGAATACAGTTAGGTTTTTGTTTATTCGTTTGTGGTCAGAAGAATATTTCGTGTTGTTGTTAGTAAGGGGTGAGATGGGAGATTTGGAAAAGGGAGTGAAAAGCAGCAGCGTAAAAACGGAGGAGGAGGAGGAAGAGGAGAGGTTAATGGAGGTGCTAGATTTCGACTTGCTCTGTTCTACGGTTGCGTTGCAGACCCAAGGAAGATGGACCAAGCTTCGTACGCAAGATGTTTGTGACTCGGGCGCTGGAGCCGGAAACGGCGGTGTATTTAGGATGTGGGAAGGTGAACTTCTCGATTGCTGCGACATCCCCCGCATTGCCATCCAGTCATTTTGGTAATCCTTATCGTTCTCTCCTTTCGACTTGGATCGTCTTGTTTTTACTTCAAATTTCTGGGTTGAAATAGTCGTATGAAAAATTTTCTCCATTTATCCTTTATATCTATCTTTGTTCTGTTATTATTGATGATGATACTTTTCTGGATTGAATTGGTAGGGTCGATGAATAAAAATTTTCAATCTTTTTAATTGGGGTTGATTTTTAATTTGAAATTAATGTTGCTTTGGACTACATACATATATGGTACAGCTGCCCATGCTACAGATTCGGGAAGAACATGAGACGAGCTGGGCTTGGTCCTTGCTTTCTTCAGGTAACTATATGATTGTTTTCTCTTCTTAAATATATGCCTTTTAAGACCAATTTCAGCTGTAATATGATATACTCTTTAAGCCAGCGTAGATTATTTTCCTCATGACTTCTAAATCTGCAGTACCATTTTGCAGGGAATTGTATACTACTTCATTGCTCTTGTTTCTCTTCTCAGCTTCATTGCCTTTGCTGTTTCCAAGAGGGACTGCTTTCTTTACTTGTCACTTTGTTTTACAATTTCAATTGGAATCTATTTGGGTTTCTTCCGCAATCAAATGAGGAAGAAGTTTAACATCAGAGTAAGCTTCTTTCTCTTTAATCCTTGGTTACCCTCAGTTAGAAGATTAGCATAAAGTTGGTTTTATATGATGTCCCTAGAGGCACTTATCTTTTCTTATCATGTGTACTATCAATTCCCACATACAGTTGATATGAGACCAGATACCATTCTAGTAAGATAGAAAGCTTTGAATGCTTTCTTTATGTGTTTCTGTTGGGATTGGGTGGGAGGAACTTACCTTTCCTCCCCATTTCTCTGTTCTTTTCATATTTTTATCTTTCCAAAATTAGTTGAAATTAAAATAATTATCCTGCATATTTGACTTTATTATAACAGTGAACTACTGCCTTCAAAGGTTTGCCTACTTTGCTTTTTTCTTGTTCCCCTGAAGCAAAAACTATGTCTGTTTTAAGTCAAAAGAGTAAGTAGAGAAGGTGAAACGTTCTGAAGACTGTAATGAAGTAAAATTCTCTCTACGTGTGGTATGTCTAGTCAATGTTAAGTGTTGGAAGACTATTAAGATCTTCACAATTCTTGTGTTTGATATAAGGACTTTTCAGTCTTCTTTTCATAGAAGAACCTTTAACCATAAATTTTGCTGTGGCCATGAGGATTTATAAGAAATGCAGTTATTTAATTTCAAAATCACACTCCTTGCAGTAAGTGGAATTACTTAAACACTTGTTCTTTCTTAACAGTCAACATTTTCATGGTTCTTTGTGCTGGGGTTTTGGTGGTAGGTTCACGTAGAAAGGATTTTAGACACTTAGTCTTCCAAATCATGCGTGCATAGGAACTCTCTGTTATTAGGACCTATTGTGAACATGTTTGATTTTTCTCATGAATAAGCAGTGGTTAAGCAACACTGACGTCTATTTCTTGAAATTGGGTCCTTTTTCAGGGCAGTGATGGTATTGTGGATGATTGTATCTATCACCTTTTCTGTCCCTGCTGCTCGTTATGCCAGGTTGTTTTCGTTCCAAAATCGCTGAACCTTATCATAGCTAAATTCTTGTCTTAAACCTGATTGGGTATTCCTCCAACATTTAGGAGTCGAGAACATTGGAGATGAACAATGTCCAAGATGGCATCTGGCATGGTCGAGGTGACACTTTATGCATAGGGACCTACAGTGAGGCAAACAACGCAAACTTTGAGCTGCCCTCTTCTCTGGTTTCAACCACGTCACCTGATTGCTGCAGTATGCTGAAGAATACAGATGCCTTGAACCATTCTCCAACTTGACAGTTTATTGCCTTTTGAACATGCTTTCACCCCTGGACTCGATGTATTTACATCCATGTATTACCAAATTGCATCCTTAGTCTTCATCTAGAGAGGGATGACTTCCAGGTTGTGCATCATCTATTTTCCAGTTTGCGGTAGTTTTCAATGCGAAGCATTGATCTTTCTCCAAATGGCTTAGGCTGCTACCTTCTGCACCTGGGAGATGAAATCGCACTTCCTTGATAAATAGGCGAACAGGATCCATACAGGTCATGTGCGCAGGAACAAAAAATTGTTAAATGAATGTGGGGTCATCAGGTGTGTGTCCCTAGTTATGCGCTTAGAGCTCCAGAGGTGGATTGCGGTTGCCATTCTTTTGCTACCCCTGGAATCTAAAGAAGCATTTCTTTGGTGTTAACTTGGATACCTTTCGGTAAATACGGAAATTTGCTGTTGTACTGAGCTAAAAGCATATTGCCATAATCTGTATTTTGGTGAAAGGCTGCGCCTAAATCAATGTGCAATGTTAAGTTTCACGCTCTTGTCTCATTAGATTAATTAGATTTTTTGGGAAAAGATAAATTAAATAAGTTGTTTTAAATGTATTTATTTGCATTCTTGGTGCAAGCAATGTAAGGAAATAACTGTCATGCTGGTGATTATTGTTTTATTCTTTTTTTTCCATAATTGGGCAGTATTTTTGGGCATTAGACCTGAATCTGTAATGATGAAATTAATACCTGATCTCGATAACATCAATAATTATTAGGTCCATGGGGTAAAGATAATCGGTAGAATTTCGACGGCCTTTGTCATAATCATCAAAGCCTTTGCATTTGTATTGCCTTCAATTTCTACCAAGAAGAATTAAAGGAGGATTTCATAACTCGAGCACTTGTAACATTAAAGTCATGGAAGTTTGGTGTGCTCCTGCATTTGGTGGTGGTGGTATTTCTGAGAGATTGGGACTGATGTATCAGAAACATACAATAACTTGATATGAAAAATATCGTATCTTCGCCAAGCTTTCATACATACAATGATAAGATTATATACAAAAAAAAAAAAAACTACCATTCGTAACAAATAAGTCACACGTTCACCTTAAAATGATAATATCTTCACTTAATACAAAAAAATTTGTCTTAGATAAATTTATATTAGGCTTTTATATATATAATATAATGTTTATGTTTAAAAAATAAAACTGCCCCTTACGAATAAATAATATGTTCATCTTAAAATGATAACATCATAACTCAGTACGAAGAATACTAAACTCTAATTAAAACTACAAAAATTTCATACATATAATACATAATAATATCCAAAAAGTGTTACCACATATAATTGATAAGTTACACGTTCATCTTAAAATAAGAATACTAACACTCAGTACAAAAAAAATACCATGTCTTAATTAAAACACTACCGAACTTTTATATATTCATTATCATGCTTGTGTTATAAAATACTACTACTCATACATATAAGTGACACATTCACTTTAAAATGAGAATACCATCACTCAGTATAAAGATATCATGGGTTAATTAAAACTTACTTGAACTTCATATATACAATACCATGGTTATGTACAAAAACATCACCACGTATAACTTGTAAGTCACATGTTCACCTTAAAATGCAAATACCATCATTTAGTATGAAAAAAAACCATGCCTTATTTAAAATTATACCAGACCTTTTCATCTAATATCACTACATATGTTTAAAAAATAACACCAATCGTTTCAAATAAGTGACACGTTCACCTTAAATATGACATTCTCATCACTTAGTATGGAGAATATCATGTTTCAGTTAAAACTATATAGGACTTTTATACACCAAATACCACACTTATGTTGAAAAATAACACTACCCATTATAGATAAGTCACATGTTCATATTAAAATGGGAATATTATCAACTGATGCAAAAAATATCACGTCTTAATTAAAATTGTACTATGATTCATAAATTTAATACTACAATTATATTCAAAAAGTACCACCAAGCATTACAAAAAAGTGACATGTTCACCTTAAAATAGGAATATCATCACTTAGTATGAATGATACCATACATCAATAAAAACTATATTAGATCTTTTGATTGTTGTTTTACCACAAGTGCATGGTGTAGTTATAGCTAGCACTAACGAGCATGATCTCGTTAATACTAGAACTACTAATACTAATCATCTCTCTATTATCTAGTCTAACAACTTATGGCAATGAAGATTAATCAAAGTCAAAATAAAAATAATAAACTAAAACAAATCAACACGATTGACTAACTAGATAAGATAAATAACTAGATAAGATTATACGAAGAAATAACCAATAATAATGAGAGTAATTGGATAAGGAGTCCCATTAGAACTTCTCATGCATATAAGACTTCATACATTAATTTAACTTAAATTTTGTGAGACTATCTTCCTTAAGATTATTAGCAACTAACCCTAGGTTGATTAATCAAATTCTCTTTTAAATTAAAACGACATAATTGCATTACCCAGTTTATGAATTCCTCTATTAGATTTGACCCCAAAAGGGAAGATTTATATTAACCTATCTCTAAGATTGCATGCAACTTTTCTCGATTATGCTAGATCAATTCATATAAAGGAATTTTCAATTTCAAATGCATGAAATCAAACATGAATCAATATTTAAAACTTATTCATTCAATAATAATAGATAACATATATTCAAATCACAATAAAACTGAAGAATAAATTAAAATCAATTGAAATTAATAAACTATCCATCCTGGAGTTTATCTTGTCCAAGCAGTATAATGATTTAGTTCCTTATAATGAAATATACAACATGAAAACTAGAGGAAACATAATGAAATCCCTTTTGATCTTCTTAAAATTCACTTTCGATTGATGAAAGTCCACTCCATTTATGTCTTTTTACTTGTTTTTCATTTTTCTGCGGCTCTAGGCTATCCAATTATGCATCCCAAGCTTCCTTTTTGCTTTTCCTATCATTCTATGTTTATAGTTCAAAATTTTGATTTCTAGGCATTACATTGGTAAGGTCACAGATGTGTTCTTAGTTTAGTACTTAAAAAACACAACATCCTAATATGAAGTGAACATATGCATAAACACGGGTTCAAAATGTGAACATATACAAGTATTTGACTGTGTACTTGGCTAAGTATTTTTCTTATAGCTTCATAATTTGATCAAACTAGCCCTAAATCACCCTACAATTACCCTAATATGTCCCTTTTTCTCCAAATAAGTGAACTACGACCTACAAACAAAATATAGACTAATTAAAAACAATAAAAACATCTAAATAAGCAAGTGAAATGCACTAAATATAAACTTAAAAATATGAACAATTAAAGACTTATTAAACTCCCTACCCCTCCCCTACCCTCTTATTTAAGCATTTATTTGTCCATAAGCAAATCAATTTCATTACTTTTAACTTAATAAGAAAAAACTTTAAGAAATCATTAAACACATCGAAGATACCAATCAAGATTTTCCTTATTCATTTAATTGCAAGGTTCAATGAATTGTTAAACACATGATTACTCACATCAAATTATAAATCAATCCAATTCACTCCACAATTCTTCAAATTTCAGTTCAATCCCTATCATTCTACTCAATGCATAAAGTAAACATACATGAGAAAAATGTAAAACCTTTAAACATTTTTATACCCTTAAAAAATAAAACACTAAATTTAAACAACATAAGAAAAACTAGATGCTTGTTTGAAAAGTCACATAACCTTTTGAGGCGAGAGTAAAAACCTTACTATGAATCCCCCAACTATGTCACTTCTTAAGTGACTACTAACAAAACTCTTTAACTTTGACCTTTTTATTGGTATAAAGCTAGCGAAGTGAAATTATTTGTGTTTGTTTATTAAAATACTACTATTTGTTTCTTTTTCTTTTTATTTTTTATTTTTATATGTAGGGTAATCAAAATGCTTAAAAGTAATTCACATTTAACTCATTGCATGTACAAATTATATAGAAAGTATCAAAAAGTAAATCAAACATCCATTCTTAAAATTAATAAACTATTAAAATCCATTCTTAAAATTAATATATTATTGAAATCCACTTATTCTTCAAAATTCATAACAATTTGCCCAAACAAATTAAATAATAATTATAACCAAACTCATAACAAATCAACTTGATCAACATCCTATTTTAAAAAAAATATATCAAATTATTCATTATTAAGCTAATTATAACAAAATTGACAAGCTTAACTGTTAAGTCCTTATCCCACACTTAAGTTTTACATTGTTCTTAATGTACAAAAACATATAAGAATAATGAAAAATATGACAATTAATGAGAGGAGGTGAAGACAACTATTATTCCTGTAATAGTAAAAGATTTATAGCCTTGTTTAATATCATTAACATTCGTCTAATGCTAATGAAATCATCTATATTTTAATGCAATAGGGTAATGTTGCCTTCATAATTTACAGAATTCCATCAAATCTCAACTAAAAAATTAGAACCATAAGACTAAAACTGCGAAAACATCTAAACTACTAATAAAAATCGTACAAAATACTCAATCAAAATAAAAACATCTAATTGTTAGGTTGCCTCCTAACCAGTGCTTCTTTATGAGTCTTGTAGTTAGACTTCTATACAAGCCCTTATTTAACTTGGATCTATAATAAGTAGCTTGGTTCCACTTGTCTTCTCAAATAAAAGCTCATTAGGTTATAAATAGGCCACATGCTACAATAGAATAAGGACATACGATATCAAATTAATAAAACTACGTAAATCTATTGATGGCCTTTTTAGGAATAAACTATCAATATAATAAGGAATAATAAGAACCCTGCATTTTCAATTGACTTTGACAGTTTGCTCTATGAGAAGTAGGAGCCCTTTGTACTTAAGATGAATGTCAATAATTTCTTGATAACCTCCTTATTTGATTACTCATCTTCATCTTCCTATTTCTCCTTTTCCTTCTTTTCTTGAATAGAAGCTTCTTCCTTTTCTTCAACCTCTAACTCCTCTCCACTCCTCAAATTTGTCATGTTCATTTTGTTCCCTTAAGTTTGTCTTATTGTATCTAGATAAGACACCTAGCTACTCTTTAGAAACAAGCTCAACAAACTATCCATTCATATGTCATATATTGTGGAAAGAGGAAAATAACGTTTTAGTTTCTTATAGGTTAGCCTCGACTATAGCAATGGATTTCATAAAGAGCTGTTGAAGACATTAATCCTCCTCTTACTTTTATTATTACAAAAATTCATATAAAACTTGATCATTTTATGTAAGGTTAAGATAGTTGCTCCACCCTAAATTTTAAGTATCACTATGGGGATGTTTTGAGGTTAGTTCTCCCTAAAATTTGGTTAATCGAACATATAATCTAGTGCCTAGCATATATGATTGGGATGTACACCACCATAATTGTCACAAAACAACACAAATACCTGTTGAGCTTATAAATACATGTTACCATGTCTCTTATTCTAAGCGTGCAATATTGTCCTAAGTGATGGCATACTATAATCCCTTAGAGAATAACTATCTTTCCATTGTGTTTAGTAACTATAGCTATAGCAATGAATAACTAAATCTTGAAAATAAGCCTCAAACATAAAATTAAGAAAGATATCTCTAAGGATAAATAAATAAACATAAGAATAAAATAAATAAAATAGCCTAAAAGAAAAAAAAGACTAGATTAATAAAACAAGGTTTTTTTAATATTACAATCCCCAGTAATATTGCTTAAAAATTGCATATAGTGTAGTTATAGCTAGCACTGATGCGTATGAGTCGAGCATTACTAGTACTAACCATCTTTATTTTATCTAGTCTATAAAATTACAATGATGATCATATTCAAATTTAAAATTAAACAATAAAATAAAACAAATCAACACAATTAACTAATTAGATTAGAGATTAAACAAAGACACAATCAATAGAGACAACAATACCCAGATAATGAATCGCTTTAGGACTTCTCATGCAAATAAGACTTCACATATCTATTTAACCTAAGTTCATCAAACTATGAAAATATCTCAAATTTGATAATATCTTTCTTAAGATTATTAACAACTAATCATAGGTTGATTAATCGAAATCTCTTTAGAATTAAAACCCCTAGGTTATATTACCCAATTTATGAATTCTTCTATTATGTTAGACCCTAATCTGGGAGATTTATGTGATCCTATGATTGATTGAAATTCTTTTCAATTATGCTAGATCAATTTATACAAAAGATTTCTCAATATCAAATACATGAAAT
Organism: Erythroxylum incrassatum; assembly: GCA_026546855.1. Lineage (NCBI taxonomy): Eukaryota > Viridiplantae > Streptophyta > Magnoliopsida > Malpighiales > Erythroxylaceae > Erythroxylum > Erythroxylum incrassatum. The sequence continues at coordinate 24,652,140 of JANVCL010000002.1, read as the reverse complement.
CAAATATGAATCAATATACCATCACATATTAATTTAAGAATAATAAAGAAGATATAATCGAATCTTGATAAGAATTAAGAATAAATTAATTCTAATTGAAATCACTACATTATCCGTCCTAGAGTTCACATTGTCTATTTACCAAAATGATCTACTTCCTCATAATTGAAGATATATCATCAAAAATAAAAGAAAAATAGAAAATCAAAAGAAACACGATAGTCCCTTTTAATCTTCTTGAAATTAACTTTAGACTAGTGGAAATCCACTCTAAATATGTTTCCTTGCTTATTCTTCTTTCTTTCTGCCATTCTGGGGCCTCCAATTATGCCTCTTAAGCTTTATTTTTGTTTTGTCCTTTATTTTTGCTTTTTATAGTTCAAAAATTAGGTTTTTGGGTGTTACACGAGTAAAAACAACCATGTTTTTGGCCTTGCATTTAAAAAAGCATGAAATCCTAATGTGAACCAAACAGATGCATAAACACGAGCTCAAAATCTGAACATAGGCAAGTACACAAGCATATATTACTCAAACACAGGCGTGCTCATCACCATATAACTCTCTAGAACTTTAAAAACAATTATCTTCGTGCGAAACATAGAAATTTTGCTTGAAATTTAGAAATAATGAAGAACAAGAACAAGTACATAGTTGTGTACTTGGTCATGTTACTTTTCCTTCAGCTTTAAAACTTGATCAAATTAACTCTAAATCTCCTTAACTTGTCAAAATTAGTTTCTTTTACTCTAAATAAGTGAAATACAACCTAAAAGATATGAACCAATTAAGTATCAAATAAAAACTCTCAAATAAACAAGCAAATGCACTAAATATAAACCTAAAAATATAAAAAATTAAGCACGTATCACCATCATACATCCATTTTCTAGCTTATGTTTAAAAGCACCCATAAATAGAGCAGTCACACATTCACCTTAAAACAGGAAACCTATCATTAATACAATATAGAGAATATCATGTTTTTGTTAAAAGTTTACTAGATTTTCATGCACCCAATGCCAAACTTATTAAAAATATATATACCACCTTCGATAATTGATAATTCACATATTCAGCTTTAAATGAAAATACCATCACTCAGTACAAAGAATACAATGCCTTAGTTAAAACTATACAAGAACTTTATACATCCAATACCATACTTATATTTTAAAAAATACCAACACCTACAGTAGGCATGTTATATGTTTAGTTTAAAATGAGAATATCATCACTATAATATTAAGATAGCATGTCTCAATACAAACTATGCTAGAAGTGATTACATTTCACATGATAATTTTGTAAAAAAATTTAAAGTCACCTTAATACTAAGTAAAAGGTGTAACAAGTGTGCTTTACATTATCGAGTTAAAATAATGCAGAGTTTAAAGATGGAGGAAACAAACTAGTACACATCCATACATAATAATATGTCTATTAAAGGTTATATTTAACATTGCTAACTATATAAAAATAATGTAAACCATTTTTTCATTTGAAAATTTAAAGGAATAAATGTTAAATATATACATTGATATATATATATATATATTATCAATCATTAATCAATGTCTATTAAAAGATTCGAGCAACACTATTAAGTACACAATCGTGTTTTGAATCGTGTTCTTGGTCTGAAAATTGAAAGAATAAATATTTAATACACAAATTAACACACACCATTGTACAAAATCACGTTGTCTTATAATTAGATTGTACATAATTATTTTCATGCTCGTGTGGTCTAACGTATTTTTTAATATTTTATTACTGAACAATATGAAGGCCACATTCTATTACAAAATCATGTACAAAGCATTGTAGAATTAATGTTTGGTTAAACACTAAACTACACAACTATGTGTTCAATTATATTATTATGTATAAAAGCTGAAGCCACCATTTCGAAAGATAGGGATTGCTACATGCCGATAGAGTTCACTAATGTTCTTTATTGTAATTCACAAATTGTAAGGGTGAAAAAGGAAGTTCATTATGAAAAAGCTTCTCAAAATAAGTCTTCCCACCTATTACCATGTCTAGATTGCATAATTTTCATTATATAAAGGTAACCTTGTAATTTGCTTGGTGTAAAGCTTCCTTCAGATTATGTGAGAATAGTTTACAACATTTAGTCGTTTCATTTTTCAATTGCACACTGGTGGTGCTGTCGTCTGCACCCTAAACTAAATCCTAATTTTTTGAAATAAAACAAATATAGTATAGAAAAGTAATAATCATCCCATGACGAATTCTAGTCTGTCATTTGTTACAAAAGAGTTATTTAACAAAATGGGGTTGTAATATTGTAAAATTTTTATGAATAATAAAAAGAGAATTATCAATAAAAAATCTCAATTTATTGTTGCTTTTATTATTAAACGATGAATGATCATCGATATAAAAAATAATTATTTCAAATCAATCTATATTTGACATGACATTAAATATCTATCTTTTCCGTAAGAGTAGTTAATAAAAAACAAGTAAATCAATTAGACCTTTTATTTAACAACCTTAGATATGATCCAAATTTTAATTAAACAACAATTTTAAGAAAAGAAAGATCACTGAAGCAAGATAACACAACATCTGTAGTTACATTTAATCTATTTGAATGCTTTTCTTAAAAGTTAATAATTTTTCACACAATAAATTAAACATTCTTAGTTGTTACAAAGATTTAAAAATTGAACCTTTTCATATTCAACATTTAATCTAACAGATGTTCATTTCAATTAATATATGAATGAATGGAACACTTAACAATAAGACCCAATTATCACCCAATCTACAAAGTTTTAAAGGCTTCTACTTCCTTCAACTAAGATACAGAAGATTAATTCAACAATAGTTATAACTACTACTAACTTTAAGTAAAGAAAAGCTACTCTAATGTCTACAAATGAGAGGAAAAGAAAACTTTGCAAAAAGCTGGAAAATGTAGATGAAACTTGAGATGATCACTCCTCTTTCCCTTTGGCCCTATTTATAGCCATTATAATCCCATGTTTGATGATGTAGACATCTTTTTGTTGTGATTATTGGATCCTATAAATATAACTTGAATGATTTCCAGCCATATTTGGCTAAGATAAGGTTCAAAAATTTTTTTAAAAATTTGTTGCAAATTTGAATTTTGAAAGTTATAATTTTCACTGATCTTGCCCACGCCTAGGATCATGCCAAACTATTTCACCATATTTTCAAATTAGTTCCAATATTTTGATCTAAGTCTGTTACTTAAAACGATATGTTAGCCCAAATGTTCTTGACTCTCCCTTGATTATTACTAATATTTCCCCTTCATTTCAAAATTTTGAATTTGATTTAAAGGCCAATCATTTTTTCAATCAAATAGCATTTTAACTCCTTTCCTACAAAAATAAACAGAAAAGCTAAATTTGAACACATTAAGACAAAATTAAAGAGGATTAAATGCCAAAAATTAAGAAAAGTTGTGACACATCAAATTCCCCTACACTTAATTCTTGCTTAACCCTAAGTAAATTAAAAATTTGCAAAACAAAATAGCCAAATAGTTTTTACCAAACCATTTCTTATAAGATTAAACCATGCAGACTCCTCAAAACTTAGACAAAAAAAAGTTAAGCATTAATACACATCAAATTTGATTTTTATTAGAAAATATATGAATAGAGTTAATCTCAATCAAACTATGCAAAAAGCCTAGGTGAATTTATTCATGGTGCTTACTCTATCACATAAGTATTTAGGCCCAAATGTTTACTCTCAAACTATTTTCACAAGGAATACACTATTATAAACTTGTAAATACATTAAATATCTCTCAATATGATCACATAAAGGCACGAGTCAAAAGGAATTTATTAATTGGTTATAATAGGGTTTGGGTTAAGGATTGCAAAAGAACTATTATGGGCTAAAACCACACATATTTAATAAGACATTCAAACAAAATGTAGGGGCTAAGAATAGAATCTGACAACAACCAAGTGCCTAACTATCAATGTAAATTCTCATTTTGATATTTTATTTTTTCTCACTCTTTTTCTAAGAGCAGAAAATAAATCATCAATGTAAAATATGATAGGATATGTTATTAAAATGTGTAGTTGGGTGATAGGATATATTATAGGCTAGGTTTGTGATAGGGTTAAAAATTAAAAGAAGGGATTTTAAAGAGGCTAAACTATGGATAATTAAGTAAGGTAACTTTTTAAGTTAAATGGATGAAACAAGGAATGCCTTTATCATATTCAAGCTCACATGCATTATATCAATTCAAGTTGGTTCAATACCAGTTACAAAGGTATCCAAATTATAGAGAATCACATAACAGAGGAAAATGGATATAAATAAGATGTTTCTATCCTTTAAGGCTCAAATGCTTACAGATTTCAAACAAATTCAACTAATCATCATGCAATACTTCATCAATGAACTATTTCACTTTGTCTAAGTGCATACCCTAGTTGTTTCAAATTATCAATGTGTTTAACCTTCATATTAATTAGTTTTAGTGAAAATTCACACATATAGTTCAACTCATTCAAAAAAGTTTAGTAAAATTTCTTTGACACATCTTATTTCATCAAATTCCAAAACCATTAGGCACAAAAGAGAAAGTGTTCAAATAGCTCCAAAAATGCTGAAAATTCCATGAAATAAGAATAAGGCAAAATATCTCCACCATAAACCTATTTAAAACATTGTTCCCAATGTTTAGTAGTACAACATAAAAAATAGAAAAAAACACGAAATGAAAGAGAGAAGAAGAAGAAACTTCCTTATTTTTATCTTTGTTTGGGGTTAGGAATTTAGTGAGGACATTAGCTGGAATTGGTGTGATTGCATGATGCTAGAGTTGACCGAATGGGATTTAAAGTTTGGGTTACTTTCTATAAGTGTTGTTGTTTAACATTGTTAGCTTAATAGTATAGTTATTCATTCATATGAATAAATTAAACTAGTTAAATCCATTTCCTCCAATGTTGCAATGTTCACATTCTCATAATAAGATCAACATGTTTTGGATTTCAGTTGCATCATATGGAACGAAAGACCCAATCCAATAGGATCGTAACTTACCTAGAAATAATTAGAGCTTTAAATGAAAAAGTAGAATCTTCTACCCAATGAAATTTTTTTGAGCAATAAATTTATAATGGAAAGCTTTTCTTCTTTCTTTATAAATTCTTGGATTTTTATAAGATTTTCTATGGATCTCCTTAATTTCCTACAGATCCAATTTTCTATGATTTTCATTTTCACCAAAACTAATCTTGCATTACTAAATAACCCAAAATGCCTTATGTTCCAATTTAATTAGGAGGTGCAAGCCTTACCAAACACTAACTTGTAGGGTGACATGCTAGTTGGTATCTTGTAAGTTATCTGGTACTTCTAAATCAAGTCTTCCAGTCACAAAATTTATTATTATTTTTCTTATCAGTCCAACCATTTTTCTTGTAAATGATTTACTTTTCTCATTTTAAAACTTCATCTTAACCACTTTTTTATGAATGGTATGAATCAATCTTATAATTCACTCTATATTTCTTCGAGGATGCCTCCAACGTTTGGTTGCAAAAATGCTTGCCTTAATCGCTAATTAAAGCTTGCAAAATATCGAACCAATAGAAAATGTCAGATTTAGGAAAACCTTTAACCACTTTGGAATCATCAATTCAAGTGGTCTTTGCTTCCACTAACTTTGACAACTAATCAACAGCTAATAAAATATTGATAAAACTAAAAGAAGGAATTTGTCCTTTAAAATTAATGCCCTAAGTGTAAAAAATTTCACAAACCAAAATTAGAGTTTATGGAATCTCATTCCTTTAGGTAATATTGCTTGTTCTTTGACACAACTCATAGTTTTTACAAAACAAGTAAGCATCATGAAACAACAAAGGCCAAAAGAAACCACATTTTAAAATTTTTTCTTATTGTTTGTTTTGCACCAAAATGTCCTTCGCAAGCATATGAATGGTAAAATGGATGAGATTTCATTTTCAAATACACAACTATGAATTATCTTATCAAATCAATGTTTATATAAATATGGGTCCTCCCATGCATAGTACTTAACATCAGTCTTTAGCTTATCTCGTTGAGCTTTTAATAGACCTACTAGTAACATATTAGTATCTAAATAATTACTATATTTTATACCGTGACAATTATAAACCTACAAAAATAGTTACGTATATGAAAATTCTTTCTGTTGATTAAATGATGCATTTTATAGCTCCAACTGTTAGAGTATGGCCCTAAAGGCATTCACCTTTAGCGTGCTTTGTACAAAGTTATGTAAAAACTTTATTTTCAATAATAAAGAAAGGCATATTTCATTAATTTGGTGTTCATTATTTATGAATTGATATTGATATATAAGCAAATTAATGAATTCCATGATATATGACATAGCATGAAGGAAATTATGATGTGATCATACTACTGAGATTCCTATCATGTGCAATTATGT
>JANVCL010000002.1:24631529-24644703 GCA_026546855.1 Erythroxylum incrassatum | reverse complement strand
AAAACAAAACGTGTGCTAGTCTTTTTACGTTCTATTAATGTCCAATCTTAATAGAACAATGACTAGGAACATTTTAGAAATAATACATAAATGCAATATGAACCTCATAATTATAATCTTATTATAATTTCATTTGCAATGTACAATTATCCCATGGACTTTATCATATACATCATATACATGTAAAAATTTAAAAGATAAATAATGTCTTTAAATAATTTGTCACTAAACTATAACTAAAGTGATTGGTTGTAGGGCATAAATCAACAGCCCGAGCATTGAGATAACTCCTCGAAGAGCACTAACATGTCTAGGATTCCTCGACATTAGAACTAGCTAAAGACTGGTTAGTTAGAGAGATATATGGGGCGAATCTTAGGAGTGCAACAGACCATACAAAAGGGACAATAAGAGCTAACGAAGCACGTGGTACGGTAGACGGCACAGAATCGATGGATTAAGGAAGTGTTTGTCAGGATCACTGGACACTTTAGAGTAGCAGTAACACCTCTACTAATAAAAGTCAACACATTATTACTAACATCTCAGTAGCCAAAGCGCAAGCTATTAAAAAGACAGTACCTTAGTATACCCAAGAGACTAATACTCCCATCACAAGACGAAGACCTAAGCTATTTATAGTGCATTTTTTTCATTTATTTTTTTTCACTTTTATTTTATATTTTTATGTATCTTTGAATATTTTGTCTTAGTAGTTAGCAAAGTATTAGCCAAATTAAACTCACTTGATGTTAATTATTTCTTTTATTCTTTTTATTATGAATATACTAAACCATAGTTTTTGTTAATAGATGATAAGTGGTGACTTGGTCATATTTTTGGTCTCATGTTTAGTGCCATTTGCTTGTTTATTTGATAGATTTTTATTATTTTTAGTACTTAATTCATTTACATTGTATTTTTACGATGAAATTCACTGATTTGGATCAAAAGGAACAAATTGGGATAAGTTTAGGACAATTGGAGCTATATTAACCAAGTTATGAAGAAGTTAGAAATCAATAAGAGTACCAACAAGCCTATATTGATAGCTACATGCTTGTGTCCACGCCCGTGTTAACCTATATGCTGCCTTAAGCTTGAAACGAGTCCAATGACTTGCACTATCATTGGACATGCTTGTATTGGAGACGAACATACCCATATTGATGCTTATGTTCATATTTTAAGCCTATTCATTCTAGATTTTATAGTTTCATAATTTTTATTCATCACGACCACTAACATGACCATGTTGATGCCTGTGTACCACCCAGACCATAATTTTTAAACTATAATAGGCAAAATTAAGAGAAAATTAGAGGGATGCTAAAGACATATAAAACGTCAACTTAAGACGACAGAAAGAATAGAGAACAAGCAAGGAAACACATTTAGAGTGGATTTCATAAAGGTTAAAAGTGATCTCATCATGTTTCTTTTAGTTTTATGTTTTTCCTTTAGTTTTAATGTTATGTTTTATATTATTAGGAACTAAAATCTTTGTTGGTACTTAGATTAGATTAACCCTGTGATAGACCTTGTAGTGATTTGATTTTAGTTTAATTCAATTATATTGATTGAACTTCAATTATATGTTCTTGATTATTTTTCAATTAATATTGTTAGTGTGTTGATTCATGTATAATTTCTTACAATTGAGATTGAGAAATCCAATGTATAAAGTGATCTAGCATAATTGAAAGTAGTTACATACAGACCTAAAGATAGGTCAACATAAATCTTTTAGATTATGGTCAAACTTAATAGTGAAATTAACAAATGTGTTTTTGTAATTTTAGAAGTTATAATTATAAAGAGATTTCAATTAATCAACATCGGGTTAGGTGTTAGTAGTCTTGAGAAAGACATTAGAATAATTAAGAAATTTTCACAGTCTAATCAACTCTAGATCAATTGATGAGTGCAGTCCTAATAGCATGAGAAGTCCTAGAGGGATTCAAATTCTAAGTGCCATTGTTTCATTGATTGTTTATTAGTTTAACAATTCTGCTAATTTATTTTAGTTTATAGTTTTAGTTTTTAATTGGATCAATTATCATCACCATAATTTGTTAGATTAGATAATAAGTACTAGTAATTATAGTCCTTGTGGGATCAACTCTTAGTCGCCAATGGTAGCTACAATTACATCATTCAATTTTAGGGTTAGAATTATAATTTAACAATTTAGTTAGTTTAATTTGTCAATTATAATATTTCTAATTTTAAATTTTGAGATTAATTAGTTTGTAGTTGATTTTCTAATTAATTTTGCTTACTTTTTATTTATTTATGTATTTTATTAATTATTTCTAGTGTTTAATTTTTTGGAGTTAGTTGTTTTTGTAATTAATAATTTAGTGAGCATAATCAAATTTAAGTGTGGGGAAAGCATACCTTTGTAAATTATATGTCAATTTTCTCACATTTGTTCGAAGTTGTAGGCAAAATAACAAGATCACGGCATGAAAAGAAGACTCCAAGGAAGAGACAACGAGGCAAATCATTCACTACAGTCCAGCCCCTAGAGAGGCCGCAAATGCTATTGTTCAATGTTAGTCCCCGGGAGGAGCAATATTAACAGTTAAAGGACAAGAAGTTTAGCACAAACAAATACATCAACTGGGAGGCACTAGGGTAGGTTGGCTTAGCCCAATAAGATCGAGAGCTCATGGATATAGGCGCATGGTCTCGATTCTCTGACATCATGGAGCCTTTGTATTGGGAGCTCACATTAGAGGTCCTCTCCACATTCTCCGTGGAGAAGGAATGCTACGACGGGGATCGTCTAAAAACAATCTATTTTCGAATGATGGGGGAGACGCATTAGATGAGCTACACAGAGGTCTCCATCACCATAGGTCTCCACGATTGGGAGTATGTGTAGACATTGGAGTATCAAGCACTACGGACTAATCTTCTGTACAATTTATCTCCATGACACTTCTGGAGTAAGATCAGTACTGAAGATGACTACGATCCGATCAAGTCAAAGGCTTCTACACTGTGGAGTTCAATGCTCAGATACATCCACAATATTATGAGCTGCACTTTGAGCGATAAGTGAGATAACTGGGGAGTCGTCAGGAATGTGGACATCTATTACCTTTGGAGCATGACCGAGTGAACGCTAATTCACTTAGGACATGTATTTGTCAAATTTATCTAGCGTCAGAATGAAAACAAAAAGATCGACACAATTTGTGTTGGAGCTTATGTGATCTGATTGGCATGATAGATGGGTCTATTTTATCAACTATCACCGATGCGATAGATGACGACCATGGTAGCACTTAATCTGACAATGATTCAATATGTTCATATGGTAAGTCGACATCAGGGTCCCATAGGAGACATTTATAAACTTGTTAGAGAGCTGAAGGAGCTAGCAATAAAGGGTGGAAACAAGGCAGAGTAACCTGCAGCAGAGCAACTACCGCAACCACAACCTCTACCTCTAGACTCGGATGAGACAATATCAGACACGAAGGTTTTGAGAGGTCCCTAAGCTAGGTTACACAATCATGCTTAGTTGAAGATAGCTTTATTGGAGAAATGGGTGGTCCAACTTGTGGGAACTCAACGGGCACTCTGAGTTCAGTAGGCCAAGCTTCTGAAGCTATCAGGACGGTTAGAGACGTCGATTGTGCAGTTACGTGAGTTGTGGTCTACAATTGGATGGGTGGGAAAGTTGGTGCGCTTAAAAGCAAACTGACTAGGCATTGATTTCTAGCCCCCATCATCTAGCAAAGGCACTTCCTCTGCAGCTCCTCCACCTGGCCAAGATCATTACCATGGGAACCCTCCTTCGTTGGATCAGCCAGGATCACAAGATGTGGGAGTTGCTTAGTTTTGTATAGTCTTTCTTTTTCTTTTTCTTTTGTGTTTATTTCTTATTTTCTTTCCATTAATTATTTTATTTCTCTAACATTATAGTTAATGATCTTCTTTTTTAACTTCAATTTTTTATTTTTATTTCTTTTGTTACTTTTCATCCCTTTTCTTACATTTTGCAAGGATGTAGTATAAATTTGATGGATCAAAATTCAACAAAATCGTCTTACTTAAGAAAGTACCACTTAACTTTCTCACTTATTATATATACTTATATTAAGAGCATTGGGGACAATGTACAACTTTAAAGTGTGGGAAAGGGGTTAATGAATTTTTAACAAAATTTTAAAGCTTATTACAATCTTGGTTATAAAATTTTATTAACTGATATTATGAATTGGTTGAAATATGTCCATCAATATTTTACTTCATTATAGGTTATTTAATGGAATTAGTATGCAAAAGGATGAGAGTTCTTATAAAATTGCTTTTATAAGTCATATTTTTATTATTCATTGAGATATTTGAATTGAATGCAAACCACATATAATTTACACATATACACCTATCTTTTTCGTGGGCTTTTGAGTCTAGGAGCAAAATTTTCGAAATTTTTAAGAACTTTTATTTCTTTCATATGTTTTAATATGCATATTTGAACAATTCTAGAACTTGATTTTATTATAGATATTGAGATCACATTTGTTAAATTAGAATCATTGAAGTGATAAAGGTACTTAGATTTAACAATTTGTGTTAGCCTATTTCTTTGATTATTACCTTACCTATAATTTATCCTTTAGGAATAACCAAATTGAGACTTAACCCTTTTCATTGATTAAAACTAAATGTTAGCCTTTATCCTATTTTTCTTTGAGACCTTTTCATTGTTTTGAACTTTGAAGGTTATTTACATTATTTGTTTGTTTAAAACATGAAAATCTTGACAGGTCCATTATTTCTTTAATTGTGGTACTGAATGCTTGAAATTGTTTTGATTGAAAAAAAAAGAGAATTGAGGATAGAAAAAGAAAGGAAGAAAAGTATAGAGTACCAATGGAGTTGCAATAAAAGGACCAGTGTATATTTGTAACCAATTTTTATGAACTATCTTTTAGTAAATTTCCTTCTTTTCAACCCTTTTTATTATCTCGACCATATCGTACCTAAACCTCATTACAACCCTTATAAAGGCCTTTATTTTTGTTTCTAGTTTATATATAAGTGGTGAAGATGTGATAATATTGCAAGCCTATAGTAAAAGTTCTACTATGTATTGATTGCGAGTTTTGATAGTTTTCGCCTTAAACACTTAAGTGAATTGAGTGAAATCTTGATGAGGATGTAAAGGTTTATACTTTTTATTTCAATGTGATTATTGATATGATTACTAATAATATTGCTTGGGAATTTAATTTTAGGATAACTTAACTCTAATTGTATGTAAAATCGATTCAATATGACATAATGATTTATACTAAGAATGGACAAGCTAATATTAATGAGGGATGGATGTTGTAGGATTTATAATTTTGATTATGGTTTACTTGATGACAAGTAAAAGCTTAAGTGTGGAGGTATTTGATAGATGCATATTTGACCATATTTACACCCCATATTTGATGTATTTTTGCTTAATATTATATACTTTTATTGTATATTTGGCACTTATTTTTCTTCAAGTGTATTTATAGGTTATAATTGCCTTCATAGACCAAACAGAGAAGAATTTGGATGAAAATACGATATAAAAAGAAGATTTGAAGTAAAGAAGGAATACATGGCCATGTATCTAGTCGTGTAAGTTCCTCAAGCCATGCAAAATTGTGAATTTTAGAGATTTTTTGGGTTATACACGATTTAGTACACAACTGTCTATTAGACTATGCATCTCCCAAAACCTTAAAAAATTAGTATAAAAAGATATGTTTGGATGCAAAATAGGGAAGCAGACGTGCAGAGATGTTCAGAGACTTTCAAAGGTCATTCAAGGGGCAATTTTGATTCAGAGAAGTCAAAAACACGATGAGATCATAAAAAGATCTAAAAGAATTCAAGATCAAACATCTACCTTGCGAGAACATTCAATAGGAGACAAAAAGGAGATTTAGAATTATGAACCCTTCATTTTCTATTTATTTTTCTTTCTACTTATGTTTGATTTCTTTTTCTATCATACGTGACTAAACATCTTTAGTGTCTAAGTAAGATGAACCCTATGTTTATGCTATAACATGTTTTGATTCTTTTATTTAATCCAATTGTTTTGATTGATATATTGTGATTTGATTACACGTTTAATAAATATTTTAATAGATCTAGAATATTATTTCATAATATGATTTTGTAATATAGAGATTGAGAAATCCTGTTTATGAATAGATCTACTGTAGTTAAAAGGAGTTGATTACAAACCCAGAGATTGGTCTACATAAATCTTCTAGATTATGGTCAAACCTAATAGTAGACTTCCTAAATTTGTAAAACATTCTTAGTACCTTTAACCTGAATAATATCGGTTGATAATTTTGAGATTAATTGTTAGTAGTCTTAAGTGAGTTATTAGCATACCATAGGAATTTCCACGCTCCAATTATCAATAAAATAATTGTATAATAAAAGGTCAACTATCTAAGGGTTTTTAGGGGGATTCATATCCTAGATATTAATTATTGATGTTGATATTTTTCTCAGTGATTTCTTGTTTCTTTGTTTAGTATTACTGCCTATTTTATTTTAATTGCTTAATTTTTACTTTTTAATTAAAAATCAAAATTAAATTCATAGACCAACAATAAGATAACGGTAATTATTGATACTTATTGTTTTCATGTAATTGACCAGTACTTGCCGATACTAGCTATAACTGTTGAGGCAAGTTTTAATCTATTTAAAATCCTCAATATACTGCAAGCGCATAGGTCGTGGGTATAGTATGGGAGGTGTCGATCCCTCGAGGAGTTGTTAAGCTAATTCTAAGTTATTTAAGGCCTATTAAGGTGAAAATAAAAACTACATAAAAAAGTAAACACATGAAGATGATTGAAAGAAAGTTAATTGGTAAAATTTAAACAAAAAGGAATCAAATTGAATACCAAAAAATTAATAGTGGAAATCACATAAGGAAGATTAGCCGACTAGAGAAAGGGGATTTATCCTATCGTCAAATGCTAACATGATTACTTTTGAGTTAATACGGTATCGATCCTAGACTTTCAAAGGGTGGATTACTCTCTCTCGAGTTATAATCAGTAAACCTTAAATCATAACCCCTAATTGAATTATAGAATTTGCAATCTCTCAATTAACAAAAAACCCATAAATCCAATCAGATCTTAAGCCCTCAAGGAGACAACCGGGTCCTCACACGAGATCTCTCTTCGTCCAAATTCTTGATTTGATTATTGGCATTATCTATTAGATTGTTTAACTTTCATTACTCAATCTAATCATTTTACTATCGATTTACTCTCTCGATTTGTTACTAAAACATGCAAATACAACAAATAATAACAACACCCAATGTATTAACATAAAAGAAATTACATTACCATTGATTCAAGAACAAATCCCTAAAGAAGTTTAGATCATCATCATCAATCCCAAATCCATCACTATCAAATCCATCTTATATATTCAAAAGAAAGAACAATAAAGATGAAATGAAAAGTCACTTAGAAGGTCGGAATAGATTGGGAAGATGGCAGCACTGTAGCCCCGTCTTCTCCTTCTTCCTTTCTCCTCGTTCTCTCTTCTTCTTCCTCTCTCCTTAGATCTTTCTAAAAAAGGTAGAGGTTGGAGCTCCCTTCACGGTTCTTTCTTTTTCTTTATATAGTATTTTCCATTTTAGGTAAACCCTCGAGTTTTCCCGAGTCTAAAAAGTCACACATGTCCCTCAATAAGTCGCATTCGAGAGGCTGTGTACACTATCTATCGTGCAGGCCACAATCATGGCCCATAGTGCCATGATTGTGGCCTAAGATTTTGGCTCTCTATTATGATCATTGCAGAAGGAGCCATGATGGTGGCAAAGCCTGCATGCTTCTATCACGATGGCCTCGGCCTTTTTCTGGGGCTCTTTTGAATTCTCTCCGTTCATCAATATTTGATTTGAAACACTAACAAATAGATCAAGGAACCTCAAATACACAAAATTTAAGCTTAATGGCATGCTCTAACCCATAAAACACTTAAAACACAAATGTCTAACTAAATAACATAATTCTAACCCAAACATGGACTAATCATTCAATTTAAAAACTAAACACATACTAAAACATTATGCAACCTATCAACATCAATAGCTATGCCATGCACTTGCGGTTAATTCATAATCGACACACTTAACAGAAGTCAATCATTGCCTCATGTTTATATTAGTTTTTCTTATTGATTCTTTTTTATAAAGATCTCTGATTTTTCAACTCTTATCTTGAAGCATTTTGAGTTGTATTGAATTAAGGAATTAAGTTAGAATATGAAAGGAAAAAAATGATTAGATAGATCTTTCATGTTACGATATAAATGAATGCTTTAATTATCGATTTGGATGAAAATGCTTAGGATTTTTCATACATGAGCCAAATTTGTGAGGTTTTGAGCTTATAAGCATTATTTATCATTAAATTATGATCCATTTTCTTTTGTTGTTTGAATATCATACATAATGGATGCTTCTAGAACTTGCTTTTATTATATAAATTAAGACCATAATTTTTAAGTTAGAGGCATTGGGATGATAAAGGTACTTAGATTACACCAATTTTAAGCCTTTTTATTTGATGTTATCATATCTTGTTTTTATCCTTTAGGTGTAACCAATTTTGAGCATTATCCTTTTCTTTAGATTATTTTACCTATGATATAAGCCAATAACCAATTCTTTTTTATTGTTATCCTTGTATTTATTTTTATACCCTGAAGGATTATGTTTACTTGATTGTATTTGATTTGATTAAGAAATATAATGAATGAGGAAAGGTGTGAAATTATGTACTTGATATTATATCTTCTCATGTATTACTTATCAATAATTCATATATTCTCCTTGTCATTAAAAAAAGTATCAAAAAAGAAAGATTATAACGAGGAGAAAGAGAAGATACCTTATATGTTTTATACCTTATTTACATTTTACGTGGAGATTTACATTGGCTAAATCAAACTCTTATATAATCTTGCATATGAAACTTCCTTTAACCTAAATTCTACCATTTTCCATACCTTACCTAACCATATTATACCTTTATTGACATACTTTTTATTTTTTTGCCTCTAATTTATTTTACAATGGATGATATGTGATATGTTAGCAAGTTTATAGTTAAGAATCCATAAATTTATTGATTTAAGAATCTTATTGGTATTCACCTTAAACACTTCGACTAAATTGATTGGATCTTTGGTATGAGGGTGCTAAATTATATGGCATTTGATTTTAAAAAGGTTATCAAATTTTCATATGTGTTAATAGCTTGTGGAAATTTTATCCTATGATTGTTTAATTCCAATTATAATTTGATTTGATTCTTAAGGCATGACATTTAAAGTGTGAATATATAGGTTTAGATGAAGAAGGATTGATGAATTGAAATTACTATTTTCTTGAAGACAAACAAATGTTTAAGTATGGGGAAGTTGATAAGCGGTGATCTAGTCACATTTTTAGTCTTATATTTAAAGCATTTTGCTAGTTTATTTGCATATTTTTATTGATTTTTGTACTTAATTTATTCATATTTTGTTTCTAGGTATAATTCACTCAGTTGGAGAAAAAAGAAACAAAATTAGACAAGTTTGGAGTAATTTGTAGCTAGTTTGATTAAGTTGTAGAGTGCTACAGGATAGTGTACATAACTGTGTAAAAGAATTTGGAGGTTTGCTGAGGATTTCTTATAGTACACACAAGTGTAGGTTGGTGACAAGCTCATTTTGAATTATAAGAAGATCATGTTGATGGTACATGCCTGTGTCTATGTATTTGTTAGCTCTAGAAACCCCTTATATGCTAAATTTAAGCTACATGATCATCAACCTACATATGTTGATGCCCCTGTATCTCTCAACCTACATATGTTGATGCCCATGTATCTCTCTATATCTCAAATTCAAATTTAAAAAGATAAGATTAAACTATAAATGTGAGATCTCACATCGGTTGTAAAGGAGAACAAAGTATGCCTTATAAGCGTATAGATACCTCTTCCTCATAGACGCATTTTTTCGGGTGCGGAAAGACCAAAATTGTGAGGGACTTGGTCCAATGGGCAACCCAAAGCGGACAATATCTGTGAGTGGGTGGTCTGGGCTACTACAAATGGTATCAGAGTTGGTTCTCGACCTGTTGTGCCAGCAAGGACGTTGGGCCCTCATGGGGGTTGATTATGAGATCTCACATCGGTTGGAAAGGAGAATAAAGTACGCCTTATAAGGTTATAAATACCTCTACCCTATAGATGCGTTTTCTCGGGTGTAGGAAGAGCAAAACCATGAGCGCCTTGACCCGATGGATAACCCAAAGCAAACAATATCTGGGGGTAGGTGGTCTGGGCTATTATAGTAAATAAGAAAGGAGGCAAAGAATACACAAAGAAAAAAAACCACCCTAAAACAACTGAGGAAAGAAGAAACAATTAGGGAAACCCTATTATAGAAGATTTTCATCGATCTAGAGTGAATATTTTGGAGATTTCAAGGATTCCAACCATGTTTTATAGGATTTCTAGCTTTTTTTATATAGTTTTGATGTTTTTTTTCTATTATTATGACCTAAATATCTTTTGTTAATTGGATTAGATAAACTTCAGGCTGGATCTTGTAGTGATCTTGATTTACTCTAATTTATTATTTAATTCTATTGAGATTCAATTATGTTTCCTTATTATCCTTGAATTAATATTGTGAACATATTATTTCATGTGTTATTTCATGCAATTGAAATTGAAAAATCCAATTTATGAATAGAGATAACATAACTGAAAGGAGTTACATGCAAACATAGAAATAAGTCAATATAAATCTTTCCAAATTAGGATCAAACCTAATAGTAAAATTCATAAATTGAATAATTCAATTTTGGGGGTTCTAATTAGAAAGAAGTTTCAATTAATTAACCTATGATTGGATGTTAATAATCTTGAGAAACATATTAACATAATTTAGGAATTTCCATGATTGAATGAATTTTGGAAGAAATTGGTTAATGAAATCATAATTGCATGAGAAATCCTAGGAGGATTCTAAGTCTAGGTACCATAATTTATCAATGATTTTTCATTCTTTGGCTACCTTAGTTTTCTTAATTGAGTTTATTTTTTCAGTTTTTTTAATTTTAAATCGTATTTTTCATATCACCTTAATTGTTGGTTAGACAATAGGAAAATAGTCATTACTAGTATTTATATTCTTTGTGGGATCAATACTTTATACTCAGAGCCCTATAATATAGAATGATAGGAGCGCTTGCCTTAGATAGTCTGTAGATTAAAGGAGTTAATTATACATCACATATTAGAGTCCACCAATATAAACGTTCAATAATCCTGAAAATTGTATGCCTTAACTAGATGCTTTCACCGGTAGGTTCAATAATCACCACCTTATTGTATTTGGAACCATATATATATATATATAAATAGAAAAAAATTAACATTTTGGAATTTTTAAAAAATTATATCATATAAAATCAATAACATTTTGACAAAAATAGTGGTTCAGATATATTCCTATACATTATAGTTGTGGTATTGAATGTTCTAAGTGTTATTATAGATTGTATTAACACATTATTTTCACTTAGTCACATTCATCCTGTTTAAAAGTGTAGGTATTACTTATCTTTAACCAATGATGGTATTTTTTTTCACTAGACCTAGTACTGAGTTGATAGAGTACTAGTATAGTTTGTATTTAAATATAATATGGTTTTATAGTCAGAGATGATTTTCTTATTAATCATTCAAGCTATAACTTATTTTAAGTGAGTCCTAGTAACTTTAGCTTTAAGTGTTGGTATTAAATGTAATGAGGATTGGTATAATTTGTATTAAAATATTTTTATTTACTCAATATTTTCCTATTTAAAATTCCTTGTTATTCTTTAGTAACTGATGTAACCTAAGTATAGTCTTGAAAAATAGAGTACTAATATAATGTGTATTAAGGTGGGGTATGGTTTTTATCAGAAGATGGTATTTGCATTTTGAGGATCATGAATAGTGGTGATATTAAATGAGAATGAGTGCTATTTAAATTGAGGCATGATATTCTTTTCATTTAGTCAATAAATTCCTATTTAAAATTGGTTGTCTTCCTTATCAATAATGAATTATAGATAAAGTATTATAGTAGTTTGCAGAAAGAGTATGGTTTGTACTTAGAAATGATATTCCATTTTTTCACTAAAGTTGTTACTTATTATACAGACAAGGTAGTACTTTTTTTTACTGATGGTATTAATTATCTTCTTATTAGCATAGTTTATAATCAATACTCATTTTTCCTTTTATTCAGTTAATATTTTCTTATTAGATATAGTATAATGTTGAATAAATAGAATATCAGAATAGTTGGTGTCAAAGTAGGGTATGGTTTGAATCTTAGATATGGTATTCCTATTTTTCACTGAAGCTATTATTTTTTCAAATGTGTGGTGATAACTTTTGTTCAAAATGGCGGTATTGAAATTAGTAATGCTGGTATTGTTCGTATTGATCCATGGTAATATTTCTATTCAGTCAATATTTTTCATTACACGTAATATTGAATGGATAGATTACTACAATAGTTTTTAATGAGGTAGGGTATAGTTTGCACTCAGAGAAGATATTCCCATTTTTTAGTGAAGCTGTTACTTAATTCAAATACATGGTGATAACTTTTTTCATACTACTGGCATTGAATTTGTCGCGTACTGCCATAGTTTGTATCAATGTTCTTTTCATTCAGTCAATATTTGATCTTTTAAAAATGTTTATCTTAATTGCTTATTTGTAATCATTATCAATATTTTAAAAAATAGGCATGGTATTGGATAAAATAGAGTATAACTATATTTTGCATTGAGGTAGGGTATTATTTGTACCAAAAATCGTATATCAATTGTAAATATAATAATACGTAGTACTAATTTTGTTTAATTATTGGTATTTTTATACATTACACAAGTATTACATTTATGTCTTCGTCTTTTGGGAATATCTCCAGCCATATAGTTTTGGATTGATTGAACTATCTAATAAAGTTGAAAATTTAATTATAAATGTCCTAACCACAATTTTAATTATCAAATGAGAGGAACACTTTAAATTTTATATCATCAGGATGCAAAAAGAAACAG
>JANVCL010000002.1:24596820-24607610 GCA_026546855.1 Erythroxylum incrassatum | reverse complement strand
TGTTGTGGTACTTGCAAGGACATCAGCTGATGATGTGGCCCACGCTCCAGGCCTTGTAGTCCATGACCCGAAGATGGACCCAATTGGAGCAATTGGAGCTAGATTTATCTCTGTGTCATTTAACAGTTTTAACTCTAATAAATCCCCATTTCCATATAGTTTGAATGGATTATTCTTTATGGAATCTTAGAGAAAATCTCTGTTTTTATTCACCTGATTATGTAATCGCTCTAATACCACGTGTAACGTATAACATAAGCCTCAATTAAGTGTTCAGGATCGAATTGAAAGAAAAAATGAGAAATACCTAATTTCACTTCCATTTCTTTCAATAACCTTTTCGAAGCTAAAATAAATTCGTTTTCTCGATGACCTTCAACAAAGTTGATCATTGGAACGTTGTTAATGTCTTTCTGCAACTATCTTTAATACGCGAACCTCTTGAACGGTCTGAGAGTTTGAATGTTTACAATTTGCTTAAGCAGTTATAGGAGACCTTAACTTTATATATAACTTCTATATCGCTCTTTAACATCACAGGCATAATACAGGTCTAGCCCACACTGATTATTTTCATTGAACTTCAGCTTATTAATTTAGATCTTTTATCCAACCACTTTATTACCTTTTCTTGAATCAAATTTGATTTTCTTAATTGTAAATTTATTAAAATCACAATTTGTAATTAATTGGCCCCAATATTTTGAAATTTTCCAACGATAGAAGCTTCAAAGGCGGCGGTGGCTAGCGATCATGTAGCTATTGTATTGGTGTTAGAGACTTAGAAATAGGAGGCAGTGTCTAAACCTCACTGGTGTGCCATCTGACTATGTTTGGAGAAGCTAATGGCTATGATAGACCCGTGGTGTCAAGGCTCACCAGTACGTTAGCGAAAAACATGATGACAAGTGGTAGATAGAAATTGTAGGCGACGGTAACTGGATATGGAACGGGACTGGGAGCTTGAGGCATCACAAGGGCTGGTTGATGAATACCTAGAAATTGTAGGCGACGACAATTGGACATGGAGGCGTGATTGGGAGCTTGTAGCATCGCAAGGGCTGGTAGCATTACTCTATATTTTCAATTTATACTTTTCTTTAAGATAAAAATAAAAAATTGTTTAGCTATTAATGCAAATATAGATATATTTTTATTGCTGATGATAATTATATATTAGATAAAATTTAAAATTTAATTATTTTAATTAAATAAATTTATTTTCATCTCTTATATAATATTTATTAATAAATTTATTTATAAATTAAAATTTTATTTTAAATATATTTTAATTGTAAAATCAAATTTTATTTGAAATTTATATATTTTAAAGATATTTTAATTATATTTATTAATAATTATTTAATTTATTTATTTATTTAATACAAAAATTAAATAAATTATTAAATAAAACAAACAAATTTTTTACTAAATTAAAAAAACAAAGTGCAAAACAAAATGCAAAACAAAAAATAAAAAACAAAAGACATAAATGGAAACAAATATGCCCTTCATGTTTAGGTAGGTAGGTTTTCATCTTTTGATGAGAATAGGGTTTTTTACAAAAGAAGTGGGATTTGGTAATAAGCACAAGGCTATCCTAGGTTTAAAGTAAAACTATCATAAGGTTAGAATAGTTGGTAATTCCTAACATAGAGCAAGTTAACCCTATGTCCAAATACTAACTAGGTATTCCTAAAGTAGAGCAAGTTAACCCTATTACCAAACACTTAACTTTTTATTATTTTTTTTTTGAATAAAAGGTAATATGTTCAAAAGACAAGCTGAAGCAAGAAGTTTACAAAATTGGATAATACGAATCAAGGACCCCTAAAGAGGATCTAGTTAAGCAAGATTAGACACTAACTGAACAAAGTTACGCAACTTCTTAAAGGTAAAACAAGTTGGCAAGACTGGGGTGTAATAAGGCCTTCATCGAAGTTGTCTCATTTGAGATTAGTATAACTCCCACCGTGAGGTCATTCTTTGGTTGACAAGATGCTTATCCTTGTAACCAAATAGGCGTATTCGGAGGATCTTAAATGCTTATGGATA
Source organism: Erythroxylum incrassatum (assembly GCA_026546855.1). Classification (NCBI taxonomy): domain Eukaryota; kingdom Viridiplantae; phylum Streptophyta; class Magnoliopsida; order Malpighiales; family Erythroxylaceae; genus Erythroxylum; species Erythroxylum incrassatum. The sequence continues at coordinate 24,605,555 of JANVCL010000002.1, read as the reverse complement.
GCTGCTGTGGTGTGCAAACAATAGACCTGAATATACGGTTGTTCCGCTCCTGCCAAATGCCAGATACAAGATAAGCTAGAGCTGTACGTATTAAGCAGACATCACCTTCCTGGGGAAGCTTGAATATTCCAATCCATGATATCAGACCAGGGGGTTGGGGATATCGCATTTCATCATGATGGATCTCCAAATCTGATTCAAAAATTTGCAGGAAAAGAAGAGATGATCATGTGATTCGACATCACTCTTGCACAGGGTACACCAGTTAGGGAAGCTTAGAAACCTACCTATGCAGTCTAGAGTAGCGAGTTTAAGTTTGAATGCTTGTCAAAGTAGACGAGCAAGTCGAGGGTTAAAGTTCTGAATCCAGACGGCAGGAAACCATTGTTCCTGGGGATACTCCATCCTGTATATGCGCCTAGCTGAAGAAGTGGTGAACTGACTAGAAGACGTTAAAATCCACAAGATCTTGTCAGGTTGCTTGGTAAAGGTGATATTAAAAAGAAGTGAGGAGTTGCTTATAGAAGGGTTCTAGAGTTGTTATAAATGGTTAAACCGCGAGCCACTTTAGCTTTGGCAGGAATAAATCCCGTAAGTGCACGAAGTTGAGGTAGATGCAAGGGAATAGATTGATTGAGTCACGGATCAAACCAAAACTTCATAGTCTCCCCATTACCTAGTTGAAACTTGAAAGTTACAGTGATTTCTAACATTGTCTCAAAGTCGATCTTGGATCAATCGCCATACCTTCTTAGTAAGCATGGTTTGATTCAGCAATTTAGAGGTGATAAGACCAAGACCTCCTTGCCTACGAGGTAAACATACATCTGCCCATTTAATCTTGCCATTTGCCAACCTTAGTATGCATATTGCATCCAGACCATGAGAAATTCTTGAAGATCCTGTCGATCTGTTTGTGGATATAGCTGGGAATGACGAGATGTGACCCCCAATGCATTGCCATGGAAGAGAAAACAGAGGTAATTAGTTGAACTCAGCCGGCAATGGATAGGTCTCGATGGCTCCAACTATTTATTCGGTTGAGAAGTTTATCTGTGAGAGATCTAAAGTCCCCAAGGGAAGGATTGGTTGTGGAAATGGGCACGCCCAAAAACTATAACAGGAAGTTGCTGACTTTTGAAACTCGAAATTGAGGCTAGAACAGGGGCAAGACTTGAAGCGCTTTTGGAAGTGAAAAGAGCACTCTTAATGTCGTTAATGATGAGCCCTAACACTACATTTATTATGATTACTGACAAAATTTTTATTACCAGTGTGAACCTAAAACTAATCAATTAGTTTTCTTGTGTTAATTAATGGAAATGAGATCACCATTTCATCACATAAATTTATGCCTGGACTTCATTATTGTTTGCTTAAGATCATTAACTACATACAGACATTTTATGGTTTAGCAGAAGAAAAAAAATAAAGGTTTGTGATTTAGTTTAGCTATATATTATAGACTTTACCCTGTTGAAAACTATGAGCAGAATTATTAATCGTTAGCTAAACTTAACATAAAATTTTACGATATGAAAAGAAACTTTTGCTAATTCACAAATGTTATAACAGGTAACATCAATCAAATATAAGAACCCTGTCCTCTTTATCCCTAACAGAATTTAAAACTAGTGGATAGAGAAGCATTCTCAGTTTCTTATCTGCATTAACCATAACATATTGTTGAAAAGATGTTATCCCTTTTTTTATGAAAAATCTCAATGCCTAACGAACTGCACTATAAATTAGTTGGGGAGCTTTAATTTGTTGATGAAAGTCCATCTGTCATTGTCAAAGTCTTATCAATAGTCACTAGATTGTTAACTATGCATGCACTATTAGAATTTTTAATAAGGATAGATATACTAACAAGAATTGAGCTAATATTTTCATAATTAGTCACTATAAAATACTTTAACACTCTCCCTCAAGTGCAATTGGGACTGAACATCTAGTTGTTACTTGAAATAAATACAGTGGTAACCAAACTGGGCCACTAAAATTGGACATTCAGATAAACAATCGAAAAATTAATAATCCAGACCAAACTTGCTCTGATACCATCTTAGAATTTTCAATATAGGCAGAGTGCAGAGTCCATTAATAAGAATTGGGCTTGGTCAACTATATTCAAAATGACTAGAACTATTCATTTAGATAGTTGACTTTTACTACTTATAAAAGCTTTAATATTTTTATGTTTAGTCAATATAGAATATTCTAACATACACCGAAGTTAGTTTAAGACCTTAATTAATCATCGTTTATCTACAATCATCATATACATTACCTGTGTATGCATGAGAGTGTGTAAAAGAAATGCTATTATATGGGCACATTAAATTCCAGAAAGTAGGCTGTTATGTATACCCTCGTGGCTTGACTTCTATTCTTTGCTTTCTTATTTTTCCTTTATTTCGATGCCGAGGGTGCACGAACTTTCAAATGAACTTGCCACCTACCACTAATAAATAAATGTTGAGGTCATTCTAATCATTTAGAATGACCTCAACATTTATTTATATATATATGTATGTATTTATTTATATATATATGTATGTATGTATAAATGTTGAGGTCATTCTAAATGATTTATTTCAGGTCATTTTAAATGTATATATATATATATGTATGTATGTATGTATAGATTTGCTTCTGGGAGTGTACTAAAAATCAAAGCCTAACAGGCAAGGTTTGGTGGCAGGGAAAATGGTTAGGGCTTCTAGTTCTCAGAGACCTCCTTTGAAAAGAGGCACTTGGAGCCCAGAAGAAGACCGGAAATTAATAACTTATATTGAAAGATACGGAATCTGGAATTGGACTGAGATGCCAAAAGCTGCTGGTAAGACAAATCAACAACAAAATAGAATTTAATTCTCTGTATGTGATATCTATCTATTTCTTGACTAGCTGTTCTGTTCATTCAGGTTTACTAAGATCAGGGAAGAGTTGTAGGCTGCGTTGGCTGAATTACCTGAATCCAGAGCTGAAGCGAGGAAAGTTCAGTAGAGAAGAACTGGAAACAATACTCAAGCTGCATAAGACGATCGGGAACAGGTTGAATTCATGGGCTTTGATGGTTTAGGATTATGGATCTTTTTGACAAGTGCAATCTAATTACATCTTTGCTTTTATATTTTTAATGATTACCACATGATCAAATTCAATGTAACAAAAATTTCGTACAGAAACTGCTTTAACAGGAAATTATTAATTTTAATTAGTTTAGAAAAGGAAAAACAGCAAATTATATGAAACTTTTCAATTATTAAGATATATGGCCGTTTGATTAAGTTAACATTATTCTAGGGCAATCAAATTTGAAGAAGATTATGATGCTTTAGGGCTTTCTTAACTTCTTTTCTTTTCTTAGGGGTTTCTGATTCATTCCACAGATCAAACTCAGCTAATAATACTATGATCATGCAATGTGCATATGAATGGCTCCTTTCAAAAATTGTTATCATTTTTCCATTTATCCTTTGTTTCAAGAAGGTTAACTATGTAGTAAACTGTGACTTTAGCATGAACACTTCCTGTTATTATAACATAGTACTACACGAATCACTTGCTGCTTTACTTTAATATATTTGAGTAGGATATTACTCTGCTCTCCTGAAAGACGTTAATAACTGGTATTTCTCTCTTATTAGCTGGTCCAAAATTGCAAAGAAGCTGCCGGGAAGAACAGATAATGACATAAAAAACTTCTGGAATACCCACGTGAAGAAATGGCTGAAGCGAAACGTGGAACAAGCAGCTAAATTGCAGAGGAAGGAAGCATCCATGGTGGAGCCTAAAGAGGAGGATTTAACTCAAAATGAACTCCCAGTTCCTCGGGCTACAAAAGTATCGAATTCGGATGGCGTCAACAATGAAGTTACCACGTCATCAGCAGAGCTCTTCAGAGACTGTATCTTATCAAATAGTACTTTTGTTGAACTTGAAGATTATGCTCGCACCACAGACGAGAATGCTGGCTTATTTGAATCGTTCGGAGATTTTCAGCCAGTATCAATGGACAGCGTCTGCGCGGTGGAGGATAGTGACACCATCTACATAAATCAACTCTGGTTTCAAGATATGAAGGCATGATATATGTTGATCATCTGTGGCACCTTTGCTGATATACGCTTTGTACCTCCTAGATTTTTGCTTCGAGCAAGCAAAGATATGAAATATTCCATTCAATAACATATTAGTAGGCTTGAAAAAATGGAAAATTTGCTTAAGTACGATCATTATGTTTCGTCTTCACATTAATTCAATAATCTTGTTGGTCCGTGCTCCGATACATGGAAACAGTGGAGCATATATATATATATATATTTAACTCTTTGAGCTACAAATTTTATATGTCTTATTTTCTAACCTAAAGAAGAAATCAGCCAGAGTGGCTATCTAACAAGCAAAGCTAGGGATATCTTAGCATAAAAACAAGAAAAAACATATAGGGATAAATAAAAACATGAAAATAAGGGAGTTCATAGAGTGTGATTTCATTAGATTATTTGTTCGGTGTTAAAAGCATTTCCAATTACAAAAAGTGAAGAAGTCGCAGTACTGTAGAAATTCATTTCATTTCCCTTTCGAGTTATCGCGGTCTAATATTACTCGAGAGACTAATTATATTGGCTCCTGAATTTTTTTTATAAGCGTCATTAGATTTATTTTGGGGTCTTGCTAGATCACTCATGTTGGAATTGATTAACAAGTTATGTGGGTAAGATAATATGACATGAGGTAAAGACATTGAACTATTAAAGTAAAGGGAGAGTGTAAGGCCAATTTTGACAAGACACTTAAGTTTAAAAACCTTAAGGCATTGAAGGAAGGGCAAGGTGGACTTTTGTATATCATTAAGGGTAAAATGGGGAAAAAGAAGTATTGTTTTCCTCCTTAAGAGGGGAAAAACGAAATTTGGAAAGGAAGAAGGGAAATAACAAAATCAAAGAGAGGGAAGAAAGATTTCGGTGGTTGAGAGGAAAAGAAGAGAGTTGAGCTAGGGTTCCATCTTTTCTAAGCCTTCTAGAGAGATTTAGGTATGGTATAAAAAGGGAAAAGGTGGAGGAAGATAAGAGCTTTCTTTTGAACCAAGCATTTCTTCATTTGGTGAAGATTTGAGATAAGAGCATTTTAAGGCTTTGGATTTTTGAAAAGGTTTTGGTTTCAAAAGCTTAGTAAATGCATGGGTTTAAATGCTTTAGGATCAATTTATAAATAAGTTTATTTGGGTTCTCATTTGGAAAATCCTATTGATTTTGGGAATTGTATTTATGTTAAAAAGGGAATCAAGAAGGACAAGAGGAGCAAGAGGAGAGGCATATTCGAACAAGTTATAATCAAGAACTTAAAGGTGAGTTTCACTTTTATAGTTAAGTAATAAGCCAACTAAAGTTTTCTGTCAAGAAATGACAGTAAATAATTTTGCAACTACCTCATTGATGTGCGTTTAATGTTTTTAATTGCTGTAAGATTGTGCTACATGCTTATACATGATTTGTGTGAAGATTTATGAAAAGTTGTTTTTAAAATGATTCTTTGAAATGATGCATGATTATAAAACCATACTTTTGGAAATGGTTTTAAAGATATAACAAGCATGTGAAAAGCAAGTTTTCAAGAGAATGTGCCTTTTTTGGGCACTAAGCTTACAAGATTTTGAAATCTATGTGTTATGTGGGTTTGTGGTAGTCCCTTAAGAACTGTCACGTGCACGTTGACCCAAGTATAGGCTTCTCCCGCCTGCCTACTAGTGGCATGGAGCTCCCTCAAGGACTCCCTCAAAAATTCACGACTACCCAAGACCATTATATTGGAAATGTATAGTGCGTCATGTTTTGGACTTACCCAAACCATTTGATATGTTTATGTGTTCATGATAAGTTGATATGAGTGATGCATTCATGATTTGCATACATGTGAATTTCTGCATTGAAAATGACTTATAAATGTTTTTGCTTATTACAAATTATAAAATTGTTACCCACGGACTCTAAGCTCACCCCCAATCTCCTCCCACACATTTAGGTGATGAACATGATATCGAGTAGGTCAAGGGGCAAGGTAGCACTCTTAGTTTTGGTTATTTTTAATTTAAAGCAAGGCTTTAGTTGCATTTTGAGCAAATCTTGGTTCATGTATCTTTTGTATTTTGGGATTTTGATGTATTAATGTATTTGTGGCTTGAAATGCCCATTAAAGTTTTGAAAAACTCTTATGTTTTGATGCTAATGGAATATACTTACATTTTTGTTCATGACTCTTTAAAGTTTGTACGTAGTTTTTTTTTTTCAAGTTTTCATAAAGAAAAAAAATTTTGTTTTGACTTCAGGGAAAATTTTGGATTAATCTACGCTTATTTAGGCAAATATGTCTTCTAGAAAGTTATAGGCCTTTCTTTTATCTTTCCAACGGTTTATAGTATGAAATTTTTGGGCATTTGAGCTTAAAGTTATGGTCCTCATGAGGGTAGATGTTCAAGAGTGAATTTGTATCTTCTATGTTTTGCTTCTTCTGTGATGACGTCATATGGTCTGTGATGATGTCATATCTTCTATGTTTTGCTTCTTCTGCTTTTTGCTTCTTCTAGGTTTTGCTTCTTCTTGTTTTTGCTTCTTCTGTGATGATGTCACATGGTCTGTGATGACATCATATCTTCTATGTTTTGCTTCTTCTACTTTTTGATTCTTCTATATCTACAAGTCTTAGATGACTTATATAAGAAGGATACAAATATCCTTCTTTATGTAAATTTGTAATTATAGTTTTGTTGATACGACCTAACTTATAATGCTATATGTGTTGGGTCCCGTTTTTGGAATCCAACTATTTAAACCGAATCGAAACAAATCATACGATCATACCTTAGCTAACATCGCTTCATTTTTTTTTCAATCCTTATTATACATCAAATTCCATCATACCTCACTTGGGCTTATTTTCATGTTTGCTCATTCATACAAACTTTTCTCCACATTGCAGTTCAACTGCACACTTAACTTCTTGTGATTGAGACACATTCAATAAGGCAGACTTGTATCTCCGAAACATACTTACACAGCACATAACGTGAACCTATCTTTACATCAAACGAAAATACATACCTTCTCAGTAGTTTATTCTACCTCTTTCGCTTGAGTCTCCATTAGGGACAGGACTCCAATACTTACTGTCGAGTCATTACATATTCATTTCTTGACTTGTTCTTTCATTGATCATCCTTGAAGTAAACTGTCTGATCTGCTTAATCCAATAGCCTTTACGATCAAACTCTATGATATAAGAGACACATTCGTTTACTCTTATATCTTGGCATGTCACCAATTCATATCTTATGCTACTGATATATCAATCATACTAATTCCGAATAACCTCTGAATATCACTTCTATTCAAATTTTCTGCTCCATCGCAGTTACCTTTCCAGCAAAATCATCTATACCATACTTTATCTCAGTTCTCTGATTCATCTCATAACTTAACTCTAGGGATCAAAGATGACTCCATAAGCCATATCCGAAAATAGATCTCATATACTCAATCACATTATCAAAGGTGCACTCTTAATAACTGGTCGCCACTTTTCGGAAATTTATTCCCGAATTCACTATTTACAAGAAGCAAATCCAAAAGGAGTACGAGATTCACATCACAACTCCTAGAGACCTATCATCTCATTTCAAACTTCCCTCCCTTGCGTCTGTCGGTTCCTTTCTGAAGCAACCCGATTGATCCATACAAGGGGTCTTTGTCCTCTGGACTTTGGAAGAATTACCAGATTCCATTGTTGAATCGAGAGAAGAGCTTATAATCCCAGCTACTGGTCAAGGAAGACCTGCCTTCTCTGGTCATACACTAACTTATCTGGCTTTCTGACCAATTCCACTTTGCTTGCATACTATCTTTCATTCGATTCCTGCGAGTAATGTCATATCCATATCGATTCAAATACTTACTTTCAACATAATTCCGTTACCGAAGTCACTGACATATCCATAAATACTGAATTCATGTCTAACATATCGGACCACGAAAATTCTTATTTCCAATTAGCCACAATTTCCTTGCCTTATACTCTAACAAAATACCCTTCTTCTTATTGTCTCTCATAGTCCAAACACTTAACAGCAGTTCACACATATGACTGATTCTATACTTATCCGTGCCCTTCTTTAAGGGTGAGAAATCGGGTGCAGCCGATCCTTGCAAAACTCCTCGTATTCCGTTACGAGGTGGCACACTACTCCTTCAATACAAACACTAGAGTTTAACTTATATTCCTCAGCCAATTCGAAATTATCGATACATAATCATCATGAAATTTTGACCTCAATTCCACTAATCTCTTCTTAATGCGAATCATTACCATCAAAAGGAATGTCGATAAGTACTCTGATCGAGGTCTAGATCATCTGACCGTTAAGGACGTCAACTTAACGATCCGAGACTCAAATTCTCAACCAAAGACTTTCGACACTTCCAATGTAATGGCATTGAATCAGTATCTGCCATATTTGCCTCTACTTATCCACAACTTCCTTTTCTCATGTCAGAGTATCATCATTTTCCTATTAAATCTATCACCTCAAACTTTTAACAATTTCTTATGCGTCTAACCCATACACATGCGCCCATGTAAGATCATAATACCGGCGCTCTGATACCACAAATGTTGGGACCCGTTTCCGGAACCCAACTCATAACAAACGAATCATAGTTTAACTAATATTG
>JANVCL010000002.1:24546074-24558320 GCA_026546855.1 Erythroxylum incrassatum | reverse complement strand
AGTTTTCAAAATTATCATCTAACCAAACTGCAATCATAGCTTGCTTTCTAGGTTTTCCGTTAGTTGTTTTGTCCTTTTGAAGAAGACGACATTCTGGTCTTATATGTCCAGGCTTTTTGCAGTGATAACATATGATTTGATTATTTTATGTATTGCTACTGTTATTGTTGCCTTTTGATAGGAACCTATTGTTTCCAGTTTTCTTGTTTCCTTTTCTTTTCTTCATTAACTTCTTTTTGTAGAAACATGTATGTTTTCTGACTATGAAATTGAATTCATCATCTCCATCTATTTGCAACTCGGTGTCGCTTTCATCACCGTGTAATGGATTTGATTCATCAGCTACTTTTAGTGTCATTCCTCTTTTATATAAGGTTCCTTCATCTCGCCTAAGCTCAGTTTTATGGATCATTAAATTTCCTCTTAACTAGTCGATTGAAATAGTGTCTAGATCCTTTGTAGTTTCTAGAGTCATCACCTTAGGTCTCCATTCCTTTGGCAATGACCTTAGAATCTTTGTTGCAAGCAAATTATTAGGATATGTCTTTCCCAAGTTCTTTAAGGTTGTGATGACATTTTTGAAACGTCTGAAGAATTTGTCTATAGTTTCTCCCAGTTTCATGCAAATAGTTTCGTATTGATGCACTAAAAGACTTGTTCTATGCTTCTTTACCTCATTCGCTCTTTCAAATATAAGTTGAAGTTTGTCTCACATTTCCTTTGCTGTAGAACACTATGATATCTTTTCATACTCTTCTGGAGATAGTGCACAGATCAGATGATGTCTTGCTTTAGCATTTAGCTGTGCATTTCTTCTATTAGAATCAATCCATACTTCTACGTCATCAGTGGCAGGAAGTGTAGCTTCAACTTTGATAGCTTACTAGATTTTGATATCTATAGATTGAAGATAAATGGTCATTCTCTCTTTCCAATAGGAATAGTTGTTTCCATTAAAATAAGGAGGCTTTGAGATGGATTGTCATTCAAGACTTCTCAAATTGTTTACCATGATTGATCACGTACTGTAAAACAAAATAAGTTTGAAACCTCGTTCTGATATTAAATGATAAAGCAAATACACGTAAGAGGGGGGGAGGGGGAATTGTGTGTGACTTAAAAATTTTGCAAGTTACTATCAATTCATGTAAACAATATGAGCTTGCTAAATTTTAATGAAACGAGTCTGTAAATAAAGGAGCTTAATAAAGTTCAAAACGAAAGGAGCTTGTAAACATTTAAAATGAAAGGATTCTGATAACGTTCAAAACGAAAGGAACCTCTTGCAATATTAAAACAGAAGGAGTTTATTCAATTCTAAAACTAAATGAGTCTCTTGCAAATTGAAAACACAAATACTATAATGCATAAATTTAAAAGTTAAGAATAAAGAAAGTATGACAGTTGATTTATACTGGTTTTGTTTATAATGAAGTCTACGTCCAGTCCCCAAGTATCCAACTTCAATATTTTACTATAAAACTCCAAGTAATAAATTTTGACGAGTCTCTCCAAGCTCACAAGTACATGTTTTTCATAGTTCTTCAACCTTCCACACTAGTAGTGTTTAACAAGCCTCTATAAGTTCTCAACAAAAATGAATATGGGGTTTGCTCAATGTAAACGTCAAGGAATAACAGTCTCTCTCAATAGAGTATTTTCAATTTCTAAGGCACAAAGAATTTGATAAAGATATGACTTTTTGAGATTGATGTTGCTAATGTATTTCAAAAATCTGGCGTGTTTGCAAATGCAGTAGTTCTTCCTTAAATAAACATTTTCTTTAACTAGCGGTTACTTCACTTATATTATGAGTGTCTTTGAATCTATAGATTCTTCAATATCATCTTTGCTAGAATCTTCTAGTATCCAGACATTTTTAAAAAGTTAACAATATCTCAAAGCTGATTGTCAAATTATGTGATTAGCAAGATCCTTTTGGATATTATGGAATCAGTTTTAATAAATCAGGTAAGTTTATTAAAAAGGTTCCTGCAAGAAAGGAAACATTTGTCCTATCACAAATAACTGGATTTTATATCCTTTTAAAAGTTATATCGTTAACTATTCGAAGAAAGGGAAATAAATCAAATTTGAATTTTAAAATATTATATAGTTATCATCAAAATCATTAATAAAAAACTTTAAGTTAACACATTTTATTTAGTCGTGACTGCATAATGCAAAAAATGAGGGAATGGGTATAAATGGACACTTCTAGTTCGGATAATGATTAGTTAGAACTAAAATTCAAATCCTCTATTTTCTATATTATCTTTAGCATACTAACAAATTCACTTATGTTCTTGCATTGCACAAGCCTCCTTTCTTGTTGTTAAAATTTCAAATGCTACTTCTTGTTATACAACTCTTCTGCATGATTTTTCTTTTCTAAACATTTTTTCTACATTTGAAACCAAAATACAATGCTTCTAGTTTCATTTAACTGTTCAATGCAACTATATATGGGATGCTCACTGTTGAACAGAAAACTTTTTCGAATTAGTTAGTAATTACTTATACCACGACTTGTGGATCTTTAAAAAGAGATTATTTAATATTTTTAAATTCATGTTTTTTTTAATTATCTTAGGGATAGATCACATATGTTTATGCTAACTGTTTGTCTCTGTTGTTATGATCATGTTCGGTAAAAGTTACAAACTGTCTTGTTTATATAGATACATGCGCAAAAACACTTAGCAGGTATATGCTCCAAACAATTGGTGGTGATCAAATCTCTAGAGGTTCTAGTCACTCATCTTTCTTATATAATGGTTGAGATATGAAATTGTTCTCATTAACATGGACAAACCTACCTAGTCGTCCCAGTTACCTGTAATATTTTTTTGTAATAACAGCATTTATAATTTTTAAACTGGTCTCTGTATTTATTATTTTGTCTATGAGAATTGTTAAGGTTGTTACTAAAATCTTGTATACGAAGAATATTTTTGTTGTTGGTATAATTTAATAATATTTTACTTTTTATATATAATGATTCAAATTATCAATTATTTTTGCATAATCAATTAACAATAAAACAAATATAAATATTAGATACAATAATATGGATTAAAAATGTCACAAATAATTATAACTAAGATGGTATAAGTTTTTGTTAAAATGTATATTAAAAGTTAGACTGCATTTTATAAAACATAGCTAAAAACATTTAGCTACATTTTCAAAAACATAGATAAAACTTTTTGGTTACTATTTCATAAACGTAGATTAAAACCTTTGGCTATGCTTTCGAAAATGTAGTTAATAATTTTTAATTATGAAGGCCAAGCATAGCTAGAATATATTGGCGATAATTTTCTAAAACGTCGCTAATAGTTTTTCGCTACGAAGTAAAGTGTAGTGAAAAATTATTAGCGACAATTAGCAAAAAGCCTTGCCTATAGTTTTTAATTACGAAAATTTGGTGATATTTTTGGTGACGAATATAAATCGTCGTTAATGACTATTACAACAGTTTTAGGACTTCTAGTGACGATTTTTTTTTAATCCAAATGTAGTTTATGTTATAATGCATGAATATCATGTTGTCAAATAAAAACTAAAAAGAGAGTCATTAATTAGTGATTATTAATAATTATTTTTATTAAAGTATTTTTTACTATTCATAATAGTGAAAAGTGAAATCCCTCGAAACAAAAAAAAATAGTGAAAAGTGAAAACAAATTATATACTACTTACTAAAATGTTGAAGAAAGAAACCCACCTGTCTTATCCACGTTGCTTCTTTAGTTTTTTTCCGCTCACTTCCATAGACCACAAATCATTTTTTACTAAACATTGTGATAACAGTTGCCGGTGTGCCACAACACAAAGTACGAGACAGAACCAAACTCTACTTGACCTGCTTCGTCCTTTATGGCTTATTAATCTTGTGAGTTCTTGATATCCGAGCCATACTTTTGCTTTCCACTTATATGGACACAAATTTGGTGGTTAGAATGTAGTTGAGAAATGGACCAATTGCGTAATCCAAGTAGCATCAGCAGTCCTTAGTCTGTTGAAGAATTGGACCATTACTATTAATTACTTGTATCCGTCTATTCTCCGCCGTTTGATTGCTCTCTCTTGTGGCAGTTCAGAGCTGCTGAAGGTGGTTGTGTTTGTCGTCTCACTTTTTGATTTTCTGCAATGCCTGTCCAGCACGCTTAATGGAGAGATTGAGCTTGCCGTTATGTCTTGGTACCATTCCAGTCCCACCATCTCTTGCACTGCATTGAAGCATTGGAGCAGCTTATCCTATAGAACAATTACCACCCGTGTCAAGCACATTATAACGGAAAAATATGCATAAACTATCTCTAGTGCTTATAGGATAAGGTTGTAAACTAAATGCTTACTTTATTAACATGTTCATATGAGAAAATTGAGCATTTAAAGGAAGGAAATTGCAGCGGAAATAGTTCATGGGATGCTACAAGTAGAGCTGATGCTACAATAATAGATGGCTTGAACTCTAGCAACTTCATTTCTGCAACAAGAAACAGTGATTAGTAATCAACTATAGGCTATGTTGAAAAGAAAAAAATGATTTGCCGGATTGAAGAAGATCATCAGTACAAGGCTTTACCATTATTAGCCACGAAAACAATTTCCGCTGCTCGATCCTTGAGGATTTGCGTTAAAGGTGGATCTTTTATTTCAAACAAGGAGATGAAGAAACTCATGAAGGAAAAAGGAGTGATTGATCTCATTCTCCAATTCAAAGCATCAAGAATGACAAGCTCCATACGACTTATCGTTTGCGCATCAAAGATGAATCCTTCCTCTTTCTATTCCATTGTTAGGATTGTTAAATTGCGAATTTCTGTAACTGACAGTGTTGTTTGATGACGTAAAGAATGTTACCTGGAAATCAGAGATTAAGAAGTGTTTATTCTTCATTTTGGCAGCCAGAGAAAGGCAAGCAATGACTAGAAGTTGTGGAACCCATGGTTTTTCTTGCTGCGAATAAAGAAACCAGCATGGACATGAGGTTTTTGCGGGAATTTAAACAGAAGCTTACACCGATTCCCAATTTAACTATCTATAAGGACATGATGTGAGACACAAGGGTTAATGATACTAGTTCAAGGGGTTTCAGCAATTAAACATGGGAAGGCATAAATGAAATTAAAAACATAAGTTTAAGTGCTGTTTATACCGGAATTTCTTGCCTGGAGATGAATCGATCCATGTAATTAATCGCGAGGTAGAGTACAAAGTGGTCATAGTTGCGAGAATATCGTGCCTGCCAACCGTATAACTATTACAACAGAAAAATTATAGAAGCGACAAGAGACAAAAGAAATGGACTTTTACATGGAAAATGGTAGAAATGGCATCTTGACGAAAGGAATGATAGAAGGCAGAGGCTTCCGAGCACTGCAAAAAGCTTCTTGAAGGCATGTAATCTGATTCAGAGTCAAATAGACCTGTTATACTATCAGATTGGATCTCTATGGAGCTTGTCAATGGGTTTTCAAGATCAAAGTCCATTCTTTCTTTGGTCGATGCTTTTAACTTCTATTTAATATGTAGGTGGGTTACGTTGTGTGTGGGTATAATGCAAATGCAACTAAATAGACAAACAGGGGTCAAGTGATAGAATACAGTGCAGGAATGGGAGATCAACGAGAGACGAGCAATAATGCTGGAAAGCGAAGCCTCGCTTTATGTGCTAATGGAAGGAAAAGAGACCCTTGTTCTTGGGCTTCAGCTACTCCATCTCACTGCTCAGTCTTCTGGGATTTAGCCTTGTACTGTTCCATCAGCTTACGTCTTCTCTGGTCCCTCCTTCTCTTTCTCTCTCAATCACAAAGACAAACCCCCTAACATTGGAAAAGAGACACATTAGCTTTGGGGTTTCATTTTTTTGCAGGAGACCACTCTGTTAATAACTGATAAACGGGAGAAAAGGCAGTGAACTACAGTTGTAAAGACGTTATTCCAAAGATGAAAAGTGTATTTGATAGGTCATATTATTTCCTTCAGGATTTTTAGATTACCAAGGCTAATTAGCTTTGTAATTCTGACAAAGATTAAGCTGTTAATGTATAAAGGAGATTGACATAATTATCACATTACAATTATATTTAACGCAGTACCAACCCAACCAGATATCATGTTTCAAAGCAAGAAGAGGGAGAAACCAACCAAACAAAATTTAGTTTTAGACTAACTTACGAATTGAAATTTATACAAGTGGGTGGGGACAAGGAAACGTCAGTGGGACGAAACGACAGCATTATGAATAATATATAATCATGCTTTTGTACTAATATTCGGTATCAATTCCTTTGTATCAATTCCTTTGTTTCTATTTCCGCCGCTATAAGAAAAATAGAGATTAGCAACGAAAATTATCGACGAAATGTGTATAAATTTTTTCGGTAAGCTCATTTAGCAACGGAATTTATTAACGGAAAAAAACGTCAAAAATATAGCTGTCGGTAAATTTACCGACGAAAATTGTGCATACCGTCAGTAAATTTACTGATGGTTATTCCATTCGGTCGGTAAATCTCTGTAAGAAAATTACCAACGGAATTTTTTTTCCATCAGTAATTACCTACAAAATTTTTTTCCGACGGTAAATTTGCTAAAAATTATTTTTAAAAATTTACCTGTAAAGTGTTTAGTTTCTCTAGTTACCTTCTATTTCTTGGCCAAGACATTCATTGATATAAGAGAAGTTTGGCTAGTGTTTATGGACCCATCTAAGCTTTGCCTCAGTAATAAGTTGCGTCTTGTGGTTAGCTTCCTGAACTTGGTCAGAGAAATTGTTCGAGCCCAAAAAAAAATCTTTGCGAACCACAACTCACCTCGCACTGCTAAAATCAGAAATTTATCACTACCATTTATACCTTAAAATTGTTTTCTAATTACAAAATACACAAATAAACGAAAGTAATTAAATACCTAAATTAACTTTCATCCAATATACGAAAAAAACACATGACAGTAGTTGCATAAATACCTCCACCAAAGGACACGATGACAATGGCTAGAGAAGACAACTCCAACGAGTAGAAAAAAAAATCCACAACAGAGAAACCAGAGAGAAGAAAACCGAAAAGGAGATGCAGGAAGAAGGAAGAAGGAAGAAGGAAGAAGAAAAAGCAGAGGGGGGAGATGTCGGCTGAGCTGATATTTAAAAAGAATTTACCGACGGAAATTTCTGTAGGAAAATTCAAAATTTTTTTATTCCGCCAATAATTCGCGTCTTTTTACCGACGGAGCGAAAATTTCCGTCGCTACATCCATTTACCGACGGAATTTACTAACGGAAATTTCCGTAGGTAAATTTAAAATTTTTTTATTTCACCAATAGTTCCCTCCAAATTTAGCGACGGTATATTTTCCGTCGCTAATGTCCGTTGCAAATTTTGCCGCGACCAATTCCCTTCAAATTTAGCGACGGTATATGTTCTGTCGTTAATTGTTCGTCGCTAACTTATAGTGATTACCGACGGCTGTATTTTTCCGTCGCAATTTTTGCCGCGACGAACTCCTTCCAAATTTAGCGACAAGTATTAGTACCATCGCTAAATTAATCAATTTTAGTGACGGAAATATGCTTTCCATCGCTAATTTTCAACGGTATATTTTCCGTCGCTAAATTTTCGTTGCTAATCCACATTTTTCTTGTAGTGATATAAACTTGAAATTCAGAAACAATAGAGAACACAACCACCAATTGGTTGTATTTCAAATTGTGTTTGGCTCTACAACTTCATAACTTGATTAAAATAGCTTCAAATCGCTCCAAACTTATCTAGATTTGTTCCTTTTTGATCTAAATAAGTGAATTATAACATGAAAACAAAATATAAACAAACTAAGTACCAAAAACAATAAAAACCCTTAAATAAATAAGTGAAATACACTAAATATAAACCTAAAAATAGGAATCATTAAGCACTTATCAAACTTCCTCATACTCAAGCATTTGCTTGTCCTCAAGCAAATGATAATTTAAATTCATCAGTCCTTCAAAATGTTTACCTGTCCTCCATTTCGACATATTTATCCACATTTCGAATCTCAATGCCCAAAAAATCAAACTAGAGTAAAATTATAATCAAACTATTATTATTAAATAAACTCTTATAAGAAAACACCACAAAAGATTTACTCAATTCTTTCAAAGTGTTTAGAGTGAAAGTTATTAAAACTCTCAAATCTATGTAAAGAAGGAATCTTAACCATGTGCTTGTTAATAAATGAAAAGTGCTTGATTTATTATTTACTTATTCCCTAATGCTTAGTGATTAATGTTGCGTTGTGCCAAAAATACTTATTTTGGTTCATATTTTAGTCTAGATACAAGTTAGAGGAATGAGAACCAAAATGAGCTAACTTCACATTCTTGGTATCGTTTTATTGATGTTCGATCTTACTTGCCTTCGTACAAAAAAGAGATAAGTGGGTAAAAATATGACAAAGAATGGAATAATTGGGGACACTATTACTTACAAGGTCATGTATAGGAACATGTAACTCACTAAAAAAGTGTACAATCTCAAAGACACTATTTCAACCATCCTTGTGACCTACAAGCCCATTTGAAGACTTATATGACCGTGTAAGTGAGATACACAGACATATGTCTTGACTGTATATCTAATTGTTAATGTATAACTTCGTGATTTCTGACAAATTGACACACATTGTTGCCTACACGCCCATGTACCTAACAATGTATAATAACACAACCATAATTTTGCAATATAAAAGGACAATTAGGAGGCCAAATAGGGTATGTATAGATTAGAGACACAAAAGGAGGTAAATTCCTTTCCCTTTTAAGAGCTATAAGCAACTAATCTTCTTCTTTCTAGTTTAAAGGGGAAATTAAGGATGGTTAATATGTTTGGGCATTGATCAATCTTAATGATGTTGTTCTTAACTCTCTTTTGGAATTTACTATGTTATTCTCTGTTTAAAGTTTTGGATTTATGTATGAACAATTTAGATAGGTCTGCTAGATTATTCATGTATGGATTCATTGGCATAATCAAGATTGTAATCCATAATTATTGTAAATCCTATTCATGTGCGGTAAACTAATGGTTATGTTTCATTACAGATAACATAAGTTAAATGACCCGAGCTGGTACTACTGTCGCCTGCAACTAAATTCAAAAGAAATTACTTCCGTTAATACAATTTAATGTAGTTGTTGTAAGTGGATATTGTTCTCACGAGGAATCTTAACGGTAAAGGAGTTACGAATTCAAAACAAAACAAAGTAACGAAATTGGGGGGGAGGTTAATTCCCAAAAATTTAGGAAAATATAAGAAAAAATCACAAATCGAAAGAAATAATTGGATTTGAAAATTTAATGAAAAATACCTTGGTTTTCGGGTCACTGATGTTATCACACTAAAATGGATCCTTAATATAAAATTTCAATTATTAATAAACATTCATTGGGGATGTTTTCTCTTAAGTGTAATGACTAGAAACATGTATCCTAGCATTCTTATTAAACAATAACCTAGATATGATCGTAGTTTTAATTGAATAATAGCTTTACGAATCAAGAAACCAATGAGGAAGAGAAATACATGTACGATTCTAACGTAACGTAAAGAAGGTAATCCTAATTGCTACTTGTGATTAGCGAGACTGAACGTCATATTTTGTTAATCTAGTGCTTGAACAAATTAATCCCTAGTTGGGCACCTAGAAATCAACCAATTCAATTAGAAAGAGTAATTTGGAGGATATTCAATGTTCATCAATAACATAAATTTTATTCAAAACATCTCACACATAATAGCGGATAACACGGATCCACTAAACTAAGAAAAGAAGTTTAACTACTCATAATAGAATTGAAAACAAAAGAAATAACAAAGCATATAGTCTCTATCCGTGGTCCTTTACTGAAAAATATGAAAATACTGAAGGAAGAAGTGTAGAAAGCGCAAGAACATCCAAAAGACAAATAAGGCTGACGTGAACAGTGTTTTTTCTCCTCTTAAACTTTTCCAACCCCTCTTCTCTTCTTTCTTTTGTGATCTTCAGTAGATAGTCTTTATCCCTACTTCAAGATGCTGATATCCATTGATAAGATAGCAATATAATCTTCAAAGATTATGAAAATCTCGGATTTAAATTTTGAAAATAGATCTGCAGATTTTTTTTAATCCATAGGCATGCCCACGCTTAGTTACTAAATTGCTGTCAAACTTGGGGTTTCGGATTTTCTTCATTCCTTTTGCATCTTTTTGATTAAATTTCATCTCTAAAGTGTTGAAAACTATCTAAAAACAATTAAAAGACAATTCCATTAATTTTGGATCATATTTTTCACATATTAAAGAAAATTAAATAGAAAATAAACACAAAACAATTACTTAACAAATTGATAGCAAAAAGTCAATCAATTAGACAAGAAACCACAATCTTGGAGCTTGTTTGAGGCTATAGAGTGACTTACGTAATTTTCACACATATGTGGAATAATTAGGATCTACAAATCCTTGAGGTTGGGTCAAGTAAATTGTTTCTTCTAGTGGTCTATAAAGGAATGCATTTGAGATATTGATTTGTTATATCTGCCAACCTTTTGTTACTGCAAAGAAAGAATTAATCTGATCACTGCTAGCTTTATGATTGGACTGTAAGTGTCTTGATAATCTAGTCCAGGTCGCTGGTGATAATCGTTAACAACGAGATGGGCTTTATATCGATCCACACTGTCATTCGCCTTTGGTTGAATACGGGATACCTATTTGTTACCGATTACGTTATAATGAAGTTGTCTTAGAACTATTTCCAAAGTTCTATTTGTGAATGAGGCTTGTATTTCATCGGCCATTGCTCGATGCACTAATGAATTTGATGATGCCTCACTATACGTACGTGGCTCAGTTTGAATTAATGAACTTGAGAAGATTATGGGTTTTAAATTGCCTGTTTTAGCTCTAGTCACCATCGGATGTGTTGGTGCAGTGACTTTGGTTCGTAAGTATTGATCTTGTGACGTTGCCAAATTGTATAAGACAAATATGTTAAGATATATACCCCATATATATTTTATTATTTGGTTTTACAATTTTTCGATAATTGAATATCTAAGATAATATTGATGAGTTTAAAAGTCCAATTAAAGCGGAACAGAATAAAATCTGCTATCTTAAAAAATTGGATAGAGTTAGAACTTTATCTATAGAAGAACTCTTATATGGATTACATTGGTGAATGTTTGGATGTTGTAAAAATTGCTAAAGTGAGAGAGACTTGCGTGTGTGGGTTAGTCAATGTCTTGGTGTGGGTTCATCATAGGTGCATGGGCTAATAATACAAATTGAAGTTAACACGAATCGGTTGTCTTATTGAGTATAAAATGCTTTCACAGGTTGTGAAGACGGAGAATAGTGGCAATGATCAAGTGAGTCGATTTTATAAGGCCTTGTACAAAACTATTATTATTCTTTAACGAAAGTATTGAACTAGGGCTCCACAGATATAGACAAAATATACCTTATTACGTTAACAAATATTTATACTTTTAATTTACCGGAGATTTTGCGAAAACTATATGTCCTTAGGACTTTCAGTGCCTATATATAGAAATAAAAATCTTATTCTTATATAGTAAACTGACCGTACTCGATCCAGTTACATATTTGATATATTACTAAACCTTCATAGTTTAGTTTCTAATGAACTTAAAATCGTTTAGGAATAAGAAGTAAAGGCTGTTCCTTCTGCACTGTTATGCCACACTTTTCATTCATGTCTATGTTTGCAGGATCTTCATCATTTGGAAGAGACCAATCAAAGGAATGCAGTAATGTGGCTAAAATCAACGGAACTTGTCTTGCAGCCATTGGTAATCCTGGACAGATTCTTCTTCCTCCACCAAAAGGTAGTAGCTCAAAATGCTGACCCTTAAAGTCCACATTTTTGACAAGAAACCTTTCTGGTTTAAACAATAAAGGGTCTTCCCAGACTGATGGATCACGCCCAATTGCCCAAACATTCACTAGTAGTTGAGAGTTCTTTGGAACTGTGTAACCCATAATTTTGCATGTCTGAGCTGCACGTCGTGGGATGAGAAATGGTGCAGGTGGGTGCAATCTCAGTGTTTCCTTCAAGCATGCATTCAGATATGGAAGTTTACAGACATCAGATTCCTTTATTGGGTTCGTTTTGATTTCTGTTTTTAGTTCTTGGCGAACTCTCTTCATGGCTTCTTCATTTTTGAGCAGTTCAACCATTGCCCA
>JANVCL010000002.1:24481125-24492580 GCA_026546855.1 Erythroxylum incrassatum | reverse complement strand
ATATTCCGGTTGTGAAATGTTTAAAGTTGAAGTCCAGAAGGGGACTTACAGTTGCAGTTCTTTCTCGTTTTCTTCTCGTTCCTGCATTCTACTTCACTGCAAAATATGGTGATCAGGGATGGATGCTCATGCTCACTTCTTTTCTCGGACTGACAAACGGTTATCTCACTGTGTGCATCATGACAGAGGCACCCAAAGGTTACAAGGTCAGTTGAAAATCACATTGCGATTCACATATAATGATAATCTAGACATTAGTTTCTCAAGAAGATCCAATGAGCTCTTTGGCTTTGTAGGGTCCTGAACAAAATGCTCTGGGGAATTTGCTAGTGGTCTTCTTACTTGCAGGCATATTCTCAGGAGTTTCTCTTGATTGGTTGTGGCTTATAGGGAAGCCTTTCTTCCAATGATGAACAATATGTGTACGTTTGCTAGGCTAGCCTTATAAACACCCTTTATCATCCAATAAAAGCGTAGAGACATCTTCATTGTACCTCGAGAGATTTCTCTATTTAGTATTTGCTATAAGTGTTTTAATCTTTTCTTAATTTTTAAGTCCGATTGTTTTTATCTAAAGAAAATTTCTCTCTTTACTATTTGCTATAAGTGTTTTATTCTTTTCTTAATTTTTAGGTTTGCCTTTTCGCATAGCTTTAAAGAACTTATGTTCACACAATTTATCCAGTGTTATCAAAGCTAATTGACAGATCTCGTTAAGAGATCTCAGACATGTCTCTTGGACGAGAATTGGTCGCTTTTTGTAATTCTAGCTGCAACTTATCAAGAAGGGAGGCAATAAATGTGTATTAAAGATAAACATTATTAAAGACGTTGAGCATATAATATCTTTTAGACATTTTTTTGAAAATGCTTCTATAAATCTTTTATGTTCATTGAGCATCATTTCATTTCAAAGTACTTATGTTTGTTTTGTGGAGTTGAAAATCTCTTATGAATTCTTTATGAATCATTCCTAATAAGGAATTAGTTTTTATAGTTCTAACAATTGCATGTGTCTGTATTAACCAAAGGTTTGGAATTGTTCTCTTAAAATTGTAATCATTTTGGAGACAAATTCCTTCAGGATTTCTTTAAGAGAAATATCTAGCCTTGTTATTTGAAGATCATCATTGAATTCGTGTAATCAATCTTGCCATTTTGTTAGTAAAACATCATCAAAAGTGAACTATAGTCCTAAAGTAGGTTTGTAGATAGGAGTTACTTGTGGTCTCACTAGTTCAGTCCTTGAGTGGTACCAACCACTAATAAAATGGAGAAGTCAAGTGTCACAAATTATTGAGGATCTCAGGTTATGGGATATTCCATTAGAGAAGCAAAACATTTAGTGCTTCTTTGTAGACCAACCTTATAAACAACCTATTACGGATCCATATACTATAAAAATTACGTTTATTTTTGGCATATCTCAGTTCAATGGACAACATACAAAAAAAAAAAAACTATCCTTTAAAGCCTTAGGGACTTTCTTTGGTCTTTGCTCAGGAGAATCTATTAGACCTTCTACACCACTAGTTGTCTTTACATCCATTGGACTTTGCTCAGGCAAATCTATTCCTGGAGAACCTCAAATGCCAGAGTTTGAGATTTCATATAGCCTTATAAACTTGGGTCTAGATACCGTTGGATCATCTTAGTTCTAAACCTTCATCTTTCAGGATGCTCAATACCCAAGTGATGATATTCCCATAATTGACAAAAAAGAGTTAGATAAATTTTTTAAAAAATTAATCATAGAGGAAGTGAGCCTTAGTAAAAGATAGAGAAGAACTAGTGATAATTAGTAAAAGTACGTACGAGTGTAGGAGCTTCCATATCAAATTTGCAATCAAGACAAGAACTTATCAAACAAGAGTGATGATTAAGATTCCTCTTATTCTAAATGTGGGTTCCTCTATTTAAAGTTGCTTGTCTTTATATTTAGATGTCTTTTATTATGCGACTTTGCTCTTATCCATTTATTGTGTGATATGACATCATTCTTTTTTAAAATAGTTTATGTGACATTGTTCTTATCTAGAATAGTTGATGTGTTGTTGTTCTTTTCTATAATTGTTTGTCTTTTGTAAAACTCTTCCATTATACCCAAGTTTTGATTCAAGTTTTCATTCACTAAAAGTTGTGTGTTTTCATATGCTTCCCTATAAAAATCTCTCTCTCCCCTAAAAGCATGATTCTTCAATAAGTTTCCTTATATAACATAAAGATGCGAGTATGCTCTGCATTTGACTTTGTATAAGGATCTTGTGCATCAAAAAGTATCCAACTGATGATCTTGATTGAGTTTTAAGTTATACCGAAAGGATTGGTCAGCTTAGATCCCTAAGAGGTAGGCCTTGAGAGTTAACCCCGTTAAGAGATGAAGGGCTTATGTTTTGACTAGCATACCTAGGGTGAGACCATGACTCACTTTTGATGATATCCCACAAATAAAATAGAGAGATTGACTATATGAGTTCAGTGTCTGCATAGATCTTTAAATGACAAGACAGTTTTCTAAATTCATTCTCGAATGTGATGCCTTTATTAGATTAATGTCTTCATTCTTTTTAAATGTTAATTGAACATAAAAGTTTGAATTTCACTATAATGGGTATAGGTGATCAAATTGGTCATGACTTTCCTAGCAATATTGTAGAAGTTGGTCCCTGATATCTTCATATCCAGTGGGAACATGTTGTAACTCAAAGATGTTACGGTCTTTAGTATACATACATAAAATCTTGTCTATTACAAATTTCTTTTTGCAAGATTTGTAACTTTTCTTCTTGGCAATAAACATCCAACTCAATAAGTATGTCAGGGTTTTGAAGAGACATTGATTGCACTACCTAACTATGAATCAACTAATGATGAAGTCTCTTCTCTTGATGAAGAAGATAAAGAACCAATATACATGATGAAGCAGTCTTATTTGAAGCTAGAGCCAAAAAAGCCGGTAGTAACACGATCATACATCAAACTCCAATTGCTTCTAGGGAAGTATCATAGAACCATCTAGAGCTTCTTCTGATTCAATATCGATTATTACTCTAACATTTTCTCATGAAAAAGGCATTAATGCTCCTCCAATCCATTCTTTCCACCCCAATGGATGTGTAATCGATCTTTCCATTTTATTGATAGGACATCATCAAAAGTGAACCATGGTCCTGAAGTAGGTTTGTAGATATGAGTTACTTGTGGTCTTACTAATTTAGTCATCGACTCAACATTTTTATCCTCTAGTTCAATTTCTGTGTGTGGTTGAGAAGATTGTGGAATAACCATCATCATTTAAGATATGTAAGTGAGATCTGCAAGCTGTTCAGAGCTTTTAGTGCTTCCTATAATATGTGAAAATTACATCAATAATTGCTCAATCAAGCTGCCTAACTTGATTCTTACTTAAGAAGATATATTATTCAATATTATTGTGAACCATACTTCTCTAAGAAAGAAAGAGAATTATGAAAAGTTCAAGAAGAGGTGAAAAGAATTAAGTTAGACATGGCTAAAAAACAATCCAGAGCTATATATGAACCGTATCTCTTGACATTTCTAACCGCAATACCTACTTATAATACTCCATCCTATCCTAAAGCTACTGACTATGGAAAAATCTTCAAAATATCTTACTCGTTATTCTAACAAAACCTTACAAAATCATTAAAACCTTCCAAGCCAAACCCGCCAGAAAAAGACATTTAGTCAACCTCTAAACCTTTACAAATCAAAACACCACTAACTTTTTTAGTAAAAGAAAGACCTTCCCTAAATATGGACACAACAAAAGAACCCATGCCCAATTAAGAATTCATAGCTACCATTCAATTAGTTCTAGAAGACTTTCTGAGCAATATTGTAAGAGATGGTCTCTGCTATTTTTATTTCCAGTAGGAACATGTTTTAATTAAAAATTGTTGCAGTATTTAGTATACATACGAAAATCTTGTTTGTAACAAATTCAAAATTTCCATTTTGATCACATCAGATTATCCACTTAGTCTTTATGATTTTTTTATATTAAAACTTATAAGACACCATGAATTTTGCTTTATGTTGATAGTTCTTTGACATTTTATTAGTATAAGTACCAAATCCTTATTGTAGCCAATACGCATTAAATATCTAATTCTTATTTAGTCAATATCATAATATTTTTTTATTTCAAAGTCATTAATTTATGAAAACTTGACATAAGAAAAAAGATTGTTTTTTTGCTCAAAAACATTATAAGATATTAAGATCAATGTGAATGTTAAGTTTTTAATTCCCTAAATCGATGTAGGTTCCAGCTTTATAGCCACGCATCTTGTCCTATAAGGTCTGGGAGACCTAGATTACTATAAGAAGTAACAACCCAATTATGGTATTACAAAATACTATCCTTACTTCTTTTCTCAACTCTCTTTATCCCCCTCATTTCAACATTTCTATTATAACTACCCTGTTGTACATAAACAATACATGTTTCCTACAAATTGTTGTGACAACTTAGTATTGGAGTAGTCAACCTTAAACAGATAATGGTAAAAGGGACGAGCTATTGAGCTGTGAAGGATTGAAGAGAATCTGAAGGTTTTACTGAAAAACCAAGATAGGGATGAGAAACATTTGATTGAGAAGCAAAACAACACTAAGAGACATGAAAGAGAACTTAGGGAACTTAAAAGCATGTTCCATTAATTCATACAGATGGCCAAAATAATTGAACAAAACTCTCTAAGAAAGGAATCAATGATAAACACCACGGTAGCTACCCATGGGAAGGAGGTGCACACTACACCCACAAGATTCATTAAGATAGAGTTTTATGTGTGTAAAGATAATGGAGTAAGGAACTGGATACACAAGAGCGAGCATATCTTTTTGCTAGATCACAAATTGATGGAGAAGAAGGTAAGAATTACAACCATACACCTAGAGGGAGAAGCCTAAGAATGGTACCAGCTGGTCAATTGACAACAAACCATAAGGGAACCCTGGAGTTGGGAAGAACTAAAAGACTACATTCAACAAAGATTTGATGAGGAGGTGTTGAAAGATCTAGTAAAATATTTCAAAGAACTTTAACAAGAACATTCAGTGCAAGAATATTTTGCGAAGTTTGACTGATATTCCAATAAATTGATATTGCATAAGGAATATCTTATAGGATTTTTCTTAAGTAGATTAAAGCTAGAATTGGAGATTTCTATTAAGTGCCTTGAACCTCAAACTTTACAACAGGCATAGGAAACAAGAAATAGTTTTGAACCATTCGGACAACAATACCTTCTATGAGGAGAGGCAACCAAGTAGGGAACTCGACAAAGGGAGGCAACCACTACATCATCGATAGTGGAGAACTTATAACCTTGGGTTCTAAGGCTTTGCTAAAAAAAGGCTACTATTGACTTTAGGATTGTAAGGGACTCTAATAAGGAGCAGACCAACCAAGCACATCGACCCACTCAAAACCACCAATAGCAAGGAATTAGATAAACAAAGACTAAAGAACTTTTTACTTCTAGTGTGATGAAAGGTATGTCCTTGACCACCGTTGTAGAAACAAGCAACTCTAAATTCACATGATTAAATGTGATGAAGAGATATGAAAATGAATCCTTAAAGAAGAATGAATTCTTAGAGAAGATGAGGTTTATAATATTTCTTTCCAGGCAATGATAGGAGACAGAAACGAGGAATATAGATAAATGTGAGTGATAGGTTACCGCTTTCAAAGGCCCTTATAGATATTGATAGATAACAGGAGTATGCACAATTTTATGAACGAAGTGATAGCCAAAAGAAGTGTTGATTAGGTGGAAAGAATTATAGAGGTTCACATCATAATGGGAGGGGGTTATGTATAAAAAAATGTAGCAAATACCAAAGATTTACATGGTGCATGCAAGGAGTGTCATCACAACCATAACAATTGTAATTCCATTAGGGAGTTGTGACATTGTCCTCAGGGTACAATGGTTAGCAGCACTTGATGTCCTATGTAACTTTATAACAAGGACTATGAAATTTTCATGGGAAGGAAGAAAGGTAACCCTGTCAAGTAATAAGAAATAGGAGGCTAAATAATATCGAGAAAAAGGTTTGAAAAATGTTCCAAGTTAGAGGATTATACATGATTCATCTAACCTATCTAGTGAAACCACAATTTTGACAAATGACTTTAGAGGAGCAGGATCCCTCTATGGATAGATTGTAAGTATTGCTCGTCGACTTTGACACCTTATTCCAATAACCTCACCAGTTTCCTTTTAATTAGACTCAAGATTATAGGATCAACCTCAAGGAAAAAATAAATGCAATCAATGTTCGCTCTTACCATTATTTACGAGAACAAAAAGATGCAATTGAAAGGGCAGTGTTGGAGCTCTTATAGCAACGCTTCATTCAGAGAAGCCTTAGTCCCTATGCCTCTCCTGTAGTCTTGATGTGATAAAAAAATTCATGGAGGATTTCTATTAACTATTGGGAGTTGAACGAATCTATGATAAAAGACAAGTTTTCAATTCCTATAATAGAGGAATTGTTTAATGTACTCTAAAGTTTGAGTTGGTACTCTAAAATGAACTGCGAGTCTAGCTATTACCATACAGGAAGAGGGCATTGAGAAAACTACATTCACAAAGGGCACACTATAAGTTCCTTATGATGCTATTTGGTTTAATGAATGCACCTTCCACCTTTCAAAGATTGATGAATGAAATATCTAGGCCTTTCCTTTGAAAATTTATACTTGTTTTTTTTACAACATTTTGGTTTACAGTTGTGATTTCTAGCAACACGAGTGTCATTTGAGAGAGACCTTGACATTTTGCAAACACACTAATTACACTTAAATGAAGCTATATGCATATTTGGAGCCATACAATTGGAGTATTTAGTTTAAGCAATCTTCGACGATAGGGTGGTGACAAATTGAAGGAGGGTCAAGAAGGTTAAAAATTGGCCCACTCTAAAGTCTCTCAAGGAGCTACGGGGATTTCTTAGGTTTACAAGCTACTATAAGTGTTTCATTCATCTCTATGCTTATATGACCTGACCTTTGCAGGACTTACTCCAAACCTCAATTGTGGGTGAGTGGGCTTAGGAGCGCTATAGCAATTGACCTTTAATTCTTTAAAGGAGGCCCTCTCTTCTGCCCTAATCTTACCTTACTCGACTTCCTCAAATTGTTCGTCCTAGAAGCAGATGCAAGTGAAATGAGAATTATAGTTGTGTTACAACAACAAAAACATCCCATAGCATACCAAACCAAAACATTGGCAAACAAACATCGAGATTTATCAACTTGCAAAAAGGAGTTCTTAGCCATTGTTACAGTAGTAAAATAGTGGCATTACTATTTGTCCAAACGGAGGTTCTAAGTACAGATGGACTATAAGAGCCTTAAGTTCTTGATGGAACAAAGGATCATCACGCCCTTCGAACAAACATAGCTTTCGAAGCTCTTCGAATACAACTTTGAAGTAGTGTGCTGTAGTGGAAAAGAGAACCAAGCGGCTAATGTACTGTCTCTTGTGAGTAATGTTGAATTACTTGCTCTTTCTATTTCTAAAGTAAACACAAGAATCCAGGAGGAAATTCAAAATAGTTAGAGGAAGGATATAACAGTCATGAATATAATCCAACAAGCTAAAAAGGTGCCTTAAACTCTAGAAACTATGAGTGGAAGGGAAGATTTGTTGTAATGAAAGGGAAGGGGTTCGACGAGAGTTTGCATTGGAAATTAATATCTATAAGCCATGAAAATCACTGGGGGGACATTTGGGAGTAACTATCACAACAAACTGACTACAAAACCTCTTCCACTCGTAGGAATGGGATGAGATATGTGGAACTATATTAAGAACTTTATTGTTTGTCAAAGAAATAAACACGAGAATGCATAATACCCAGGGAAGTTACAACCATTGCCGATTACAAAAAGAAAGATGTGAGTATGGATTTTAAAGAAGAGCTCCTACCCTTGTGTGGGAAAATAAGAATCATGGTGGCTGCCGATTGCTTTAATAAGTATGGTCACTTCATCCTCATCAAGCATCCAACAAGCGTGACAGACATAATGAAGTTATTTTTGGACCACGTCTTCAAGTTGCATGGCACGCCTGAGCAGATCGTAAGTGATAGAAATCCCTTTTTTTAAGCAATTTTTAGAGGGAATTCTTTAGGTTACAAGGGCCAATTTTTGATTTTTTTCAATAGCATATCACCACATACGGATGAACAAACCGAAGCAATTAGTTGTGCCTTGGAGACCTACCTTTGATGCATTATTAGCGACACTCCAACAAGAAGGGCTGAGTGGATCACCTTGGCAAAACATTGGTACAATACCACATTCTAGGAAATCACCAACTCCTCCCGTGCACATACCTTACCTAGTTGGTGACTCCACGAACTGTTGGACAATTTTGTCGTTTCCCATAAAGTCGGACAACTAATAATTGCATTTTTGGGTTTTCAATAAATAATCGGTTAAGTTACGTAATTTGGTCCAAATAAAGATAATAAAGTGGCCCAATAAATGATCTAAATCAATGGGTCAAAGCCCGGGTGAAAAATAGATCCCTTTTAGTATGGACATGGTCCATATTGGCCTTGTGATGGGGAAGACCAATATGGAAGTTATATATAAAGGTTAAGTCTCCTATAGTTGCTCATATCAATCGTAATCATAAGGATTCTCTAACCCATTAAAAGAGCTTAAGTTTTGAGAAAATTGGAAAAGACCTAAACCTTGTGTCGGGAAACACTTTTCATTAAGGTCTTGGGAGATTAGTGATCGTTTGGAACTCGGAAATGGCATCAGAATCAAAGATGGAATCGAAATAAGGTATTCTGCATTACCTTCATTTTTAATTCTTTCATGTATGAAACTGGTTACGTAATAAGGTCTGTACTACGTATTACATGTGGTATCAAAGTGGTTACGTGATCGGATTGCCGGAAATGAAGCTTTTTCAGTTTTTCATCTCATATGGTTTTCATCCAGTTTTGACTCATTTTTTAGTTTTTTTAATGTATATAATTATATAAAAGTAGTATACATAAGGCTAGTTGTGAAAAACATATCAAAAATAGGTTGAACAGAGCAAAAAATGACATCCCAAGATGCTGGAAATTGTCTTCGATGTTGGTAGAAGAGAAAAACGTTAGGCACGTGTAGCTGCTATAGTAGCCATGGGTAGCGGTGTACAAAGGCACGTGCAATACAAGCGCCAATTGCATGCCAACAAGTCGTTCTAACGGGTGATGGACGCGTGTCACACTTGCACCGCACACGCCACATTCGTCCATACATGTGGCATGTCGGATGGGAGACACGTGGTAGTGCGTGCATTGTTTATGTGTAGGGAACGTGTGACGCGCATGCCCCAGACGCATCTAGTGCGTGTCGGTGCGTGCGTGTGTAGCCCACATGCGGCTCCACACTATACGAACTGACGTGGTGCGCTATGTGTTGACGTCAGCCGTATGGGCTGTACAGTGTTTTTTTTAAAACACATAAATTTTAGATTTTCCGTAAGGGTCCCCATAGTGTTTTTGGTCAGTTTTCAGGTTCAAAAAATTTATAAAGTAAGTTTTCCATTTTTCTGGATTTATTACATTAGTAATAAATTAAAGTTTAACTCCAGAAAAAGGAATTAAGGTATTCTGAATCTTATTTTGAGTGAATTTTCATGCTTTAGATATCACATGAGAGAGATGCTTCAAGTTTTTGTGTCTCGGGTCTTATGTTTAGTGTTCGGGATTGCATGATAGTCGATCGAAAAAAGGAATTGAGACATTCAGAAGCCATTTTTAATTGAATTTTTGTGCAACAAACTTGCCATAAGGGATACACATGAGGTTTTCATGTCTAAAGGTAGTCGGTTCAGTGTCTGGTGACGCACAATAGTCACTCTACTGAGAGTTTTCTTTTACAAACGTCTCAAATGAAGTTTTCAAAGAATGTTGTCAGCATAAGTGTGTGACAATGAGATTGTGCATTCGGATTTTTGCGTTTATCGATGTTACATTGTCATATGCCATATGCTCACAAAGAATGTGAGGTTAACATAAAGATGTATCCCTTGTGTTTACGAACTTTTTGAGTGTTGATAAGGATATAGCTACCATAATGGCCTTTCGAGTTAGTATTTTGATTTGTTCTGCTTATATGTTAGGAGATGTCTCTGGTCTAATGTTTGGTTATTTTGCCTACAAATGTTGGCCTTATATGAGATTTTGAGATGTGCATAAAGGCATTAGATAGAGGAAAGTTGTTGCTTGAATGATCTATTCACCCACAGGTGGTAGTGTCATGAAAGTTGATGATTTATACTCTGATCGCTTTTATGTGAAAGTCTAGTTGCATATATTATGTATTCAGCCCACATGTGTTTCATAATATGTGTGACCGGATTTTCAGTAAAGATACTATTTAACGGCTTTGAGTATCTCTATTGTTGGACCTTGATTTTCTGAATTTGCCTGAATTGTTTAAATAGTTATTTATGTTTTTTTATTGGTTTATTTTTTAATGTTAGAATTGGTCCTTAATTAGAATTGGAGGGAAGGATTAGAAATTGGATTGGAATGAAGTGTTAGGATTTAGTTAGAATTGAACCAAGTTAGCTTAAATGGTGGTTAGAGCCATAAAAGACCAACTAAGGGCATAGTTGGAAAGTTCTAGTAAGTGGGGGGTATAATGGGAAGACAAAGAGTAAAACAAAAGGAAAAAGTAGGAGAAGAAGAGGGGAGTGTCGTGAATGGCCAAGAGAAGAGAGAGAGAGACGTGAGGGAGAAGAAGAAAAGAAGGAAAGAAGAAGAAGAAAGCTTCCAAGGTAAGTTTTCATCTTTTTCTTGCTTTAGTAGAAGGAAAAAGGTTGTGTTTGGTTGAAATAAAGAAATCCTAGAGAGAGAAAGGGGTTTGTGTTGGAAATGGTTGGAGGAAGAAGAAGATAGAGAAATCCATAGGACTTTTGGGTTTCTAAGCTAAGTTTGGAGTTTTCTAACCTATGGGAACCATGGCTAGGTTAGATTGGAGTTTGATTAGGGTTTATTGCATTTTACTGAGATTAGGGAAATTTCGGGAATTTCCTATTGATGGAATTTATGAAATTTTGTTGGTTGTTTTAGGAAATCAAGAAGCTATTCAAGAGCAAAAGGAAGGGAACCATTGCATTTGGATTTTCAAGAGTTAAAAGGTGGGTAATTTATTTATAGTTATTGTGTAATGGGCAAAATGCCTTGTTTATGTGTGTATGCTTGATTTTCCAATTGTGAATTGCTATGATATGGAAAATGCTTTATGATGTGTTTTATGCTATGTCATGCATTAAAACATGTATGACATTTTGAAATGATTGAATTGTGACAATTATCATGTTATGTCATGAAAGATGAATGACTTTTTGTATGATGAGTTATGACCATGTCATACCTTGAAAAAGGTTATGACATTTTG
>JANVCL010000002.1:24418469-24428664 GCA_026546855.1 Erythroxylum incrassatum | reverse complement strand
TGACTCTTGTTTCATTCTTGCGAATTGAATTTAAGGTTTGCTACTTTAGGTTATTGCCAAAAGATCATGCAAGATGCGATCCTATGGAATAACTCTAGGAAAGCAAATTAAATTTAATTCAAAAGAGAATTGAAAATAGAGGAAGGTCATTTAATTTAGATCATTGAGTCCATAAAAAGTATTCATAGATGGTCATCGTCTCTTTAGGAGAGAACTTGAATACAGTCATGACTTAAAGAAACTAAATGAGATCAAAGGAAAAAAACAAATGCGAGATATGACCTAGGGTATAGCATGCAATGTCTACTCAAGGACAAATAAGTCCTCGGATCAAATTTGTTAATCGAGATGCCATATACCCCTAACAGATATATGGCACTGTGCTCTCGTCGTATGCTGATCACACCGGTTATTGAACAAGTATGAGAACTTCAAAGAGTTTGTTTGTTTGTTGTTAATTAGATTAAAACCCCTCATGTGTGAGTGGGAGATAATGTATTATATACACCCATGAGGGGTATTAAAGTCATTGTCCCTTACATAACTACCAAAGGTAGTTAACGGTGTAGCAATTAAAAACACTACAGACAAAAACAAATGGTCTCTAATCTGTAATGTACGAAAAACACTTGTCAAAAGAAGGAGAGAAAACTTCTAGAAAACAAGAGAAGGCAATAACAGTGCTTTAACCGGTGGAATTATATCAAGAACCCAAGGATGTGATTTCTGTTTTTCCTACGCATATATCATCGATCCTTGGAAGATGCATAATCTGTGTGGTTATGTTTTGTGTTTGATCTGTTCATTTTATACTAACATTTACATTTAAGACACCAAGGATTTTGATACAAACATTTGTAGCTTTTCCTCAGGGATAAACTGCCTAAGGCTCTGAATCTGTGAATAACTATGACTACTTTGGCGACCGATCTCTCATTTTGATCTCAAAATATAATGATCAAAATTTTCACGGTGTCGTTTATTATTTTGATGTATGACTGTACGACTCTACTTGACACTACATCAACCCTTCTTTCTTTTAATAAAAATATGTTAAGACTAAATATTTATTAATAAATATATATATAATAAAATAATTAATATAATTCGAATGAAGACCTCTTGGAAATAATAGTTTTTTATTTTCGAGATATGCTTAAAATCTTGTTTTTATTTTTATTATTAAATTAGCCAAAACAAAATATTTTTGATATGTAAGTTACCTACAAAAGTCAAATGATTCAAAAAAATAAAAAACTTTATCTTAAAAATATAAAACTATTTATTATATTTCTATTTTTATATACGATATTTATTTAAAAGGAAATTAACTTTCATTTAAGTCTTTTAAAAATATATTTATTGATAAATATGTAGTAATTTAATTATTTGACAATAATTAATATATTTTATTATTTTGTATATTAAAATATATTCTATTTTTCTAAATTATATTATTTAAAAATAAAAAGTTCATCCTTCCACAAGACTAAATATTTATTGTATAAACTATTGAAATTATAACTAGTTGATCGGTTTCGGGTTGGACAAAACCTTGTGATGTCTAACTCTGTATTGCATAACATCCAACATTCATTAGTTTGAAATAGAAAAAAATGAAGAGTGTCCTGACTCCTGCCCCCCGTCTCAGAAATTTTTTTTATCAAAAGATACTAATAGACTATAGTTTCTTTTTGTATACATCGCTAATGATGCATATCAAAAACTACAACTAACAAATTAAAATAAACTTGAACGGGTTTCTAAATTTCTAAGTAAGAGGTATACATCACCCGCTCTTTTGCCTTAAAAAAGTCTGCTTACATATATATGCTTATTTTCATTTTTAGTTTGATGGGCTTGATATAGAATGAATTGTGGTTATGTAGATTTTCTATAAGCTCTGTATGGCACTTCTCATCATACTAATGACCCTTGTTTATAATTTTATTTTCATGAAAATAATAATATTTTATATCCTCTTTTTCCTTAAAAAATTCTTTCTTGCACCATACATTTTTTTATTTTTTTCTTCAAAATTCTAACTTTAATAATATTTAATTTCACATTTTAACTATTCATAATAGAACCAATATATATGTACTTTTTAATTCTTAAAATCAACAGGTAATTATACGTTTTTAAAATCTCACTAATCATTTACGCAGTAATCACCTTCTAGTCTAATCAAGGGAGAGTTAGCTCAAACCTTTGGCCTTCGCTGTGAATCGTCCTCTCCAACCCACCTGTATCTAGATAGCTTCAAGTTCGATGCTTCATAAATATCTTTTTCACCGGAGCCAATCCACTTCTTACATTCCTGCCTGATCCCCATCTCAAAGCTCGCATAGCTAGGTCATTTACCACCGCTTCACTCCACCCATGGATCCATCTTCCAAGAAATCTATCGGCATCGATGCAAATGAAGACAGGAACGCTGTCCAATCACCTACTTGCTCTTTCTTCCAGAACATCAACAAGGTGTGATCAGCGACCAAGAGGTCCAAATTAGCTCTCCAGGGAATTCTAAAACCATGGATGACCTAATGCCACCTAGCCATGAACCACCATGGACCCACCGACACCAGATCACCTGTGCCACTGATGCTAGTCCTATTCTGTGTCAAATTTAAACTGTTGACGTTTTAAATCTGACACAAGAGTAGCGTTAGTGGCAAAGGATTTTAACTCGTTTTAATTAAACCAAACATCAATGTCTCAACTTATTTCACTTGAGCTAAACTGATTCCTTGTCTTTCTTTGAATTTGCTTCCCGCCTCAACTCTTTCCTTCCACTGTTAATTCATGGAACAACTCCATCCTAGATCAAGCTTTGGGATTCTTAAAGGCTAAGGTATGCTCTGCAACTCTCTCGCATGCTTTCTTGTACGGTTGCTCTTTTTCTCTGACCATTTTGGGTTCTTCTCTTTGCACAAAAACATAATGACAGTGATTGTCTAAGTACCCCCTAGAAAAAGAGGTTTAGAGGTAGAGAGAGACAAGAACTCCCTGGTCTATTTTTATTTTGTGGGTTTGATTTCTTGGAGTAACCAACTTTGTTGGTGAGAGATGGAAATTATGTATTACGATAGCATGGTCAATTTAAGAAGAAGCAAAGTCAACTTAAGACGATGCAACGCTTAAGACGAATACGATCAACTTAAGATGAAGCAAAGTCAACTTAAGACGATGCAACGCTTACGACGAATGCAGAGTCAACTTAAGACGAAGCAAAGTCAACTTAAGACGATGCAACTCTTAAGACGAATGTGGAGTCAATTTAAGATGAAGCAAAGTCAACTTAAAACGATGCAACGCTTAAGATGAATATGGAGTCAACTTAAGACGAAGCAAAGTCAACTTAAGACGATGCAACTCTTAAGACGAAATGATCTTACAAAGGATACAACTTTACAAACGATACATCCCTACAGACGATGCATCCTTACAGACAATATGACATCATCACAGACGATGTGACGTCATCAACGATACGTCTTTATAGACGAATCATTCCTGCAGACGATACACACTTACAGACTATATGACGTCATCACAGATGATGTGATGTCATCACAGACAATATGTCTTTATAGACGATATCACTTGATACTCTTAAGCAATTCCCCTTCTAAGGTAACTTTTGAACATCTAGGTCAAAAGTTTCGTACTATATACCATTGGAAAGCTAAGAGAAAGGCATACAACTTTCCAGAAGGCACATTTGCCTATTTCTACCTAGATTAATCCGGATCTTTCCTTGGAGTCCGAACACTAACTTTTGCCTTATGCAAACTAAACGATGAAATGTATAAACTTGAAAGAAAATCATGAGCCAAATGCAAATCTTATTCCATTGACATAAAAATGTAAGAGTTTTTACAAAGCCTTAGAGGGCATTTCAAGCCGTAATTACATTAAGGTCTCAAAATCCCCAAAATACAAAAATTACATAAATCATGAGTTGCTCAAAATGCAACTAAAGCCTTGCTTTACAGAAATGACTTCAAATACAAAATATTTCAAAAGTGAAGTGATGCATTGGCTATTGACTACTTGATCTCTTGGTCATCACCTGCTTATGGGGAGGAAAATGGGGGTGAGCTTAAAGCACGTGGGTAACAATTTTATAATTAGTAACAAGCAAAACCATTTAGAAACTCATTTCATGCAGAAATTCATGCTTATGCAAAATGAGTATGCACCATTTATATCAACTTATTTTGAACATATAGCATATCAAAACGTCAGGAGCACATAAGCATAACAAAATGGTCTGGGTAAGTCCATAAATATGACGCACTACACATTTCCACTTAATGGTCCTGTGTAGCCATAAACTTAAGGAAGTCTATGAAAGAACTCCGTGCCACTAGTGGGCAGGCGTAAGAAGCCTATAACTTGGTCAATATGCACGTGACGATTCTTGAGGGACTACCACAAACCCACATAACATATATTTCATGAACTTGTAAGCTTGTTACCCAAAATGTCACTTCTTCAAAAACTTGCCTTTCATGTACTTGTTATATCTTGAAAATCCTTTCCGAAAATATGATTTCATGAACATGTATCTTTGCAAAGAATCATTTTCAAAAAAATTTCATCGATCATGAACACAATTTATGCAGCAATCATATAGCACCATCTTACAACATTTAAAAGGCAATAAATTCACATGAATAAGGTAGTTGAAAAAAACCATTTACTGTTAGTTCTTGAAAGAACTTTAATGGCTCATTACTTAATTGTAAAAGTGAAACCCACCTTAAATTTCTTGCTTAAACGCTTGCTTAAGGATGTCTTTCCTCTTGCTCCTCTTGTCTTCCTTGATTCCCTTTTCATAGACAAAAGCCCCAAGTTTACATGGGTTTTCACTTGAAAATCCCTTAAAGCACAATCACTAAAATTGGTTCTAAAAATACCTAAACTCATGCATTTCCTAAGCTTCATAAACCAAAACCCTTGCAAAATCCAAAGCATTAAAATGTTCTTACCTTAAACCTTTACCAAAAGAAGAAATGTTTGGTTCAAAAGAAAGCTCTTGTCTTTCTCTATCTTTTTCCTTTCTTATTCAACCTCAAAATCTCACTAGAAAGCTTAGGAAAAGAAACCCTAGCTCAACTCTCTTCTTTTCTCTACAACCACTGAAACTCACTTCCTCTTTCTTTTTTATCTTATTTTCGTGCTCCCTCTCTTCTTTCATTCCTCACTAACGTTTTTGTCTTCTAAAATGTAAGACAATAATTCCATCTTCCCAATTTTCCTTTCCTTATAAGCTTATGCCTTACTAAACTTAAGTCATCTTCCAAAACTACCCTCGAATATTCTTATTACCTTAGCATTTTAATTTCATTAACCCTTACAATAAAATCATAATAACCTTGACATAGTAATGATCTCCAAAATTTATCCATCATAACCCCATAATTCATTTTTAAATCATGCTTAATAATAAAAAATCGGGGGCCAACAAGAATGCTTTTCACTTTCAAAAGATAGGCTATTAACAGATTTTCCCTACAGATTTCAGACTTTCATCAATCCTGGAAAATGCATCATTAGAAGGCATAGCTTGGTGAGCTGATTGAAGTTGGCAATTCTCTAAGCCAAGATTAGTTGCCTAGTAAAGAAATCCCCGTTTGATAGTTAAACTTATATATATATTATTATTACTACATCCAAGCAAGCAATACATATTTTAGCAGTAGATGTTTAAAGGCATTAGGAGACCATCGAGAGAAATATCAATTTGCAATTGCAAGCTTACTCTGCTCCCAATGAGGTAAAACCCAAAGAAAAATCAGTTTTTAAAAGATGAATCTTACAAGAGTCAGTTTTTAAAAGATGAATCTTGCTATCATGGAAATCCAACCAGGGATGACTTTTTAGGAACAAATATGCATCAGAATAGGCTACTAGTTGCAGAAAGTGTAAGAAATTAGCCAATCAAACAAAACTAATAGACAAGACCCAAGGAAGATCAAGAAAACTTTTCTCAATAACATCAAAACATTGTTACCTAAGATAAACCTTAGAAGAAAGTAACAATGAAGGTAACAAATAGTTATCAATTCCCATCCATTTAGGTATCAGATTTGTCTTAAATTACGAGCAAGCAAATATATTCAGTTAAACACATAGCTAAAGGCAGATTGTATCACAGACAGCAGCAGATCCACAATTCCCATCATTTCCTTCTTTGAACAACATTGGGATAAGTTCCCTGAAGTACATATCACAAACTTTCTTTATATTAATTGAATCAGTAATTGGATGCAGTAATTGTTTCATATCATGGTTAAGAAGAAATTAACACCATAAATTTATGAATGTATACCCAGACGCGCACAACAGACACACACATACACGGAGAGAGAGAAAGAAAACACGATTTACCAAATATTAGGTATTGCAATTATCAATGTAGTATCTGAGAATCTTACCTGTGGATACTGCAGAGGTGGCAACAGTGGCTCAAGTAAGTCATTTGAGAAGCTAGCAACCAATGCATGTTTAAAATTCTCTAGAATTGAAATTTATTGCCACTGAATCTCCTATACTAATTCGAATGCTATGAAGTTAACACAGTTGATGATAAGTGTATTAATAATGAAGGATCCAACCTTCAAATCCTTTATGTTTGAATACCCAAGTAAATATAGTCAAGAAACTTGTTAACAATTGGTTACTCAAATTTCCCCCCTAAGCAAGATCGAGATTAAGGAGAAGATAGACTCAAATGATGGGAGAGAGTGACAGATATAGATAGGGAAAATAAGTTCTCTCCTTCAACCTTCGGTACTAGGTTACCTATAAAGGAGATACAGATAGGGGCATAGAGCAGTTCCTTGTAAGAAAAAAGGAAAGTAGATCTAGGAAGAGGTTGGTAAAGAGCATACCTAAATGCATGAAGGAGACATTCCATGAATTAAGAAATAAGGAGGATGGAAAGAGTTGAGAGCAAGATCGAAGAAGTAAAGCGAGAAGCAAAATCAAAAGGAGGGGACATTGGTTGGGCTTAGGTAAGCATGAAGCTGAGATAGGACGTTGGTTTTAATTAAAATGTCGACGTTTTAAATCTGGCACAAAATAAGATCAACGTTACTGGCACAAACGATCTGATGCCAGACCCTCTCCCCTCTCCGAAGTCCATCCCCTTCACTCGTCTATCATTGCACAGCTTCGCTTCACTAGCACTAAGGAAACATCTATTCCATCGTCTTAAAAGGAATAGTCTTCATTGGCTCTGTAAGTAACTGTATTCGAGTTTGGAGGTAACTGGATTGCATTGAGAAGGGCTACGTCAAAGCGAGCTCTGGTGAAGACCTGGCTATTTTAAGTCATGGTAATACGCTTTGCTTCGCTCAAAAAGACCATAGGATCATAATATTGAACTTTACTTTTTCTGAGAACTTTGAAACTAGAAAAGTCTCTACATTCCCTGAAAGAAAGTCATTAACCATATTCCAAAAGTCAAGCAAATAATACCGCAAGTATTGTCTCTCTTGCATGGCCTATTATCATGCAGAAGGGCTTTTATATATTGGCTTTTTTGATAGAACAACTACAGTCTGGAGGTTCCTAGATAAAAAAAATGTGGGGATGTGTTTTCACCTGCTCTTTTGATGGTTCAGTTAAGGTAACAGGGAAGGGTGTATTAATAGAACTTCCGTATTCTAATTATGACTCTAAAGTTTAACTATCACTAGTGAATGCCATAGCCATAAGCTTTTCAATTAACAACTTCCATGTCTATTCGGGTTCTTCAGATGATTGTAGGGAATAAAAATGTAGATGAATAGATATTCCCTCATCATAGTCAAGGCCATTATCTTGAAAGTGATTTTAACAGGACTTTGAAGTAATTAGAAATAACGGTCGCTTTTCAAGGTTATCACAGAAAACTCTTGCAAGCTTGCACTCATGGGCAAGAGAGTGGAATATGCACAATGGAAGGTTAAGGAACCAGAAAGAAGAAAAAGAAAGGAAGGTCTGTAGAAACTTGGTGTATAAAAGCCAAGAATAGAATAACTGAAGCGGAATATTAGAAAAAGATCAAGCAATTGTAACGGAAAGAATAATTGAGAAGCTACAAAACCAATGAATGTAGATTCAATAAATTTGCTATATAGATTGGGTCCAAAAAGATAACCATATTAGCTTACAACTTGCAAGTTGGGTCGTGCCTTGCCCAAGAGGGTAGGCATGGCATGTGCGTGGAATACTATACCAAAGACCCAAGCAAACAACTCAAATAAGTAGAAAAAATAACCATAATATAAAGAGGTACAATGTCCCTTACCTAACTAATGTAAAACTAGCAAATGTTAGTGGAATAATGGGAAACAAGCAATATGAAAAAGGCATAGTTGCTGTCATTATTCCAACAATGATACCAGAAAGAACATTATCCTGTAGGATTAACCATTGCGGATTCTTACAAGGGCATCGCTTTGTTATACTCTATCTAGTAGCCATAGAGAGAATGATATTCAGTGGATCTGAGGATAAAACAATCATGTTTGGGAAGAGAGAAGAAGGAAGCCATTTTCATGAATGCATAGTAGTTTTAGATGGGCATAGAGGATGTAAGAGATGTATGATTGTTTGTTTAGATATGGAGAAAGTTGCACTAGGTTTATTGTGTATAGTGCTAGTTTAGACCTTTATAGTGAAGGGAGAATCTTAGAGTGATTAGTAAAAGTTGCTCCTTTATGACCATAAGGTTACAAGTTCCAATAGCGGAAACAATCTCTTTGTAAAAATTACAAAAGAAAGGATTTTACAAAGAGGATGCGTATATTGATAGCCCTCTATCAATCCTCGCCAAGTGGAGAACCTTGTGCACGGAGTATATTAACTTTATTCAAGCTATGGAAAGTTAAGGTTTTGTGTTGGACCCCGAACTTTTGGTGGAAAAAAATCAAAATAAATGGAAATGAGTGTTTTTGAATATAAAGTGTGTATAGATGATTT
The DNA here is from genome assembly GCA_026546855.1 of Erythroxylum incrassatum. Taxonomy (NCBI): domain Eukaryota; kingdom Viridiplantae; phylum Streptophyta; class Magnoliopsida; order Malpighiales; family Erythroxylaceae; genus Erythroxylum; species Erythroxylum incrassatum. Next base: position 24,419,685 of record JANVCL010000002.1, on the reverse strand, counting down.
TGTGCCTTAAGAAAAATTAATGAGGACAAAATTAATTAGTTTTGATGGCTTCAAGATTTGAGAAGATTCGTTATGGTTATAAAAAGGAAGTGGAAAATCAAGAAATAAAGAGACGAAGTGTGAAAAATTGGAGAATTGAGAAAGTTGACTTTTTGGTCACTGAGAGTTGACTTTTTTTATTTAGGCGGAATTTGAGAAAATGACCTACATGAAACTTGTAGATTTTGTTAAGAGCTTTTCGTAGCCATAAAGTTTGATATTTTTCGATATCGGAAGTGAAAGTTATGATTTTTCGAAGTTAAGTGTATTTTGTTTTGGTTTTGAAAATGCTCTAAGTGTAGGATTGTGTATGTTGTGCTTTGAGGCCAAGCGCCGTATTGATGTGGTTTGAATTGGAGAAAGTGGCCTTAATGAAAGTTGTAGCTTATATTCCCAGCTTTTTATCTCCATAAAGTATGCAATTTTTGGATGTGGAAATTGAAAGATATAAAATTTGAAAGTTTGAATTTTGCTTAGGTAGTGTTTAACAGGGCAGAATCTTTGAGTAAAAAATTGACCTAATTAGAGGTTGAAATTGCCTTTAAGTACTTCATGAAAGTTTTAGATTATGTTTTGATCTTTCCATTTATGTAAAGTATACAATTTTTGGACCATGGAATGTGAAGTTATGATTTTTGGAAGTTTCTGTTACTGTTTTGAGATGACAAGAATAGGACAAAAAATTTGATTGGAAATTTGACTCCCTTAGAGGCCAAATTGATTTTTCTGTCCTTCATGGAAATTGTAGAGCTTCCTTTGAGCTTTCTATTGATGCCAATTTTGTCAAATTCGCAGTTCGGGATCAAGAGTTATGATTTTTTAGAAATTCGGTTATATAAATATATTTGAAGTTCTGTTATTTTGCCTATAATCCCACCCTTTTGCAATCTTTTGCTTATAATTTCTTCGTCCGACATTCGATTGATTTGGTTTTTAAAGCGTTGGATTCCTAAGACATCCCTCTATCTGTCCATGGAAATTTATGAATTTTTGAGATTTAATGAAGGGTGATTGATTTAATCAAATTGAGTTAGATAACTTTCTGAACATGGTTCAGTATTTTGTGTAATTTTTGATCTGTGGAGATCCGATTGAATTGATTCTTAAGGAAAAATAAAATATAGATTTGGGGCTAGAAATCATATGAAGGAGTTAGATTTCAATTTAGCTCCTAAGA
>JANVCL010000002.1:24362669-24412114 GCA_026546855.1 Erythroxylum incrassatum | reverse complement strand
TTATTATTATTAATTTTATTATACGAAATTAATTATCTTATTATTATTAGTATTAATTATTATTATAAATTTTGTAATAATAATAATAATAATAATTAATTATTGTTGTTGTTGTTGTTATTAATTATTATTATAAATTTTGTACTTATTATTATTATTATTATTGTACATGATTATAAAATAATTTTTTCTTTTTATTTTTTTACAATAAATCCATGTTTATAATATTATTGCTCACTCTGTGAGCGCTCATATTCGTTAACGTAATAGCTACCTTTAATTTCAATGTAGAACATTAATTTCAATGTAAGTACTCATATTTTGATGTTGTTTTATGCTTTATATTTCATTTTAAATATGATATGAAAAAAAGTATTATATTATTTTTTATTCTCATTAATGCAACAAACCAAACAACATTATTGATATTAATACAGAAACCCAAGTTACAAACCAAACATCATTTTTTATTTTTCATACCCATTCTCATTCCCTTCTACTGTTATACCCATATCCATATCCAACCTCGTGCTCAAACCAAACGCCTCCTTAGTTGTTGCTTATCTGAAATTTTATAGTAACAAATTTTTATTTTGATGCCTTTTAAAATATATGACAATAAATTACTATTAATGTTGCATATTAATATTATTAAAGGACACATTTTAAAATCCGTTGCATTATATTAGTTTTAATCAATACATTTTAAACTGTTAATGTTGCATAAAGCATTTTTTGCTGTAGTGTAAGCAGAATGGTATGTTGCATGAAGTTAGTTATATCGACTCGGATGCTGAGTAAAATACTAGTGGACAAGAAGCTATGCATATTGGCCACACACAACGAAGACCTATAGGTAAAATAGATCCCTCTATACTTAATAAAAACTAACAGCCTATACATCATCAAATCAAAGCCACAAACCTCCTGGACCTTAAGGCAGATCCTTCTCACAGGAGAGTCAGTTCACCAATCAATTAAACGCATTATATGCAATGGCTATAATACTTACTTCTACTTTGATAATTGCCGTGAAATGGGGCCTCTACATAAGCTCAACAAATTGTCACACCTCAATTCTATCATCCATATAAGCCGGGTAATTAATACATAACAATGACTAGGATTGGCCTTTTTACTCCGTAAAGGGGTTATCAAGGGATTATAGATAGGTTTCCTACATACTCAATGGACTCAAATAGAAAATATACAATCATCTTGACTAAGGACAAATCCTCTAAATTCACTACTAAGTCTTGTAAAAGATCTTGTCAGAACCTCAGGATAAGGTAACTTGGTCAGGACTGGTTTAGAAGAAACCAGTGTGTCTTTCTCATACTTTTATATACTATGGCTTACTACTTCTAGTAGACTTGGCACTAAGAATAATATTGAATTCCCACTACCTAACTCACTACATGCCTTCTGCCTAACTGTAAAAGAGGACCTATATTGTTTATTCTTCGAAAGCTACCATACTTTAGTCATCTAGGATTACATCTATAGCCTCTTTGGCTTTCAATTCCCTGTTGCAAACTGGAAAGATACCATATACTAGGCTTTAACCTTACTGTTTCATAACAAAGGGAATAAAATTTTATTTAGAATGGCTTTTGGGGCCTTAGTTTACTTCATACAGGGTGAAAGGAATAAGAGAGACTTTTCTGCAATAAAGCCACTAACATGGGAAATTTGCTATATAAATGGAAAATAAAAATGATAATGAATTCCATATCTTAAAATCTACCAAATCAGATGCCCTCGAATATGTGTGCAAGATGGTACTTATACTTGCTAGCCTACCATCCATGGTCCTTAGCATATTAATTATTTATGAGCCCTTAATTTAATATGAGATATCAACCCTTTTAATTATGTAATTTGCAAATGCTTTTCGTAAAGGCAAGGGAAGCATTAGGGCAGTAAGTGAGAGAGCTGACGATTGTTGCAACTAGTTACTTATAATCAAAGTATATCTTATTTTCAATTAGCAAGAATGTATATTTTTTATGGCAATCATATTGTTATGCCTTTTGCGTTATTGGAGTTGCAATCAGATTCTTCTAAGTTCCAACTATAATAAAAAAGAAAATGATAATTTACACAACTCTATAGTAAATAAGTACCTTAAATTTTAACTACTAAAGAAATGGTATTTTAATTTGACATAAGTTTTGTATCTCTTATAAATGGTCCAAATGCTATTTCCTCGACTAGCATTATTGATCCAGAGAAAGTAATTGAGACAATTTCATCTCTCCTCCCGGTGTTTAATGAGCCATTCTTTATAATTCTTATATCAAGCCTCCCAAATAGTGCTTGTCTTTTCTTTTTAATTAAGAAAATAACTTCCTAGAATATTATAGTTGCATATCTCTGAAGCGTCTCAACATCCAAATACATTGCACAAGATTTTAGCTTATATGATTTTCCTTCACCAAAATACATAAAGCTCTTATCACCATTACCTTCACCATTAAGTGGAATCCTTGTTAAAGAATTTAGATCTTAGAGCTAGCTAGTATAGTTCACTATAGTTGGATTTTTCACAGGGCTACTTCCTTAAAATCAATATTTTTATTCTTTAGGTCTATTTTATGTATTCTTTCACATATTTTTTAAGTTGAAATTATTATACAGAATAATAAATCATAAGAAAAAGAAAAGATTTAGTGAATTTAGCATCATATACTCATGGTAAGGTTGATCTAACATGAATCTATTTTTATTGTTATTAAACATCTAACATAAATATACATTGTAATTGTATATTTTATGGTAGACTGTTTAAAGGTAGAGTAATTTATAAAATTGAAAGAATATCTTGACGGTGTAAAAGGTAATATAGCTTTTTTGTTATAAAGTACCATTTGATATACATGAGATGGTTGAAAATTATCTATAACAATAAATAACGAAGGAAAAAGAAATAAATAGACTCATAATTTGTCTTTTAGAGATAATGAAATATTAGTATTAGATAAAGAAAAAATGGCGTATTAATATTTCCCTCCAAGAACCACTATTGGTTCTCAATCAAGTGTAAAAAGTATTTTGATTGATAGGATGTTGTTTTGTGACGTAAAAAAGATTGGAATGATTATATCCATTCATATATTCTTTTAAATGCTTTAAGTTTATCTTATTTTTAAAAAGCAATAAATTCGACAAAAATCATGAATCTAGGATTTTGAGCAACATCTTTTATAAGTTTTGCATGCCTTCACTTCAAGATTTTTTTAAAAAATGTTAGTTGACTATATATACATATAAGTCTAATCAGAAAATAATATATATAATGCATTATTACTACAAATGTGTGGATTGATCAAAGATAAAGAAATTTGATTTTTTTAGTTTATTGTAAATTTAGAACAACTTTTATCTTATTTTTATGATTTTGATATGGTAAAAATTTTTAATACTTCATTTGAATTCTTTTTTGATCGATTAGATTGGACTAAAAATATTGCCCACTTTATAACAGATAATGCAACTAATTATGTATTAGTTACTTGTTACAATTAAAGTTTGAACATATTTATTAGTCTTTATGTATCGCTTATTGTATAATTATCATTTTAAAAGATATTAGTCATACAGAACATATTTTGATCTTACTTCATTTGCATCTAAGATCATAATTTTTTATATAATTATCTAACTTTTTTTTTGTCTTAGTGGAGAAAGCAAGAAGATTGATTGCTAGTTTTGTTGCTACATGATTTGCAACTATATTTATAACTTTGAGAAGTATTTATGATCTTAAACAAGTCCTTAGAAATTCAATGACAAATAAACACTCTTTTCAATTCATAAGTTATCAAAGGATATGAAAGGAAGAGGGGTTTATGCTATTATTCTAGATAATAAATTTTGTAATTTTTGCTTGACTATTATAAAGATTATGGTTCTACTTATAAGGTTATTAAGGATTTTTAACTCAAAGAAGAATCCAACTTTGAGTTATATATATGATAATATATAGAATTTGGAAAATGAATATGAATTTTTTTAAAAGGAGGGAGAAATTATATAAGGCTTATAAAAATATTCTTGATTGACCATTTGATAAGCACATTCCGCTTAGCAAGTTACTTTCTCAATCCTTATTGTTTATATAGTGATGATTCTTGTACAAATGTTGATATTATAATCAATCTTTTTAATATGATTGAATACAACAATGTTTTTCTAATGAAGAGTAATCAAAGAAGATATATGGAATTAGATTGTATCAAAAAGGTTCAAATTTTTGGCAAACTATATGTAAAAAGAGAACTTATGATTAAAAATGCAGTTAGGTAAGTTTTCATTTACTTATTAATAATATACTTTTATATTTTTATTATAACTCTTAATTTAAAGTACAAATAAGTAGTAAAGTTTTTTTGGTGAAGTGCTTCAATCTCAATAAAACTTAATATTAGATTAATTAATCAAACTACTTATGCATCAAGTGGTGAAAGTAATCGAATTGTCTTTTTAATAATTAATTGCAAGAATAAATAAAATCATTTGAAACATTAAAAATTTAATGAACTTGTTTACATTACTTATAATTTGAAGATAAAGAGTTGGATTATATTTTTTAAGTGATTATACTTTTATTAATAATATTATAATTTTTATTTATATTCAAAGTGATTAATAAGAAAAAAGCATATTAATTTTTGGATTGAAAAGAAGAACCATCACTTGATTTTTATTATGGTAAATTAGAAAAAACCAATTTGTAAAAAAATAAATTTTTATCACAAATAAATTTAGAATATTTGTTGATGGTCAATTGATAACTTATGTTAAAAATATTTAAAAATTTAAAGTATAATATGTCACAATTTAAAAAAAATCCATACATTACCGATATAAATTTATTTAAATGTAGAATAAGATGTTGATGCATATAATCTGAATAAAAGCATAGTTTTAAACTCTTTAAATAGTGTTGGAGAGTTTGAAAAAACAATATTAATTGTTACCATTACTTTAAATATTAATTTTAATTAGAATTATTAGATTTACTATTATTTGATTAAACATTAATTGATATTATTATTTTATTTTTATTTTAATATTCTTATTATTATAATATTACTTCTTATTCAATATATACTAGTTTTTATAATTTTGATCCTTTAATTCTTAAATTCATCTGGTCCAATTTTTTTAAAAAATTCTTTTACAATTAAAAAGTTGAAAACATTTTCTTTTACCCACGCATCTGAACATATTTTATGTATCTGTCTGCTATATAACGTCCCTGCATTGTTCCTCTTTTCGTTACACTTTTCCCTTAACATTAAACAAAGACAAAGGTGAACCTCAAATTACCAAGCTCATGCCAAAACATGCGGAGTAACTAAAAGAAGAAATGTTTTGGTTTTATCTACGGATAAAAGCCACTACTTGCAGTTACAGTTTAATGGTCAACAAGGGACATTCGTTTCTAGTCTTTCCTTTGCAGCCATTTTTTGTAGCGTTTATAGTATCCTACACTTAACCCTTTCTTAAGAACTCCATTTACAGACGATATCTGGAAGTTGAAGAAATCTTTCTGTCCATTTGAGTTATTTAGACGGTAATACACTACATTGAACATGTTTGCCTTGAGGCCATACAATTCTGATGAGTATATACTCTTCCTGCGTCCATTTTCTCTATACTCCATAATTTACGTGAAGCAAATTGCTTTCACATGTCTTGCAGCGACAGAGTTGGCTTGTTTGTGATGGAAACCAATTTATATACGTCTTTACACTCAACCCTTTTAAGATTGTATATATTCTTGCTTCTCATAGATTTATTCTCTCTCCTGTTACCTTGTGAATGCTCTCAGTCATCATTTCAAGTCCTTGGTAATTGTTAGCTATTACGGGTTGGTTGTGAGTAGTTTTGCTACAATATATTCAACGAAAATGTTATCATTTGCTAACATTTTGTGGCACCGAAGTTTCTTACGAGGCCCAGTCCGCATATCAATAAGAAGCTGGCACAGAGACCCTATTCCTGTAGCATGGAAGAAGCCTAAAGTAGGGTGGACAAAATTGAACTTTGATGGTTCGCGCAAAGGCAGAGCTGGCCATGCCAGCATTGGAGGTGTCTTCAGGGATCACAAGGCCGAGTTTTTGCTCGGCTACGCTGAATCCATTGGAAAAGCCACTAGCACGGTGGCTGAATTGGTTGCCCTAAGAAGAGGCATTGAGTTAGTGTTAGAAAATGGATGGAGCAATGTGTGGCTTGAAGGAGATGCCAAAACATTAGTGGAAATAATCGTGCAAAGGAGGCAAGTTAAATGCGCAGAAATGCAAAGGCATATTAATGACATAAACTTGATTTTGCCAGAACTTAATAATTGCATTGTCACTCACGTTTATAGAGAAGGCAATAGAGCTGCTGACAAGTTGGCTGCAATAGGGCATGGATTAAAGAAGCCTCAGGTTTGGTGGCACAGACCTCCTGACGGTGTCTTGCAGATTATGCATGAAGATGCTGAGGGCAGGATCATCTTTCGAAACCGATAATAATCAGATAAATTGCTTTATGTATGTATTGGTATACATATGTACGAACTATGCAAGTTGTAGTTGCTTCAATAATCTGCAACTAGAAATTCGTTTTTTAACCCTAAATTTAGGACAAGCATATAGGATGAGCTCAAGGGTTAAGGATTCTTGACTTCAAATATGTAGCTATTTGGTTGAAATAAACCTTATTTAAGGATACAAGTACTAATTTCTTACTTATCTGCATATTAATACTCGGTAATATATTTAACTTTATTAGCTAATTAATACTACATATTTACTTAAAAACATTTGGCTACGTTTATGTAAACGCAGATAATAACTTTTATCTACAAAAACAAAGCCTAACAAAAAGTTTTTAGCGAAGATTTAACAAAATGTCAGCCTATAAGTTTTAGCTATGAAATTAAGGTTAAATTTTGTAACATTTTTTGTGACGAATGTAAATCATCATTAACAACTATTAGTGATTATTTTATTACTTTTAGTGATGAATTTGTTCGCAGTTAAAAGTATTTTTTGTTGTAGTATTTATAGCGATCGTAATCTTTTTAAAGTAAAAAATCGTAATTCAAAGGTAAATTTTGAATTAAGTCCATTTATGCAGAAATGAGCTAGTTTAGCTTGACGACTACAGAATATAGTTATTAAACTTGCACTAGGAAATGCCATTGTCTGATAAGCTATTGGGAATAATTTCATCTTTCATTGCTAAATGACTCCAATTAATCCAAAGCATGATAACGTAGTTTGCTTGCAGCAGGTTTAGCGTGTCCTGCACAAAATTCCAAACTTTCTTTCCAACGTGTACGCCAATACAACAGTAGCAGACTCTTTCTAATATACCTTATGTATCTCTCGAGATATTCCCATTTAATGTCTACTTCAAATTTAAAAAGCCGTTCATCTGTTTTTCAAAAATATAATTAGAAAAAGTAACTTCAATCCTCTCTTGAATTGACAAAAAATGTACAGAGCCACTTTATAAGCATTTCTATGAGATAAATCAAAAGCATGAAAAGAACTGCATAATTTCGTATATTCTTTGTCCTAGGTTTATAGCTTGGTTCTAACAATCTTGGCTTACTCTGAACTATAATAAGTTCCACATTAGATCTCCACATACGAGTACTAGTTGACTTCTATATATATATATATATTCATAGGATTACGTATCTAAAAATAGAGATTATAATGTTATTTATATAAGGAATGGTAAACAATAATATTGTATAATTGTAGGTCAAATTCTTAAAATTTGACCTACCATTCAAGCAGTCAGAAACCTGGACTAACGGCCATGAATTGTGAATACCGTTCTCAGCTCAAACATAACTAATGAACAAATCTTGGTTGACCCAAAATGCATAAGACGTGAAGGTTTCATTGCATTAGGGCAAATGTAGTACAAGCTACTGCAGTACAAATTAACTAGATGAAGCAGTACAGGTCTCCTGATTCTCCAGGAAATTTTCTAATGTTTACACCATTTGCCAAGCTTACATGTAAGACTAACGCAATAACCTTCCAACCAACAAGAATAAAATTTGCAAAAATGATAGTACAGATGAAAATGGTTGTCTGTACTACATATGAGATAGACAACTAATTATATATCTATATAAGCAAAATACATCAACATTTGTGGATCTGAGGAAGCATAAAACGGATCCTTTCCAATGGGAAAATCATCATTGAGTGCAGCGTTGATGAGTTCCTCCAATTCTTGTTCTAAATTTCACCAGCGCTGCACTCAATCATGTTTTTCACCGTTTTGGGACATGGTTATCAAGAGGCTGCCAATCAATCTTATCGTGGAAATTAAGGTAAATCACCCTGGAAATGTATGACAAACCGATTTCTCTAACCTTTTTACTGATTGCAGCCTGTTGATAATACCAACTTTCTTTGCTTCCCAGTAGTCCCTTTTATTTTATTTTATTTTATTTATCAAATCTTCAAAATCAAGGCAAATGACTTTCCTTTGTCTGCTATTGATTTAGCCTGTATCAGGTCTTGAATTGACGTACTCTCCCAACATCTGCAAGTACTCGCCCAGACATTCCTTATTGGAAATTAGAGGCACTGGAGAGAGGAGACTGTATTAATAGAGGGTCATCGCAACTGCGTAATGTTCCAGGCCTGGCAAGCTCTTCTACCGAGTTAAAAATAGAAAGACACACCTTTTCTGTTCACTAAAATCAGTCGATCAAAAGCTGCAATTTTTACTAATTAGATGACCACGCAACACAAGCAGTGTAAGGATCAGATGTCTAATGTTACTCCCAGAAATTGGAAATTAACAATAGAAAGGGGCCTGGACTCTTAATACTGCTTCTAGACAAGGCTGTATCTGTAGAGTTTTCCTTTAGAATCTCGAGAATAGATAAGCATTGAGAAGCCTGTCTCAGGTGTAACATTGCACGCATTTTGTGTCACCACGTCTGTTGAGTCCTTTCGGCCCGCTTTTGGCATTGTTGTTATTGGCAGACAGAAACGTAACAGCAGTTAGTAGGATGCTGAATACCAATTTATTGAGTCTCGCATACCTTGCTTGATCTGACAATTGTTGTCGGCAGTTGTTATTAGACCTTGTCAAGGCCCATTTTATTGATCTTGATAAAAAATTTATCTTACTATAAACCTGAAACTTTCGGGGAGAAATATCAGTCAGTCCAACGCATTAGCATAGAAAAATTCCTGAAATGATTACTGAATGGTTCCTACGATCATCCTAACATAGGCAGACTGGCAAAACAGCATTACCATTTTGGGATCAATCATTTCAGTTCTTTCTCATTACTAATACCCCAAAACATATGCGTCTATTAATCATGACATTACTTTAGGATTAGCATTATGAAAAAAAAAAAGAAAAGGAATAGAGGAACAAGGGACCATTCTCACAGACATCTAATCTCTAAAACCTCTAATGCTCTGCCATCAGTTGACATGCAATACCTTACTGAATTTATTAGGATGCTTTTCATTTAAACAGAGTCTTGTTTCCTAATCGAACTTACAAGCAGCAGACTCTTGAGTCGAAACATATAATTTGCAGGAACTAATTGAAAGTTGCAGACTCTTAAGCCTTATTCTTGGTTCCATACAAGATGCTTTGTGCCTGAAAAGAAATCTTCTTATCAATGACATTGATATGCCTGATATAAAAATAAAATTGCAGTTAATAACAAAAAGCTGCCATTTGGTACCAGCCAATTCTGCGGAAATTGTTGCACATTAACAACCTCTAGAATTCTTAAAATAAAAGAAAATAGGGAAAATTTTGTATTTGATGAAAAGATTCCTTCACAATGCTTAGTAGCAAAATAGAAAAGCCAATGGGTTCTGAGAGAGGTCGTGATCTTATCAACCTCACTGTCTCTTGATACTAATCAATGGTTTCCATTCCATTGGGTAATCTGAACCCTTCCTATTGAAGATTTCAAGACCCAAGTTCGACTCCTCCTTTCCCCTTTAATTACGCTCCAAACCATTCCTTCACTTCATACAATAAATGCTCTAAAACCCTTCACTCAATTCACTTCGCTGTCTCTCTCTCTCTCTCTCTCTCCCTGTTCACAATACCAGCAGCTAAACTGTTTCCTTTTCCCGTTGCGTTCCCGATAAAGCTTGTGACTTGCCCGGAAAGTTCGGGGAAAGCAGGTATCTTTGCAACAATGGAGGGCGATGAACCCTTGCCCGACCATCTACGTTGCAAGAGAACAGACGGTCGACATTGGCGGTGCAACAGAAGAGTCATGGAGGACAAGAAGCTCTGCGAAATCCACCATCTTCAAGGCCGTCACCGGCAGTACAAGAAGAAAGTGCCCGAATCGCTTAAATTGCAGAGGAAGAATCGGAAACCGACAGACATTGCAGGTTCTTCGATTCGAGGCGTTGAAATTACGGCACAAAAAGATTCCAAATTGGTGAAATTGGTGAAGTCCCGGAAGCGAAAGAGATCGATCGGGGAATCGGAGTCTGTGGAGGACGTGACGAAGAAGAGAAAGATCAAAAGAGGGGATTTGCAGTTGGAGCTAATAAGAATGGTGTTGAATAGAGAAGTGGGCAAGAGAGAAGAAAAAAAAGAAGAAAAAACAGGAGATAGACATAGAAGAGAATAAAAGTGATAATGATAATGAGAGTGGTAGTAATAGTGAAGGAGAGTTGATGAGGGATTTGCCCAATGGGCTTATGGCGATTTCTCCAGCAAGGCATTTTCGAGGTAATGGAGGTGCTGCCACTGTCACAACCACCGCTTCTTCTTCACATTGTGATATCAAAATTGGGGCTGACACTAGTACCTTAGCTAGAAGGTGCTTTCGATCTAAGAACATTGAGCCTTTGCCTATTGGGAAAATGCAGGTTGCTTGAATTCTGTTCTCGTTTAGTGTTTATGGTTGCTATAATGTACATTGTTGGTTAGTTGCTTCGTTTTTGGTGTAAAACGATTTATAGGTGGTGCCATATAAGAGGGATTTGGAGAGACTGAGGAAGGGCAAGAGGAAGAGGTGCCACTGGTGTAAGAGGTCCGGAATGCAGACTTTAATAAGGTGTTCAAGCTGTCAGAAAGAGTTCTTTTGCATGGACTGCATCAAAGACCAGTATGCTTCTGCTCCAGTGAAAGTTTGTTGATTTCACTTAAGCTCTTTGTTTTGTGTTTGGAATGATAAGTAATGCGTTTCTTTATATCTCTTTTTTTAGTCTATGAGATCAGTAATGAGTGAAAATGATGTAGTGTGGGAAGGAAAAACAACGATAAGTAGAATAGAAAACTAAACTAATTGCTCCTGCATCAGAAAAGATACTTGCCTTTTTCAAAGCATGTACTAAGAATTCTAGTATTTGAGTCGTGTGTACTTGGAATGGTTGATGAGGAATGTGACTGATTAAAATACGTGAAGATTGAACCCTGCACATGGTGTGGTACTAAGCCCATTTCATTTTCATTTATGGTTTCAAGAGTAATATGACTGCTCTAACTATGATATAAACTTTTGGTTGAGACATTTGCTTCTAGAATATGCCCGTGTCATTAGTTTCTATTTTTCTCATTTGTTTCATGGTGTTTGAATCACTTTGATGGAATTGAGACACGGCATGTTACTCTTCATACTCAAATGAATTCAGGTACTTTGATACAGAAGAAGAAGTTAAAAAGCTGTGCCCAGTTTGTCGTGGAACTTGCCGCTGTAAGGCCTGCTTTACATCTAAACATGGGGACATTGAATGTGAGGTCTGTTTTATAACTATCACCTGATGCATTCAAATCTCAGTTCAGAAATTTGAGAACTATACTTACGTGAAAACCACCTTCCAGGGTTTCTCCAAGGATACAAGTAAAGTTGACAAGGTCTTACATTTTCATTATTTGATATGTATTCTTCTACCTGTGCTGAAACAAATAAATCAAGATCAAAGTGTCGAGCTGGAAATAGAGGCTAAAATGAAAGGTTACTGTGATGTTCTGCGTATTGAACTTCTGCAATATACTTACGTATAAGTTGGCTTAATTATAGAATTATCAATTGAAGATCCTTTTGAGTTGTATTATGCGTGTGACAGGCCAAAAACCATTTGAAATACAAATCCAGCAGGCTGAAGTCAGCTCCAATAAGCAATGTTGCTGGTAAACTTTCTTCTGCCAAAGAAAAGCTAAATCTACTTCTTTGAATTATTTAATTTCCTTTTTTGTGCTTTTAATCCATCTTTTAACTTCTGGATCAGCAATAATTGCAAGAGTTCCATAGTGGATTTACATAGAAGTTGCCCTAAATGTTCCTATAGCCTTTGCTTAAGCTGTTGCCGGGATCTCGTTCAAGGTGCTTTATCCAGAAGCACTAGAGCTCTTTTATGTAAATGCTTCAATAAAAGGAAAGCTTTTGTATCTGGAAGGCAACTTTCAGAAACAAAAGCAGAATGCTACTGTAAAATGAGATATGGCAGTAAAAGATATTCTGGTTCATCATTTCTGCTCAATGGGAAAGCTTTCCATACTAATGGTAGTATTCCTTGTCCCCCGACCGAATTTGGTGGTTGTGCTGATAGCCTTCTTGATTTGAGTTCTGTTTTCCCGTTGAATTGGACCAAAGAACTGGAAATCAGTGCAGAAGAAATAATTGGCTGTTATGAGTTGCCAGAAATGTTGGATAATTCGTCATGTTGTTCAATATGTCATGGTCCGGATCATGATGCCAGTGGAAAGAAGCAGTTCCAAGAAGCAGCTAGACGTGAAGATTCTGATGACAATCTTTTATATTATCCCACTACCACAGATGCTAAAGGTAATAGCCTTGAGCACTTTCAGAAGCATTGGAGCATAGGTCAACCTGTAATCATCCGTAATGTGCTTCATGGTACTTCTGATCTGAGCTGGGACCCAATAGTCATGTTTTGTACTTATTTAAAGAACATTGCTTCCAAATCTGAGAATGAGCAACCTGACACTTGCTTGGACTGGTTTGAGGTTAGTATTTCCTAAACATCCTGCAAAATGCCTTCAGTGCCTATATTTGCATCACGAATGAGGGAGAAATGGAGATGCTGGGCCTAAAGGGGCTTGATGGTTGGCATTGAGGGACAGTCTCTTGGTAAAGATGAAAATTGTAGTAATCTGATTCACAAGAGTGTCTTGAATACATACTGTGACCTTAGATAAATCTCAAATGATGTTTGCAGAATTTAGGATATCAAATTGCTTCAATGGTGCATTTGCAACAATGAAACAGGAGTTCATAGTTGGGAATTGGACCCTTCTGATACTAGTTTATAGTTTTATTTGCAGAAGTATAATTCTGATCATTATTCTAGATAAAATCTAGGCATGATACTTGAATTTCAGTTCTTAGAGAGAAGAATGTAAGTTCATTCCTGTTGAATTTAATCACATTGCAATTCAATTTCAACTTCTGTGTTAATTCTAAATCTACAATCCACAAACACTTTCAGTTGCTTTTCCAAGGTCCATGCTATGCTTTTGCATTTGGTCCTGAAATTCTGCAGAATCTGCTGTTGACGAGTTCCGAATTGTGTGGACCAATATAAAGTAACTTTGCAGCAGTTGTCATGTCCCTACTGAAATACTGAATCATAAATGTTCTTTTATGTTTTCTTTAGGGAATTACAGTTTATTGGTTGTTTAGTTAAATGGACAATATGAATACTACTCTAGTTCTTAACTACAATACTTTAATGCCATGCTGTAGGTAGAAATTGGCATAAGACAATTGGTCATGGGCTCCTTTAAGGGTCTGACCCATGCCAACATGTGGCATGAGAAGCTAAAGTTGAAGGGTTGGCTTTCTTCACAATTATTCCAAGAACATTTTCCAGCTCATTACAGTGAAATTCTTCGTGCTCTGCCTCTTCCAGAGTATATGGATCCTATGTCTGGTGTTTTAAACGTTGCTGCAGAGTTACCACAGGAAACTTTGAAGCCAGATCTTGGCCCGTGTGTTTATATCTCATATGGAAGTGGTGAGAATATTGTTCAGGCTGATTCTGTCACAAAATTACGTTACAATTCATATGATGTGGTACGCAGTTCTGGTTCCCATCTGTCACATTCAATCCTTTTACTGAAAATTTCTTATAATTTGATGTTCAATGTCTTCAATGTTAATTTTCCACCAAATGAAGATAATCTCTTGATACCAATTTACACCTGCCAAAACTGATTTAAAGTGAGGGCAAGCAACTTTTTGAAGAGACATTATCAATAATGAACCTTTTGTTTGGTGGCTGGCCTTGCTATGACTACATGTGACATCAAAAGACAGTATGCCATGCATTTCTCGTTCATGGCATTCTTGCTTGTACTAATTTTATCAGTCAATTGTTGAGTATTCTATATTTTGCTAATCCTTAGTCTAGAGTAATTTGACCTCCAGAACTGTGGCTGCATCTAGTTTACTCAACCAAAGCCGTATGTGTATCCTGATGACTTCCATACCTTAGGAAACCCCCAATTTCTATGCTCACAGCTTTATCTTTTTACCCCACTCATGTTGCACCTTCTACTTTTATATTCTACTTCCAATATATATGGTTGTAAGTGTAGGGATGAGAGATTAGCTGATAACTTATTTGTTTCTGATCTCAGGTTAATATATTGGTGCATACTAGTGATGTTCCTGTATCTACAGAACAGCTTAATTACATTAGAAAATTAATGAAGAAACACAAGGAGCAGAACAAGGTGAATGGGGAGGAACCTTTGGATTGCCAAAATATGGAAGATGTTAAATTGCATGATTTGGTTGGAGAAGAAATGCAATTGCACAAGAAAATTACTAGAGCATCTTGGTTCTCTGCTGCTTCGCATGAGGCACATATTTTAAGCCCAAAGGATAGGGACATACTCTATGATGGAGAATATAATTCTGAGAGTGATTCTGATACTGATACAGACACTGAAGTCTCAAAATTCTTCTTTAGACCTCTCAAAACCTCAAGGACATCAAAAAAATCGAAGTCTTGTATGAAGCTTGCAGACACTGCAAATGGTTTTAAAGAGAAAGACCCTGCCGAGACTTGTGGTGCTCAATGGGATGTCTTCCGACGCCAGGATGTGCCAAAACTTTTAGAATATCTAAAGAGGCATGCTAAAGAGTTGACACCTACAAATGGCTTCAGAAAGCATGTAAGTCGTGGCCTTTGTTTTACTCTATTAGCAGGTCAGACTAAATAATAATATACTGTGGCCCTTTTGCAGATTGCGCATCCGATTCTTGACCAGATTTCCTTTCTTGACACAGCTCATAAAATGAGGCTTAAGGAGGAATTCAGTGAGTATTACTTCAACTATTCATTTGTTAAAATTAAAAAACGGCGTTTTTCTAATCATCCAACACCCTCTCTCCACACCTGTTTCTAGAAATTGAACCATGGACTTTTGAACAACATGTTGGAGAGGCTGTCATTATACCTGCTGGATGCCCATATCAGATTAGGAATCTTAAGGTAATCACTGTTAACACCTGTAGAAATTTAGTCTTTAGTTAATAAGAGACTTAACTGGTAGAAAGTGCTTCGAACACTTAAATAGCTCAATTAACGGTCCTTTCCATTAAGTTCTCAGAAACTCCTTATCAGAGCACTACCTAGCAATGAATGCTAAGTATAGATGAAATTCCATTCCTCAACTTCAGTATCTACTATGTGGATTTCATTTAGTCATTCAATCATGTTCCAGCTTTGCCTTTATGCCATTGTGAAATCCAAGTACGGAAATGGATGTACTGAAATAGTATCGTTTTTTACTATAGTTAAAATTGACTTTTTTCCAACCTAATCTATTTTATTCTATACTGATTTGCACTTACTTCCAATGTTATTCTGTTTTCGGAAACTGCAGTCATGTGTCAATGTGGTTTTGGACTTTGTCTCACCGGAAAATGTTACCGAATGCATTAGTTTGAGTGAAGAATTGCGTCTTTTTCCAAAGAACCATAAGGCAAAAGTTGACACCCTAGAGGTAAAGCTTAAAGAAGAATAGTACATGCTTATTCTATTTAATAGTTAACACTTACGGAGTTTTACTTTTGTTTAACAAATCAGGTGAAGAAAATGGCCCTCTACAGTATTAGTAGAGCAACCAAGGAAATTCGTGAACTTACACATGCTGAGTAAGTGTTCACAATGATACACGCAACTCCTGCTACTTGCTTCTGTCTGTATCTCCAGTATGTCATTAGTTTCCAATATATCAAAATATCCATTTCAAGTTCAAGATTGCTATATTGCTTTTAGTTGAGGTTTTATGGAAGGTGCCACACACTCTCTATCACACCCTAATAATCTCTATAATAAGAGAAAATGTTTGAGAAAGTGGTGGGAGTATTATGCATCGGAAGGATACCTGAATTATCAGATAATTTGATGCATTGTTTTAAGCATTTTTAAATGATCTAACTATTGTTTCACCATTCATGTTTCTAAGCAATTAGAAACCCACATAACCCAGGACCAGTGACTAAGTGCAAGAAGTGGACTTGGAGTAGAAAAGAAATGGGAACATGAAATGGATCGTTCATCGGTAGGAGAATCCATCATCAACTTCTGTCATTTTATGATCCAAGCGCCTATAATTGCTTGTATTTTATGCAGAATCTTGGAAGGATACCTCCCATTTGTAAATGGAAAGTTACCCTTTTTTTTTTTGGCCCCTTCTGTAAGTAAATGTTGTCTATAGCGATTAATCAATGATATGCTGAAAAAGTCTGGTGTATCATTGCTGCTTCTTTGTCTCACCCGGTAGAGAGTCTCAGGCTCAGCCTCTGCAAGTGCAAGGCATGGATTAGCCACCATTATCAACTTTTGCAGTTGATGAGACGGTCAGGACCTTGGTTATTCCCGCCCTTGATTATTGCTAGTCTTCAAAATTCAGCACGATTCCACCTATGGAAGAAAAAAAAAGAGAGTAGATTTTACATCTTCATTTAAAGGATCAAAACATCTTATTATAGTCTATTTATATATATAAATTTTGTTTAATTGTTATTATCAGTCGGATGTTAAAGTCACACTTAAAAATACAACGTAATGCTTAAAAATTTACAAAAATGAACATTTGTGAATTCTTAAAGTGTATGCATTTGAAGATGACCCATCATTAAAATATGAATGACTTTGATACTATATTTAATTTTTTCGTTAATCTCCTTTTAATTTATATACGATAATTTGCTCAAGTCCATGTATGTTGCCCAATTTGCTGGAGAGCCCGCCCGCCGTTGCCTTTTGTCATTGACTTGAATATGCTCCATGTCATGACCTCTGAGAGCCCAATAGCCAATTGGATGTCAGAGCTAAATCGCATATTTCATGAGGTTAATTCAGATTACGTATTTAGAACTCCAACTTCCATCCAATTGTTAGAATTAGAAAACCAGCCAGCTTAGTTCTGCCTAACAAATTTGACTTCAATCTGAACATTGATCAAACAAGAGAGAACCGAAAGCATGGCCAAGTGGATATCCATCCCAATAAACTATGCAGATTGAAAGGTCAGAACACAAGCAAAGAATTCAACTCTTGCAGCCGCATCCCATTGCTTAATTTGAAGATTCTTTTCCCTTTGACAAACTGTATGCAAGAGAAATTATGTTCTTGAAACGATCAAAAAATAAATTACAGGAGCAAAATTTTATATAGAAAAGAGGAAAAGACAAAAAAATCTCAAAATTTAAAGAGGCGGTACAAGAGTAGAGTCTCCTATTATTTCTTTAGAACTGCTATAATTTTGAGTCCTAGCATTGTCACAGAGGAACGAACGGCAAGAAACTGGAACCTTCTTAAGGGGCCATAAGCCCATCGATGGTGTAGGAAAGCGACTTTGCCCAGTCAGCCTTGAGAAGTAACGTTTGTAATGTATGCATGACATTGTATTTCGGATCTAGCTTCCGCTGCCAACCCTAAAGAATTTAGAGCATTAACAAGAACAGATTCTAGTGAATCACATGAGACAGCATGATAATAATGGTGAAAACAACATTAATACATTAAAAAAAGGCCACAGAACAAACAAATAGATACTTTTCAGATGACATGGTGATCTTCGTGCTGCATTTGCGAGCAACTATAACAGCCACTTAGCCAAATATTCTTTTAGCTTCTGAATACAGGTCACTTCAGTGACATTCTTATATAGAAATAAAGCAGAAGTTGATATGGATTCATAAATGGGAATCATTGTCCCTTTTACCAGACATCAGTTTAGAGTTCAGACTTTGGAGTAATTATAAATGTCATTCACTTGGTCTGTTCCTATCCTAAAATAATTTCCCTCTCAAATACTATGATGCATATGAACCGTACAGTTCTTATTCTCATAATAACTCGGCCACAGTTTGCTCACCAGTTTATCAACCTAGCGTGATGAAATGTCAAAGAAATCAGGTATTTGTGCTAAGTATGGCAACATGCCTCATGGAGAAGAGGCAGAATTAATGTACCTCAAGAACCAAAGTTGTGACCATTACGGTGCACACATTGCCATCAATATTGACCTTGTGACGCCTGACTTTCTCAAGTAATTGCTGTATGCACTCAGCAGGATGCACTAGATCACCTTCCGGAGTGGCCCAAAAATCAAATGCCACCTCCACCTCCTGTCAAACCAAAGAAACTGAAATTTGTAGGTACAGAAAAGTTTTGAGGGAAAGAATTCTTATAACCAGTGGAGTAGCTTAGCTTTTTCATAAGCCCAATTCAGTTGAGGGTTTAAATGCATGCATATTAAAATTGCATTTAATTCAAACAAAATTTAGCAGAGCATACTCTCCTCCTTTAACCATAATCTCCACCTATGCAAATTCAAGCTAAGATCCAAACAAGCCTGCCAAAACTGCTAAAGGTAAAGAGGAAAGCAGATCTTACAAGCAACGGAACTTGATTAACATTCCAGTTTCTTATATCTAACTGCAACTGAATTGATATTCAACTACATTGAGACAGAAATGTCAAAATATGCGCCTATTTACCTCAACAAAAGCTTTTGGATTTGGACAATTTTGTTGCTTTGATAATCTCAGCGTGCACTCTGCTGCAGTCCGGCCATCTCGACGAGCAACAGCCTTGAAAAATTCAAGCAGGTTCACTCTATCGCGTTGTGAAAGTTCAGCAGTCATACCCACATCGAGGAAAATGACATGAGGCTTTGATTTAAAAGGGTTTTTCCTAGAGGACTTGTTTTGAGCCATCCTAACAAGGATATTTCCAGGATGCATGTCTGCATGGATAAAATTGTCCACCTAAAGAAAAGAATAACCATTTTCAAATAGAAATATCCATAAAATATATACAAATTCTAGCTGATAACTAAATATAACACGAGCAAATGCTTGAAAACAATTGAGCATGCAGAAAGGATAAAATTATGTTACCAGAAGCATTTTCAGGAGAGCATGGGTCCCAATGTGAGCAAGTGCAGTTTTAAACTGATTGTGTCCATCAAGTTCCTCCACAAAGTGCGACACACTTTCCCCTTGCTCATAAGTTTCCACCAAAACAGCAGGATGCACTAGTGGATACACAGGCTTAGGAAAAGAAACATCCTTCCATCTTCGGAAGTTATATATAAATCTACTCAAATGTGCAGCTTCCCTTGCAAGGTCAACTTGAGACATCATGAAAACTGCAAACTGCTGCACACTTTCATCCAATCTCAACCAATTCAAGGTTGGAATGAACTTTGATGTCTTTGCTATCCAGTTGATTATCATAAAATCTCTCTTAATTGATTCACCAACACCAGGATGTCTAACCTTCACAGCAACTACCATAGGCTTCGCCTGTTTTTGACCAGGATATCGAAATTTCAGTGAGGCCCGATGCACCTGAGCAATACTTCCAGAAGCTACAGGAATCTCTTCAAAATCCTCAAAAATTTCACTAAGTTTTCGACCAAAAGCTTTTTCAACAGTCTTTCTTGTGTATGGAAAGCTGTGTTCAGGAGCTTTACTGTGAAGCTCTGACAGTTTTGTGCACAAATCTCTAGGGAAAATATCTGGTCTTGTAGCTGCCCATTGACCCCATTTTATGAATGCAGGACCTGCCCATTCCAGTGTCCGATGAACAATCTGAAGCCAAAATTTCCTGAATTCTGGCCCAAAAAGCTCGACAAATGGTGCCATCACTAAGCTGGGGGTAAACAGAACTGCTAAATAAAGAGCTCTTACTAGCAAGATGAAATCTTCCACAACTGATGAAAACACAGATGTCATATAAGCATGGCCATCTTGTGCGCGCATATACAAGGAAGTTGGTGATGAGAAGTAGTCTGTATCTACCAATGTCCTTTCTGCCCATGCTACCTGCCCACACGTGAATGCAAGAGCACTGGGGATTACCAAATGAGAGCGTGTCAATGCCAGGCTGACTGCTTGAGCAATCCTGCTTATGTGAGAAAATGCCCGGCTTCGGGCAGAGCCCTTTCCAAAAAGCTTCTTCCATTTGACTTGCGCATGGTATGCAACAGTACCTGTTGAAATCGTGGAGAAATCTCTCAAAGTGTAGTTCGTTAAATTGACAAGTTGGGAAGATGCATGTCGATGAAATCTGTACTGAGGCAAACGTAAGCCAAATGTTACTACTGTCCCATGATGCCTTAATTCTGACTGACTACTTCTGGGGGTACATCTAAAAGCTCTTCTAATATTTCCAAATGCCAAAAATCTGCATCCCAACAATTATATATTAGATCTCCATTCCTCAAGATTCCAAAACCAAATTTTAACTTCGCCTAGAACTTAAAAAAAAAGGGGATCAAAGGTTCTCAAAATTCGCTCAGTAGCTCCTTAAACCAGCTGCCATTCTCATCAGGTAATATGTATAATCTATCATGTAATTGCTTCAAATAAGCCTTTCTAATTAATAAAGCTACAAATTCATAAGCCAAACACCAAATTGAGGTCCTTGCAGAACAATCACGTTCCTTAGAAACCCGACAACCCAAAACATTGCTAGAAAAAGAAAAAGAAAAGAAACCCGGTGATGGAGTAACGAACCTCGACATGGCTAAAGGAGAGAATCTGATAGAAAGAGGAGGAAGAGACTAACGAGCGCAGGTGGTGAACAATACCAATAATAAGAGAAGCAGTTGGTGTAGCTCCAAGCATTTTCTCATGGATTCAGGCGCGCGTGTTCAAGAATTCTCTTCCGTTGTAATAAGGAAGAAGTTGATCGTTGCTTTAGATCAGTGATTGAAGACCTAAAGAAGAAGGGCGAGGACAGACATGAAACAGGCAGCCTCGTATCGGCGCAACAAAAGAAACAGACACAGAGATAGACAGGAGGAAGGGAGAAAGACGTTAATTGGGCTTATTCTCCCACAAGAGCCTTCTCAAGATCGGTGCCAGGCTGCATACGCTACATCAATGCACTTATGTTCCTTTTGTTGAACCTAATGAATGTTTTACGACAGAAGTATTGAACCAAACTTGTGATTGTATTAAAATTTATAAATCTAAATACAAAATAAGCTCGAAATACAAGAATATAATTAACTATTATTGTATCATATTAAAATTTAGTTTTCGTTTTCTATTTTTAGTTTTTATTTTTCTTTTAAATAAAAAGAAAAGATTATTTAATTTTTAATGTTAATATAGTTATATTATTATTAATGTTGATAGTTACATATTAGATAAAACTTAAAGATAAAATTTTTAATTATTTAAATTTATTTTAATCTCTTATGTAATATTTACTAATAAATTATCAATAAAAATTATTTTATTTTATTAAGATAAATAATTTTGAAATTAAATTTTGTTTATAAATTAATATTTATTTTATATAAATTTTAATTATTAAACTAAAATTTTATTTGAAGTTTATACATTATGAAAATATTCTTAAATTTAATTATATCTGTTGATAATTATCAAATCAATTTCATTTGATATATTTAAATAAATTATTAAATTATTCATAATTTTAATTAATTAAATATTAAATTAAATTAAATTGTTCATAATTCTTATTAATAATTAATATATTAAATAATATATATTTAGTTGATAGTAAATTAGATTATAAAAAATAAACAGAAAACAAAAACTACTTTTTATGGTTCTTCATAAATTTTGAAAACTAGAAAAAACCAAAACCAAAAACTTAAACAAAAATAGAAAAATAAAGAAATAAATGGAAACAAACAAGCCCTAAATGATTTCTCTTTATGGGTTACAACGCTAGAACACTATATTTTTGTTATGCTAGTTTATGTCTGATCCCTTTCCCTATCCCTTTCCCTCCTGTTGTCACGTTAGATTCACTTGTAGCCCTCGTAACCTTTGGTATTTGGTTGATTACTTATGTCAAAATTTAGTTCCTCATGCTCCATTGTTTCCTTAATTTATTGCTATTTCTATGTAATTGCTGCTAATGCACAGACCATGCCCTTAATAGAAATAGTGACAAAAAATTGATTTTTATCAATTGAGTTATCACCTTACCATGTTAAGAAAAGATAGAGAAAAAGTCTAGTGGAAAAGGAACTGAAAGATCCTAAATCAAAGAATGAGTTTGGGGGGTTCGATTGTAGGGTGAGGAAGGTGTTAGGCATCTCACCCTAGCATCTAAATGATTACCTACGTCTTAAAAGTTTTTACAAGAATCAAAATTTTAAAAGGAAATTGGATATGGACTATGAAATGAAATGTTTGAAGATGTAAGAAAAGATTTTATAAAATGAAAATGTATTAATAGATTCTTAAGAGTTTATGATTTTAAGTATGGATTAAAATAAAATATTTAGAGCGATATCTGGTATTCAATAGGCTAATATTTTACATATTATTTGCGGTTAATTTACTTGGTATCTGACACCTTTATATCATGTTTTATACGGATTTAATTACGTTTTCTATGATTAGTTCATTATCTTATTGTTGAATTTAAGTAATAAACACAAGATTCAGCACAACTTTCTCTATAATTTTTTACTTTATGCAATTTTAGAGTCATTGGAAAGCTAACTTGATGGAAAAACAACTTTGTTAAAGACTTTAGAAGCTTATTTTAACTAAAAAATGTTGAAAAGTGGAGAAGTTGGAGGTGTTAAGTAGAATCGACATTGGACTTAAAAGTAAAACAAACACCCGTGTTTTTTAAAGGTCATAAGAGTTGAGATACAATACAAAACTAGCACCGGAGTTGATCCGTTATTGGCACTTGTCATCAAAGTTACATAAGATAAGTAGAATCAAAATGGTCTCAATTTTGAACGCGTAACAAACAACAGTTCTCGGAAAAGTAAAGAATATAGGATTCTTCAAGTCATCTGAAACTTTGTTTTTGTAATCCTAATTACAAATACTTGTATTAGACTTAATCCAGGGACTTCTATCAAACTTTTATAAACCTTTGTTAGACTTCTCTTATATTTATAGCCAATTTTAAGAGAAAAATAACCTCTCTTATAATTTTCTAAAATTTTCTCTCAGACATCTTTCTAATTTAGTTTTTGATAGTTTTTGTTCTCTTAGGATTAAGAAGGAAGATTTGGATCAAAGATTAATGATGCCATTGTCAATTTCTCTTAACTTTACAAGATACTCTTTTCTTTTATGATGAGATTTATTCATTTGTCTTTTAATTGGTTAAATTTATTCTCTATAATGTTAATTTTGGATTTGTGATTGCCACCATAGATTCAATCATAAGGATTGTATAAAAGATTGACAGAAGAAGTATAGTTTGTGCATTAGGAGGATAAATATTTTGGCATTACAAAACATCAAGATTCTAAACTTTAATGATAAATATATAGATTGACTATGTTTGATGAATTCACTTAGGATAAATTATACATTGAGGAATGATGGTTACCATGTTAGATATACATGTGTGCCTCGACAGAGGGTATAGATACCTTCGGTTAATTGTTATTTTAACCTAAATAATTAATTGCATATAACTGGATATCCATTTAAGTGAATTTCAAATCCTTAATATTTGTTTTATTGCTTTCTTTTCGTTAATTATTTATTTTGCTTTAGTTAGTTTATTAGTTTAATACTTTTTAATAACTCTCTTGTTTTGTTTGTTTTATTTATCTAGTTAAGACTAATAGATTTAGTGGTAGTTCTCTCTGGATTGATACTCTAAAATATGTTTAATTTTATTTTTCTATTTACTAATGACTCTATGGACTTATAGATTAGAATAGTATACCAAGTTTTTATATGTTATTATTGGGAAACTATTTTTATTATTTTAGTTAATTTAATTTAATTTTACTTTTAATTTCTTCTTTTTATTTCAAGTAGTTGATATAAGATAGGAGATCTAGGAGTGATAACTACTTCAATTTGATCTTGAAATTGAATGAAGTTGTATAGAGAACAAGTTATAAGGTGAGAAGAGATGGTTGTGCATCCAGAAGATAACTTAGTTGTGGATATGGAACGATAGCCACAAAGGATGCACATGAGGGATATAAAATTACTAGTGATTAATGCCAGTCCTTTATGTATTAAACTAAGTTAAAGGGTGAGAAACTTTGAGTTTGAGCAAATATATTTACACTTTCTCTCGACCTTTAGTTAACCACCTAATGAAGATATGATCACATTCATCAAGGAATTTTGTTTGGTGATCCAAAGACTTTCATTTGATAGCCTCACAAAAGATGAACCAAGGATGAGATCCTTTACATATTGCATCAGAGATCTTGCAAGGATATGGCTAATCTTTATTAGCTCAAGGATTAATGATTTTGATGATGGCTTTTCAAATTGAATTTAGTTCCTTCTATTGCTAACGGGTTAATTCTCCAAAGGAATTAATTGTCCAAAGGAAATAAAATCATATGAAAAATGCTTCCTATCTTGTAGAAACCTTCCTTATGAACTTACCTGATTTATTATAAATGATTCCACAATATCTAGAAAGATCTTACAAATCACAATCAGTTCCATGATATGATCATTTGTCTTAAAATCTGGATACTAGAAAATTTTATCAAATATAGTATTGAAGATTCAAATTCAATTCAAGATATAAGAGAAGTAACAACTAGCTGAAGAAGATGTCTATTTAAGGAAAAGCCATTACGTTTGCGAGAAAAAAAATCAAACTCTTGAAATACATCTATAGCATCAATTATCTTGAAAGTGATATCATTGTCAAATCTCTTGCGCTTTAGAAAGTAAAAATTATTTTTGAGAGAGACCATTGAAGCTCA
Source organism: Erythroxylum incrassatum (assembly GCA_026546855.1). Classification (NCBI taxonomy): domain Eukaryota; kingdom Viridiplantae; phylum Streptophyta; class Magnoliopsida; order Malpighiales; family Erythroxylaceae; genus Erythroxylum; species Erythroxylum incrassatum. Next base: position 24,386,893 of record JANVCL010000002.1, on the reverse strand, counting down.
TATTGAGCAAATTAGATTTTCATCTGTTGAGACCTTGTAGAGACTAGCTAAATAATACCAGTTTGGAAGGTTAGAGAACCTTGAAAAATATGTACTCGTAAGCTTGAGGAGACTTGTCAAATTACTACTTGTTTTTATAGTGAAATACTTAAGTTAGATACCTGGGGACTAGACGTAGGCTTGGATTATAAGTCGAACTAGTATAAATCGACTGCATTCTTCTCTCTTCTCTTAACTTTTATATTTTTGCAATATATTGTGTGTGTATGTTCATTTCAGTAAGAGGCTCCTTCACTGTTGTAGTAGGCTCCTTCTATTTTCAACTTGCTAAAGGTTCCTTTCATTTTAACATGCGCCTTTTGTTTTAAATTGTCTTAATTGGATTTATCCTTTAGCAAGCTCCTGTCGTTTAAAAGGCTTCTATCACTTAACAGACTCCTATTGCTTAAACAAGGTCTTATTTCACAATCAACAATGTCTGTCTTATGGCTAAATCAGGAGATGATGAGGTATATTATTCTAAATCTAATATTGAAGTTGATGAATTGAAAAATGTATATCATGAATTGTATAATCAATACAAAAGGTTGACAGTGAAGTATTTCAAAGAAATTGAGAAGTACAAAAGCAATGATGCATTTCTAAAGAGTAAGATAAAATCATTGGAATCTGCAAATAAGAAGTTAGCAACCAAGAATATGTCTCTTGAGGTTGATTATAAGCAAAAGGTCTTCGAAAAGGAAGTTCTGTTAAGTTGGAAAATACGTTGCTAAAAAATGATTATGAAATGTGAGACAGTTAGAAGAAAAAGTCACCACCTTAGAAGTTGAGAAAGAGAAAAGTGCTAGAAAGATCTTATCTTTAGAAAAAGATCTAACAAATTTTGTTGATGGAAGGAACAACCTTGATGCATTGCTTGGTAGTGGTAAAAGCATTTTTAATAAGGACAGAATATGATACAATGAAAACAATAACATCAGACCATATAAGAACCTCTTTATCAAATCCAGCAGTAGTTATAGCCAAAACAGCAAGAATTGATACATGATAGAAATTATAGCAACTCTCATTCATCTATTTTATGCTTCTACTATGATAAACATGGTCATATTAGTCATTCTTGTAACTTTTGTAGAATGAGGAAATTATCTCAAATATATGTTTGGAGACCAAAAGGTCAAGCTACTAACTTAAAAGGACCCAAAAAATTTAGGTACCTAAAATGAGATAATACTTTATGCATATATGCTTCAAAATGGAGACAAGAGAAAATCAATAAATAGTTGATAGTGGGTGTTCAAGACACATGACAGGTAAAATATCACATTTCAACTACATTAAAAGAAAAGATGGGGTTTTGCAAAAAAAAATCAGATTGAAAAAGGTACTACATTTCATTAATTCGAAGCAATCGTGGACGAGAATTTGATAACAGAAAATTTGAAGATTTTTGTGATGAAAATGGTAAGGTGCAAGTTCCTCGAGCATGGTATGAGAGGTTAAGTAACTTTGTGCTTGAGAATAACTTCGAAAGAGGAAAGCATTAATGCAAGGGGAGAGGTAAGAGTTAAGATGAAGATATATCTTTGCCTGGTTTATTCTTACGTACTTGTGATTTTTTTTGGTTATTTAGTTCTTTTCCCTTTATTTTTTTTATAATGACAAAGGGGGAGAATTTTTTTGATATATTTTTGTTAAATATTAATGATATACTTGCATGACTGTCACTTGCAAATGATGAATCTGTGATTTTTTTTGTTGTGAAGTCTATATGGTAGAAAGGAAAGGCTCCTTCTAATCAATAAGAACTTATAAAGCTGACAGGTATATATTGGACTCTTTTCATTTCCTTGAATTGTTAAGGAAAGGCTCCTTCTATTCGGTAAAAACTTATAAAGTTGAAAGGTATATCTCATATTCTTGTTTGAAATTTGAAAATATATCTATTATTTGTCGTCATAATCAAAAAGGGGGAGATTGTTAGCTCAAGGTTTAATGATTTTGATGATGGCCTTTCAAATTGGATTTATTTCCTTATATTACTAATGGGTTAATTCTCCAAAGGAAATAAAATCATATGATAAATGTTTTCTTTCTTGCAGAAACCTTTCTTATGAACTTACCTGATTTATTATAAATCATCATCATCATCACACCTAGTCCGAAGTCCCCCACTGAAGCGGGGTCTGGGTAGGTCTGATAGTACGTAGCCTTACCCCTACATAGTAGAGAGGCTGTTTTCGGTAGACCCACATGCAAATGAGACAATATAAGAGTGATACAGGTTACAAAGAAAATAGGTAAAACGACATCAATAAATCGAAATAATAATAAAAATAACAAAAGATATAAATATATATAAAATAATAAAAATAAGACTAATAATAATAATACTAAAAAGGCTAATAATAATAATAAAGCTAATACAAATACGAGAATACAGTAAATAATTAAATAATAATAAAAATAGTAATAAAACGAAGGAAAGTAATAACTAGTGTGCCAACCTAAGGGATCCTCAGTCCTATAGAAACGCAGTAGAAGAGGCCACAAAGAAAATACTGAAGTGGGAGGCAAGAAAGTCTTTGGAGATTCGAGAAACAAGAGGAAAAGACTGATGGGAGAGGATTGTATCTTATCAACGATCTCCAGCCGTAATTTGCACGTAGGTACAAGGATTACCTAAGTTGCGGCGCAGTTGGTGAGATTCCTAATTAAGGGGATCGACGATTTCGCAAGTTTCCAATGTATAAAAAGCTATATCAGTAGAGTGTTAATAAATGCCTTGCGAAAACGACAAAAATAATTTTCGAAACACCCATACTCTCTCTCTCTCCCTCTCTCTCGCCATCCACAACTACAATCGGCTTCTTTCTACATAAAGATCTCCATACTTCACTATATTACGTGCTACGCCAGCTGAGCCTTCAAGAAGTAATGCCATTGAAGTTGCTAACCATCTAACTGAAACTAGCAACTCCCATCTAACGAATACATCTAACTTACAAGTAGAGAAGAAACTACGTTAGAGAAAGGGGACTTTGATTAAACAGACCCAATACATACAAGGAAAAGAAGCAAAACCTCCTAATCCCAAATTGCATATCAAAAGAATTGAAAAACACACCCGAAGCCAATGGAAGAACATGTATGAAGAGAAAAAACTTCACACTCCATAAGGAATACCAACAAAATAAAACTAGTAACACCTCCTACCTAGAAAACCTCGTTTCTCATGACATACAAAATAGTGAGCTTTAGTAAGTAACTCAAAAAGAAAGATACTAGTTGTAAAGAATGTTGTTGCTACGCACCTCTAACACTCAGAACCTCCCACAACCATTAATAATTCAATGCAAGAAACTACTATGTTCAGCAGAAACAATGGCTACTGTTCACAACATAAATAAAAGAAACAAACGCAGACATTAATTTATAACCTTATTTATTATAAATGATTCCACAATATTTGGAAGGATCTTACAAATCACAATCAGGTCCATGATATGATCATTTGTCTTGACATCTAGATATTGGAAGATTTTATCAAATATGGTATTGAAGATTCAAAGTCAATTCAAGATATAAGAGAAGTAATGACTAGTTAAAGAAGATGTCTACTTAAGGAAGAGCTACTGCTTTTACGAAAATATATTAGACTCTTGAAATACATATATAGCATCAATTATCTTGAAAGTGATATCATTGTTAAATCTCTTGTGCATTAAAAAGTGAAAATTCTTTTTGAGAGAGATCGTTGAAGTTCATATGGAGCAAATTACATTTTCATCTATTGAGAGCTTATAGAGGCTAACTAAATACTACTAGTTTGGAAGGTTGGAGAACCTTGAAAAATATGTACTCGTAAGCTTGAAGAGGCTCGTCAAATTACTACTTATTTTTATAGTGAAACACTCAAGTTAGATATTTGGGGACTGGACATAGGCTTGGTTTGTAAGCCGAACTAGTATAAATCGACTGCATTCTTCTCTCTCTTCTATTAAATTATATATTTTCGCATTATATTGTGTGTGTGGGTGTGTATTTATTTTAGCAAGAGGCTCCTTCACTAATATAATAGGCTCTTTCTGTTTACAACTTACTAAAGGTTCCTTTCATTTTAATAGGTGCCTTCTATTTTAAATTATCTTAACTGAATTTATCCTTTAGTAGGCTCCTACCATTTAATAGGATTTTATCACTTAACAGGCTCCTATTGTTTAAACAAGGTCTTATCGCATAATAGACATCTCTTGCTTTGCAGGCTTCTATTGTTGTTTTAAGTTTTGACAGGCTCCTATCATTTTATTCGAATTAAAAGTATCTCTTGCGTGTGTTTGTTTTATCAATCTTAATAGAGGTGGATATTTTTTAAGAGTAAGATGATGCTTTTACATTTAGGTTCTTCCCATCACACAAGGCCACTGAGCTAAGGATGAAAATACAAAACTTCGCACAGAAGGAAGGGGAAGAGTTTCACAAATCTTAAGAGTAATATAAGGCTTTATTTAGTCTATACACTTATCATCAATACTCTTTAGTGTTGGTGATGCGATTTTTCTATGAGGGCCTAACATTAACATGCCAAAATTTGGTGAAATTAAATCTTAAGGAATAATTTATACAAATAGCACCATATAGGTAAAGATGATCATGAGACCTTGGCAAGAAATGTAATTACCAAAGTGGTAAGAGGGAAATAGGAAATACGAAGACATGTACTAGTGTGACATATATGGGCACCTAGACCATGTGTGTATGCATGTTAACCACCTTCGAATTACAATGAGGATGCCAAATACGTGGTTATCTATGAAGGAAAGCAAGTGTGAGAATCAGTCTCTTCTCCAACATTTTTAATCTGAGGTGGAGAAATCACCTAAAAATTTCTTAAATGGAAAAGGGCGTAGCAATCAGTCTTATAGGACCATTTGGGTTCCAAAATAGACCTCAATTTTAGCAACAACCACCATTAGACAAAAGGATATAGGAGATGTTAAAACAATTCTTGTCTTTTATTGATGCTTAGTTAAAATAGGTAATACAGGTACAGAGAGCAAGCATTCAGGACTTTAATAAGAAATTAGCTAGTATAATTAGTTAATGCATCAATCTATGACTTAGAGGTGTAAGTAAACCAATTAGCTAAGGTGGTGTGTGAAAGAGGTTAAGGTAAGCTTTCAAGCAATACCAGGGTCAAACTTAGAGATCAAATGTGTGTCATCACATTAAGGAATGGTAAAACACTCGAATATATTATTGCATAAAACATGGAAGAACATAAATTAGGAAAAGCTAAGGTGCCATTCAAAAAAAAAAGGAAAGCAGTAAAAGACCATTATCGATCTCACCTATATTTAGTGCCAATATTGATATCGGTTCTATCTTTAATCAGTATCATCATAAATAAAAATCAAAACCCTATATGAGTATTAGTTTCATACCTTAGAGGCTAAAGAAGAAAAACAGTAAAGATGGATTTAACAAAATTTTACTGGTATTTACGAAATTAAACATTAATATACCCTTCATCAAAGCAATAGCTCTGATGATCTCATTTGTTAAGCTTTGTAAGGAAATAATACACAACAAAAAAAGAAAGAAATTAGAGTAGTACACTAAATTGTCTTTAACTAAAAGAATGTAATTTTATCTTGCACAAAAAGTTACTTCCAAAGTTAAAAGGATTTAAGGAGTTTTATTATCCCTTAGAAATTTTGTGATTTAAAACATATTAAATGTTTATATGAAATATATGCTAGTATAATTCTAATAACTTTTTCTATGCTTAATAAGTTAGGAATAGAAGATCTCAAACTGGCAAACATGTCACTCTAGCGTTCAGATCATTCCATCAAGTACTAGAGTTGTGGCAAACCCATTTATAGAAGTAGGAGATTAATCTTTCCAGCCAAATTTTTAGTGATGGACATGAAGTATGATGTTGGGGTTCCTATCATCTTAAGGATACCTTTCTTGGCTACTGGTTATTTGTTATAGGTGTTGTTAAAGGGACGCTTACATTTAGAGTAGGCAAAAAGAGAGTAAAATTCCATATCTTCTACATGATAAAAAGACCACTTAACCTATATGCAAATTATTTTAGGATTGATGTATTTGACCCTAGAGTGTATAAAATTCCTAAGGCTAGTGGTTACAATTTGATCAAGAAATGTGAAGTTTTAGGACTTAACAATAAAAAGGAGTATAATATGAGTGATAGTGTTACTATGTTCAAAAGGGAGCTTAGGCCTACACCTTATACCAAAGAAACACATGACTTGGAGTTGCGGCCTTAAACATGACATTACCCCTATAATAAACAATATTTATCATCATATCCTTCTTTTGCTCCACACCTACAACACATGTCTCCATCCCTATTAATTTAAAATAATCTCACCTTTTGAAGATTTTCCCCGTAAGTTTCCATTGCTTTCTTTGCATATTGAGGGAAGTATTCCATTTATATGTAACTAAAATAGAGTCTTTCATAAGGCTAGGATGAGGAATCTTAGGTGGTAGAGAAGAAGAGGGCAAGTGGGAAACTCAATAGAGGCAATGGTAGAAATAAGGCCACTTTTTTCCATTAGATATACCTAAATAGGATAATAACAAATTTTGGAGTGAAGGAGCTCAAATGATAGTTACCTTAAATACTAAAATTAGACTTAGGTAAGAAAAAAAGATGTGTAGAGACTAAAGAGCCCCTTACACTTAGGAGAGCAAGAGGATGGTAAAAGAAAGGAGCACTCGAACTAGAACAAGGGAATTATTTTAATAAAGAATATCTTAGGCTAGAATTACAATGTTTAAATTACAAGCAGTTACTTATACAATTAAAAAGTAACTCCAATTTAATATTACGACAAATAAAATACATTTGTATGAATAGTAATTAAAAATATAATTAAAATTATTCAACAATAATTATAAATATTATATACACCTTAAAAGGTTTATTTCTTCTCTTTTAATAAGGCACGACTTAAAAAGTTTATTTAAAGATTTAGATGAAGGTTTTTCTAGGCTTAGATAAGAATACAACAAACTAAAACAACAACTATCGACCACAACCACAAGAATTACACATTCAATCTTATGAAAGAATAATTTCATAGTTAAAATAGGCAATATTATTTATCATCAAATAAACACCTATTTAGCAAAATTATATATTTTATTTAGGCCTTAAAATAGCTAGTAAAATCTCTCCACTTATTATTATTTCTATCATGTTTAGAAATAACTTTCAATTAAATTATTGAATGGCTTAGACCCTATTATAAATAAGTACATATTTTACATGAGTTAGCATTCATGGCATACCTCTTTCTACACCAACTATATTTTTTTCAATATGTTTGTATATATTTTGTTAAATGTTAGATACTTGCATGACTATGATGATTATTTATATAAACAATCAGATTAAAAAGGATATACAAATGATGAATTAACTTTTATAAATTTTTATTAATTCTTTTTTATGTTTATGGATTAATCTTTTTATATAATTAAATTGATCTAGATTTTAAAGAAACTATGAAAATTAATTTCTTCCATTGTAAATGTGATGACATTATATCCTGATTTCCTAACACTATATGCCTTTATAAATGATTTGTTCCCCTTTCACATCATCCAACCTTCGGTATCTCACTAATTCTTGTCCTTATGAATTTCTTTCATAAGAAAATTTCTTAATCTTTTATTATTTAGTATGAGTTTGATTTTTCATACCCAATATATATATATATAATATAAAAATTTTCATTTTATATAATATATAAAATATATGCATTGGTTATACTTTATCACATATGATCTTAAGTTCGTTAAAATTAAATTAAACTAATATAATCAATTTGTTTAGTTTTCTTTCCAACCAAATATGGGATCAAATTGGAATAGTGAATATATTTTTAAAATAATTATGTGTCGTTTAAAGGTGAAGACAAGGTTAAGTGAAAGCAACAGTATGAAATATTTGACTTATTGATTTTTTTTAATTTTATATTAGTGTATTCTACTAATTATAATTTGCATTTTTCTTAAAAAATTATAATTTTCATTTATAGACCATTTATGCTAGATAGATATAAATTTGATGAATATAAATTTGAACCACATAATTATGTGCTGGGAATAAAACTTTAGTGACCATTTTTATTTATCTTTTAAAGGTAGTTTAACTAATCTATGAACACCTAAACTAATTTATTAAAAAGGGTAAAAGACATAAACCTTCTCTCTAGTTAGGGAAACTTTTAAAAACCCCTAATCTTTAGAATTCTCGAAAGAAAATCCTTGTAGTTTAAACTCTTTCAAAAAATCCCTATAAAGTTGAATTCTAACCTTTACCCAAACCTAACCCTCTCATATCACCTAAACCGACCCTCAACCCAGCAAGCGGGAGAAGCCACAGAGGAAGAACCATAACATAATTTTATCAAACATCTTCATCTGCCTATTGTTACTAAAGAGAATCTTGCGAGAATAAAGGAGACACTTGCATAAATGAATTTTAAAGATGCTAGAAAAAAAAGAAACTTATGAAAGATATGTAAAATTTAAGTAATGCAAAATATTGTTGGGAGGTGGACAATGCTGAATTGTCCATGAAAATGAAAAATTAAAGCCTAAATTGAAATAACATTACTAACATGTGATGGTTTGGAATTAGCCTACCTTAGAAATTACCTTCTTAATGTTAGACGAATATCTTAGTTTTAACTTTGCAAGGAATAATGCTAGTTTCAATACGAAAGAATCTCATTTAGTTTTTATAATATAGTTCCATATTTTCATTGTTTTGGGTACAACTTTTATGGTTAATAAGTATCATGTTCATTGCATTTCATACTACAAGACTGTTTTTTTTTTACTCATTTGTTCTTTTCTCAAAAAGCTATTCTTGATTAATTTGTTATCAGGAAAATTAGACCAAGTTCTTAGTTCATTTGGGCTTAACAAAGTCATTTCTCCGATTAGAGTTTTATGTATACATATCTTTTTTCCTTTGACACAACTAAAATAATATCAATTATCCTCTAATGCATATTATTTCCTATATTTCCCACTACGGTGGTGCATATGCACACGTGCATATTGACTTATATCATAAATTGCTTATAATATTTTTCATGTGAATTTTTTGTGTATTGCGCTTACCATTGTAAATATAATAGTGAAAACTCTACTATTTTTTATACAAAAGTTCTTCATGCTACATTTGCAGAATCCAATGATTATATTCATTTAAATTCTTGCTTTGAATGTTCCTACCTTAAGAATTGATGTACTCATGAAAGTTTTATGATTGGCTAGAATTGGGTCTTACAGTAACAAAAGGAGTAATAGCTTGTTCATATCTTATTACCTTGGTTTTTTCCAACTTTGAATAGAAAGCTTTGCATTATTTCTATTATAGAGGGCTTGCATTTTAGTTATTTTTTTAGTTTTAAGCATTTTGTTGGATATGGTTACTTATCATTTTCAAACCATAAAGTTATTTCATGTGCATGATTATAAATTTTAACTTAATACTAAAAGAGGGAATTTGATTTTGGTGTGGTTCTTATGTCTACTTTGAAGCTTGATTTTTAATTGTTATGTTCACTTATTTTGTCAGTTGAGGAAATAAAGAATACAAATTCGTTTATTAGTACAATCAACAAGATTGAAGACCATTTAAATTATTGTGATTGTAGATTGATAACACTTATGGGGACTTCTTAGTCCAAGTTCAACCTGGGAAAGAGATTATATAAATGTTCTCAATTTAGGATAAATTTTAAATAAAATTTACTTTATTAAATCGGATTTCTTAATGGGTTATTAAAATTTTATACGTGTTATTTACAGAGAAAAAAATATCATTACTTTGTGTGGCATAATGAAAAATTCACAAGAAGTATGTAATAAATGAGTTTTGAGAGATCAACGGCAAATTAGAGAATCAACAAACTATTTAATGTTGCAGGAGGCTATTGATTTACACCTGGATCATCTTTATTATTATTATTGGGTGTTACTTAGTAATTTAGTTATAAAAATACATGTTCGCTAGAATTGAAACTATAATGTTTGTCTACGTTTGAGCAACTTTAGACTTCATAGAACCTTATGGTAAATTGGTATGGATATATTTTAGATAATGTTGTGTTCAAATATATATTGTTTTAATTAATTGGTATCATCTTGTTTGAATCATTTCAGCATACGCCTTTTGTTTCAGAATGATGATTTGCTTTCATATAATATCAAAATTTTAATAATTAAATAATTCCTATATACATATATAACGACCATATATGAAATTTTAATCAATTTTAAGATGAATTTATGATATAAAGAATACAATAAATATAATTGGCACTATATACAAAAACAACTATCTATAATGTGCACTATATACAAAAATATGTATCTATAAGACCATATATAAAAATAACTATCCAAAATATGCACATACACAAAAATAGATATCCATAATGTGTAACATATACAAACAAAAATAATTAGTTTTACCTGCATGCTAGCTCTTGTTAATTGGCCACCTTGGGTTTCTTAGGCATTATCATGTATTCCTTTGGAACATGTCCTTTCATTTTCACTGTATTGTTTGCACCTTTGACATGACATCTAAAGTCCTTTCTTAGTAACTTTATAAAGGTTTTGTTCCTCACCAACGTCCTTAATTCTTGCCTTTTTTGGTCTTCCTAGTATTCTATTATACCGTGGTGGAAAGATTTCAAAACCTTGGTTTTTACTCAAGCTTGGCCACAAACATTCAGCAGGAATTGAAAAAGGTCTTACTTTCATAAGCTTTTTAAGCTTTTCTTTGTTATAGATGAAGTCTACATATTTTCCTAGTTTGCCTCCATTGTGTCTAATTGTAGCACAAGCATGTTGACAAGGAATCTCACTTAAATCCCATCTCTTACATATGTAAGTTTTGTATACCAAATCAATAAAATGTTGTGGAAACTTTATATTCTTTAATTTAAGCAATCTCTCACCACTAACATATGGCATCTAATTGTTGGCAAGCTATTTATACTTCTCCAACGTTTTTGGAATCCTAAGACAAACATATCTTATAGTTCTTCATCCCTCCTTTTTCTTATTAAATCTCTTTATGGTTACACTTCTAATCATCTCAAGCATTAGGATAATTAGCTTATCCTTAGCCTCTTTAATGTAAGCATTGAAGTTTTCACATTTAATAACATCTCACATTTGAGTTAAACATTATGAGTGTAACATCCCATCCCATGTTAAGGGTTAGAACCCTAGAATAATGTACATGAGAGTTTATTGAGAAGTTAGAAAGTGCATTTTATGGTCATGCATAATAACATACACACATAAGTGATTATTACTCATTGCACACATTAAAATGATTGTACATGCATTCATTGATATTTTTTAGGTATAATTGATTTATAAATGTGATTTTATCGAGAATTGTGGATTATTTGTATTGAAATTATTTTGGAGAGTATATTTATTTATTTGAAATTTTTGGTAAATTTTAGAAAATTTCTGAAATTTTGAGTATTTTTAGACTAAGAAAAATGTCAAGTGGCAAGATAATTGATTTATGGTAATAGAAATAAGTGTCAAATGGTAGTTGAAATAATTGGCTAATGGTATTAGAATTTGTTGAGAATATGATATTAAAAATTGGGAGAAAATTGGAGTAGAATTTGGAGACTAATGGACTAGTTAGATAAAGGACTAAAGGAAAGTAACATGTGGCAAGTGACAAGTTTCACTTACCACACCATATGATACAACCCACGAAACTCTCCCAAGTGAAAGACTATCTTTGTTTTTATTGTCATTCACTGTAGTCAATTGTTCTCACTTCTTGTTATTTCTCTTCATTTCTTTCTTCATCTTCTTGAACACGATGCTCATTTTCTCACCCTCACAACGCAAACTTTGCTCTCACCTTTCACTTGCTATTTTCATTTTGTTATCTTCTTCAATATCACTAAAATACCTAACCCTACAACCTTTGACTGTTGATGATTGTGTGATATTGGAAAGTTAGGGTTCATATGATTTTAATGAGTTTGAAGTTTAATCAAGTAACGTGTAAATTCTCATGGGTTGTATGGATATGAAACAAATATGGTGATTAAATGATAATGAAGCATGCATCACGTTAGTTTGTAGTTAAATGTTTATAAAATTAGGTTATTTATTTGCTGAAATGTGAATGAGAAACTTGAGTGTGTCCATGTCTTGCTTTTGCATATTTGATTAACAATATTTCATAAGATGTTGAAATGATTGTTGAGATAGACAGATCATTAAAAATGTGTATAAAAAGAGTGTAAAAAATTCATGGAAATATGATATGTGCATGCTCTATTTTCACTATTATTACGTGAATCTCTTTGGGTGTTTTAGAGACGAACTAAAATGAGTCTAGAGATAAGGAAAAAGGAGTAATGTGATGTCATGATATGGGAAGAATTAAAATGATAAGTTAGAGATGAAATGAAGGTGTTGATGAGGATGAAGAAATGCAGAAAATATGAGGAATGCATGTTGGATATCTTCGGTTTTTGATGTTTGTGATTAATAAAAGATTTTGATTTGTTTGTGATTGAATTGAGCTGAAATGGAAGTAGGAATGAAGAGGACATAAGTTAGAAATGATGGATTTAGTAGAAGAGATGAAAAGATGAAAAATCTGCAGTTTTATAAAAATCTGGAGAATAACGTTTATCACAATCGTGCTTGAGCTACACGATCATGCTTTAGAGAGGACCCTCAGTGGACTTGCACGAAAGAAAGGATTATTTAGGAGTTGTACGATTATACATAAGCACGATCGTGACAGAGAGGAAGCGTCAGGCAGGGAATCAACTTCACTATTTTGACCATAACTTCTTCTCTGGACCTCCGATTGACTTGAAATTTGGACCACGAATTCCCCACACATTTTGTTTCTGCTCCACCAAATTTCATGCCCATATTAATTCATTAAAAAAGGATTGATAATGATTGATTGATGAATTTAGGATGAAAATGATGAAGTGTGCTGGAATTTGTTAAATAGATTGATTTCACTGAACATGCATAAGTATTTTGGCCATATCTTAATCTGTAGATCTCCAGATAAAATTATTTTTTATTTATATTAAACTAGAGACATACGGATACAAATTTTGTGAAGGAGTAGAATTTTATTTCTGTATCTAAGAGTTTCAAATTTTGGCTTGAAGTTAAGTACTAAGTGTAGTTGCAAGTTTGAGAATAGTCTGAAGTATTTTGTGTATAACTTGCAAAATACTGAACCGAATTGTATGAACTTGGTGTCATTAAAAACTTGAGACATATGTAAACATTTGTTTGGAAGAAGGTGTTGCCTAAATACCTCAATTTCCTTGTCATAATGACTATGAAAATTGACTTGAGAAATCTGTTTTGAAAAAAAAAGCTGGAATGATTAATTGAGTGATGAACCTAGAATGAATTTGTATTATTAAGGTGTAAACCTAAGTTCAAATTAGGCATATACGAGTTTTGAAATATGAATGATCATGTGATATGAATAAAGGAAACATACCCGTGATTATCATTGAGCATGCATTGTACATAATCCATATATACATAGGTGCATGAATGAGTACTTATATAATTGTCCAAACTTGTGATATGTGTAAGTTTATGATGCATATTATGGAAGAGAATTTAGAGCGCCAACATCCAGACGTTGCCAAGACTTCAAGGCAACAGTTATCTGGAGCAAACTGTGAGTAACCTAGATGGTCTCAATTAATAAATTGTTTGTTTTAAATGATGTATTGAATTAATTTGTGAATGTGATTGTGCTAATTTCGAACAATGAATGTATTAGTCGTTTGATGCATGAATGAGCTATTAGAAGTACTCCTTATATGTGAATATGACAGAAATAAGTGTACTCAACATAACTGTTGAATACCGGACCAAGGTTCGATGATAAATGTGAACGAGAATACGATAGTGAATATGACTGTGCAATAGTGAGCACTTTTGATTTACTCGATATATGTGATGCATTTCATTACATGAATGCATGAATAGATAATGGTAGTTGTGACCTAAGTAGCCATCAAAAAAGAGCTTCAAGGTCAGAATGTGATTAAAAGTTAAAGGCTCGCTATGTATAATGAGCCATGTATTCCCAACGGATAAGGGACAGTTATCAATAAACCCGATATCCACAATAGATACGGGACAATTATAAGCACTCAATCACAACAACGTAATAATTGGAAATGAGATTCATGAGCATTGAATATACATATAATATGTATGTTTAAATGATTGAAATGTATTATTGAATTATATTGAATGAGAACGTGAAAATTGTGAGCAAAGTGTTATGTGATGTTACATGATGATAAATGAAATGATGTGAATTATATGATTGTATGTGTTGATGTGTTATGTGATTTGAGTGAACCATCGAGAATGGTTTACTCACTGAATTTGCAAAATTAACCAAAATGGCAACGTTGACATTTCAAGTTCGAGAGAGACGATATAGCTTCTAAGTCAAATTAGAAGAGAGATATCACTGATTTTGGATAGAAGACATGGCTCAAAGGTCGGTCAGCTTTAACTGAAGGATGTAGTTTATAACTTTTGTATAATTCCTCATGTATGTAGTGTGTTTTGAATACAGAGATGTAAACTCTGATTGGTTTTGATAATGTACATATATGGATGTTTTGTAAAGCTACAATGTATATTCGCTTTTTATTAAATGAAATGAGGAATTTTGGGTTTTTAAATATTGTGATATTTACGCTTTGAATGATGACACCATGATTAAGTTAGTGACGTAACTGCTTTAACATGCCATTTTTGTGGGGTATGTACTCGAATAACCCTCAGGATGTCGGGTATGTGTCTTATGAGAGTGAGGTGCTACAATGAGTGTGCCTACACCACTTATTAGTTGGTATTTTTCCTAACTAGTCGTAAATCAATTTATCAATATCTTTTAATTGTTTTAGGTACCTGTTGAAGGTAAACACTCAAAATAAGTATGAATTCAACATAGATATTCAAATTTAAGTGAATTTAAATAAAACAATCATATACCTTTCAATTTATTGAAGGTATATACTATAGTCGTATCTCACACTGTATTCGTTATAACTTTTTTGTCTTAAATTTCGTTTAAAGGTTGACATAGATGTTGCTAACAAAATATCTATATTCAACACCAACCATCTCAACATTAAGGTTATGTCCTAAATCCTATTATAAAGAAAAAAACATGAAATATTAATGCACTACAAATTAATGTCTATAGCTATAAATGAATGCTTATAAAAGAAAACAAAATTCCAATAACATAAATTTACCTTCTTTTATTCAAAAATAAAAACCAAATTACAATCTTTATAGTTTACAATGTATTCTTATAAACATTTAATAAACCCTTTATACTACAATTTTAACTATAGTCCATACAATTGGAAATGTATTATTATTTGCATCTAAAGCAATGGTCGATATCAATTGCTCTGCATGCTTTCCCTTTATTTGACAACTATTAAACATATATTACAGACCTACAACTAGCCAAGAAACCTTTTTTTAAAGGCATCCAAGCATATGTACGTAAAACAAAACATACCTCCTAGATACTTAATTATAAAAGAACTACCCAGGTTATACTTCAATATAGCTAGCCCATAGCTCCTTAATTTCTCAAATTGCTTTCCTTCTTCACCTGCTAATAACTTTAATGCAAAGTTCTTTCCCTTATATGTCTTATTATCTATAATGTTAACATTAAAATCCCTTCAAAGTGCACCCTTAATCCCAATAATATCCTATGTATGGTAATCTAATATGAGAGGTATTTCTTTGCAATCCAAAATGTATTACATTTTTTGTTCTAGTGTTCTTAACCATACTTAAACTAAAATGTCTTGATTTGAAATACAATCTCATGTTGTGATGAAGAAGCATGTATTCTTTACTCATAACTCTTTTTATAAACAATAGTTAATAGGCATGGTAAACAGACCCGGCCAAGGCCCGACCCCACTCGAAGTCAACAGGTCAGACTCGGGTTAACTGGCCTTGAGTCAAGCCTCGGACCTAACCTTTATGAAAAGTCAAACCTCATACCTAGATAGCCCCAGCCTAAGGCCCAACTTTTATAAGTAAAACGATATCGTTTTTGTATTTTTTATTTTTAAAAACAAATGAGGTCGAGCCAGGCTATCTCAGGACTAATCGAGCCTCAAGCTGGCCCAGGTTTGAGAAGAAGACGGTTTGGCTAGGCTCAGGCCTGGGCGAGCCCATTGCCATCCCTGATAGTTACTCTACATTTCTCATTCTTGAAATACCAGCCCTTCTCAATAGTATATTGGACTAAAGCTTTTTTAAATGCATTCACTTAATCAAATAACATGTCAATCTTTAAATCAATAAGTCTTGTCATGCAATTATTTGCTTTAAATTCTTGAAACTTTGGCCTTGTTCTCCCTTTTTTATAAGAACTATCATTTATGCTCCGAAGTTCATCTGAATCTTCATATATTGAATTTGTCTATATATCTAGAGTATTATCTGCTAGAACATCTTGCACACTACTATAAAAAATGATTAAATTTTTTTATAGTTTGTTTATTAACAACCTCAGTAGTTATATCCTCAGCATCAAATGACTAGAATCATCAAAATCACTAACTTCTCCTTTGTCACCCTCATATGTCAAATCATCATATTCACTATTATCTACATCATTTGTGGCAAGTTGTTTACCCTCCTTAAAGTAGGCTATTGACTCTTTACATCATTGCAGTAACCTTGTTCACCTTCTTCAACAATGGAAACAACTTATTAACCAACTTTAGAAGTCGTTTGATCACCCTCTACAAACTCACAATCATCCTATTCACCCTCTTCTAAACATCTTTTGTTATGTCTCAATAAAGGATATTTAGCATTATCTAAAAATAACTCCATAAATTTATCTTTCAATTAAACAAATCACGTTGATGATGTGCGTCTCACTTCTCAAATCTCTAATGTCATCCTAAAAATTCTCTTAAGGAAATTTGTAACTAAAAACTAGAACCTTTCTATAGCCCAAGTCCCTTATTGTGAATATGAACTATAGTATTGTCAAATGATCTAGCTCTACTCCAAATTTTACATTTCTATACCTTCATAATGCATAGTAGGGGAAAATTTAAAGGTCTCATTGTGCCAAAACTAAAACTTGATTCTAGGGGCTATTAAATAACAAAAGCAAACAAAAAGACAAAAATAAGTTAAAGTAATTAATCGAAACTCCAACCAATCTTAAACAAATAAGAGGAAAAGTATATAAGAGATGTATACTACAAAGACTTGATTTTGGGGTCTATTTTATTGTGAAGATTATAGCCATAGGAGTACAAATCTATTTCAAGTGAATCAATGATCCTTTCTTTTAGTATTAGGACCTACAAATTATATGTTCAACTTTGAACTCTTTTCATAACTTATGATAAACTTAGCTCTATATTTGTTTTTTTTATTACACCTTAACCACTAACTAGAAAGATTGTAGATAATTAATGAAACCTTAGCTTAATCTAAAAGGTTTAGTTAGTTATTAAATCAATGATAAGATAAACCCACACACAATCTTAATTATTTCAAATTCAAGAATTAATAAGCATCTCATAATTTTTTTAAAACTTTTGTATGGCTTAGACATAGTAGTAAGGCTTAGCCCTGTCCTAAAAGCTAACGAATTGGGCCTAAACTTAACCTAGCCATTATTGACTAAAATGATATCGTTTTGAGCAACCTATTCAGACTTGATTCTACACATTTCTAATTAAATTCAATTGCATATTTTTAAGGTTAGGTCAGGCTAGTCCAACAATAGACCCAACTCGGGATGACCCTTTGCCATACTTAACATAGCCTTTAAATTTAAAATAGACCAAAATGAGCTGCTTAGAGAAATTAAAAAAATTGTTTAAGTATTTAAATGGTTTAAGTCACTTTATAACTAAAACAATTTATAGCAAAGTAAATAATTATAAGATTTGGAGTGAAATAAATCAAAAACTTGTTTTTAACGTTGAAATTTTATTGATTCTTATATTTTATATTTTATAAAACATGTTTGTTATAGATAATATTATGAATAAATAACTTTAAATTATAGGATAGTATCTGTTGTCAATATAGAATAATTTCTACGCGTTTAAAATTAAGTTGCATATGTTTAAAATTTTCATAATTGTAATGTATACAATTTGCAATGTAACTTTTGCATTATTTGTAACCGTAAAATTCATAGCATAATCGCGATTGTGACCATAACTACAATTTAAAGTATTATAGATCAGCTCAAAATGTATAGAAGCATGAAATTTCTTCCCCAGTTGATCATTAAAGTTAATTTTGTTTCATAACTACAATCAAATTATCCTTAATACTAAGATTTTCAAATATTTATTTTTGACATTCTAAGGTTGTATAGATGAATTCTAGAAGTATGGAAATGCCATTCAAATCAATAACTACTATGTAGTAGTGAAAGCTGGCTTTCATCTGGATTTAATATCAAATGGCCTCTCTGGTTCCTTTCTTATTTTTTTGTTTCTGATTTTTGTTTTAAATTCTTTGAAAAATATGTTTATTTTTTATATTATTTTTATTTTTAGTATTTCATGTTTTCATATTAATAAAAACCATAAAAATTGGTGTTAATTTTTTTCACTTTTTGTTATAACCTAATTTTATAATTAACTAATTACATACTATTTAATTATTTAATATTAATTAATTGTTATGGTCTTTACTTTGATAGTTAATTCAAAATGTAAAATAAAAATTAGATGATAAATATATTTTAAATTTAAAATACATAAATTTTAATTTTTTTAAATATTTATTTATAAATTTTTTAATTTCAAATATTTAATTCTAATACATTACTTTTACTAATTGATATATATATCAAAATAAATATTAATATGTAAGTTATTTTCTGCAAATATTAAATTATTTTAATAAATAGAATCAATTTTAGTAACATTTATTAAGAAATATTATATGAGATATTAAAATAAATTATAACTTACTTCCAGACTAACAAAAATTGTTCTTGCCAACAATACTATGATTTAATAAAAATTGTATTTAGTATTTTTCTTAATAATAAGTAATAAATGAATGATAAAAGCGAGATGGGTGTCCTTTGGCATCTTAAATGTGAAAATTCATTTATCTATAGTTACATTTCTTTTGGTTGAGGCTGACCTATGAATTTAGATTCAAGTGTCTTTAACGGCTGATCCAAACCGACTCAAGACTTAACTATTTTAAGCAGAGTTAAACTTCAGATAGGCCCAAGCCTGAGACTAGACATCTCAAGTCTGGACTTAATTAAAAAAGATGTTATCTTGTAATTTTAATTTTTAAAAAATTAGTGGAGCAAGCCCATGGTCGGCTCATTACCATCCCTAGTCTTCGGGAACATTAAATTTAAAATTGAAATAAACATAATTGTTAATTGAATTTGAATTTATAACTTTTACAAAAAAAATTTCAAGCATATATATATATACAATTTACAGAATTTTAATTTCTAAAATAGGAGAAAATTTTCTGTTTTAATTATTTTATTTTCATGTAATTTCTACAAATATCTTATTTTAATTTTTTATATTGGAAAACTTAAAGTCCAATTAATGTGTTAACGTTTTCTTTGTTTCTTTTGAACAATGAATTTCAACATTTTATAGTTTTTCGTTTACAGGTTATTGTCCCTATTAGATAACTACATTTTATTTATTTTTAGCTAAAAATTTGATTTTTTTAATTCATTGTCGTCATCCCTACCAAGCTTGCGTGTTACCTACTTTTACTCCACGTACGATCTAAATTTAAAAACATCTATTTCTTCTCCTCCAATTGCAGCCAAACTGGATTAACACCTACAATTATTTTGTGATCTGGGTGTGCAGAAAAGACACAGCTTGGTCAACCAGATCAAAGCCGCTCATTGTTAGAAGTTGAGCACGATCAAGGACCGCTCAACTTAATGCACATTTTTACTTACCAATAATTACCATAGAAGAAACTACTCGGAAACCAAAACAAAGAAAACATGCAAATACGAGGAAAAACACATAAACACACTTTAAGAGTGTAATTCAAAACATTGAAGCCCTTTTTCTTTGGGCGGTCGATGGGGAAAGCGAAACCTGACTTTAGAAAAGGTAATGCTGAAGTTTTGGCCGAAGTTTAATGAAGTTTGCTTTCAGTGTTTTTCGATTCTTTCTAAATTCTTCCTATCCTGAAAGCTTAAATCTTGAGTGATGTTATTATTTGTCTAAGTACAGAAATAAGTATGCTCTACACTCATCTCTTTTGAAGATCTTGTATATGTTACTATCTGTTTAAGTACAAAGACATATAGAACGTATGTTTTATATTTTTTATCCAACAGTAATCACGAGAATAAATACTGAATGAACTCAATAAAGGTGAAAAATACTCACAAATACGATTTTTTTACAGAAACATAAGTAACCTATATGATTAGATAACACACGATTTACACTAGAAGGTAAACTAGACATTAAAAAAAAGTTGAAAACAAATGAACAGGGTTATTGGGTAGTATTTCTATTATTTATGGGCTCTCTCCCTACTCACTCTTATCAAGAGACAATATTACAACCGGTCAAAACACGAAAGATAGCTCTGATACCACTGAGCCTCCCAAAAGACCTTGTGAAGGGACCAAGCGTCCTTTACACGAGCGGCTTGTCTTTGTATTGTTTTGTAACCAATAATAAGGAATGAGAATACAATTTTTATTTCTGGGGTTTTAATTGCTTAATTATCGGTGATTGATAAATAGTAAATAATAAAATTTAGATTAAAATTTAAACAACTTAGACTTTTATTTTTAAGAAGTTGGAATCAAAAATTGAAAATAAGAGCACAATCTTTTATATTGATTTTTAATATTTATTTTATTGATACTTTTATTCTAATCATAAAAATTATTCATAATTATTTAAAATTAAAATTTTATAAATTATTTATAAAATATAAAACATAAAATATTTTATTTCATTATGTACAAAATAAATTATATAATAATTAAATATGAGTAAATAAATTTTTTATTATCATTTTTAATATTTAATATCAAAGATTAATATAATTATTAATTTTGTTTAATACTATAATAAATATATATAATTAATAACTTTATTCTTATTTTAATTCTCACTTTTTTTTAATTCCATTCTTTTGTCACGATTACAACTAGAACTAAGTACATGTGTTAGAATTCTCAGTATTATTTCTGTATAATAGTTTCTGAACTAATGACAATTGTTTTGATTTGATTTTTGCAGAGATAGAAGATTGCAAGAAAGTAAAGAAATTGCACAGAGTTTACTTGGTTCGATAGCACAAAGTTATCTATGTCCAAGGGCCAATTACACACACACACACTGGATATTATTAAAATCAAGAAAGACGGTATACAACAGATTGAGTATTTCCCTGAAACACTTGCAAGAGTTTCTCACAAACTCCCTAGTGCACTTTGATAGGTACTTTAACACTCTATCTAATTTTCTCTTTGAGCCTAAAGATTGAATGTATACAGATGAATTGTAAACTTGTAGTTGTGTTGTTCTCTATATATATTTGTGAATGCTTGAGACTTGGCTATTTATAATTGCTGTGGATGTACTACTGCCTTTGGTTGATGACCATAAGTCTTTGACTTAGTCCAAATACTCATGCCTTATCAATGTGACTTTATTGAAGACTCCATCTTTAATAATCTTGTTCTTTCTCACTAGCCTTTGACTGGGTTCATGCATGCCTTGACCATTGTGTCTTCACGTGATACACTTAATGTATCAACTCTTCCTTTTATTTTTTTAAAGTCTTCCACCATACTTTAATATATAACCAAATGAAGTGCTATGTTTTTGGCTATGCTTAGTGTGCCTCACTTGTGTTTGAACAAAAGTGGCTTAGGTGAGTTAGTGACTTCAGACAGCTTCCTTGGAACTTTCGAGAGTCACCCATTTCTTGTCTCTGCTATTCTTCTTTCTCTTCTGCTTCGACTCATCATCTGTAGCTTTGATCTGTAGTGTTTCAGTGTTGTTTTTGAAGAATCATGTGTTTTTCTTTACATTTCTTCCCTCCTTCTTCAAAAACCCTCACTCAATCTCTCGATTTGTGGCCGATTTGTGGCCGATTTCTGAAATCTAAAACCTTAGGAAATTTGAATCCCTAATTTTTTTTCTTCCAATGTTGTGCGATTGATGGTTAATCTCCTTTTTTTTTCAAGGTGCTTCATTTATCTGTAAAAATTCTCTACAGAAAATGAATTTCTTTATTGGAACTACTTTTGTTCTAAAATATGATGGGTTTTCTTCTCCCCTTATTTTTTTTCCAAGTCGACTTCTCTACGGTTGACTTTGTCTCTGATGAAGTGGAGTCGAATGTCGATGTGCTTCGACCTCTCATGTAGGACTGAGTCCTTACTGAGGTAAATCACACTTTGATTATCTGTGTGTATAGCTGCCTCTGTTGTTTGTATTTTTATTTCTAATAGTAGTCCCTTAAGCCATATTAGCTCCTTTAGGCCTTCTATGATTGCCTAAAATTCTGTTTCTGTTGTAGATAGTGACACCACTGCTTGTTGTTGCACTTTCCAGCTTACTGTGTTGCCTGATAGTGTGAAATAGTATGCTTATAATGATTTGCGTATGTCTTTATCTGCTGGATAATCTGCATCTACATAGCCATTTAAATTCACATGTTTATGCATATCTAGGTTAGACTTAGAAAAACATAAACCATGGTTTAGGGTCCCCTTCAGATATCTAAGTACTATTTTAAAACCAGATCAATGTTCTAGACCTGGATTAGACATTAATCTGCTAAGTAGGCTGATTGCATGTGCTAAGTCAGGTCTAGTACAAATCATAATGTACATAATGCAACCTATACCCACATCATAAGGATATTTCCGCATTTGTTCCTTTTCTGCTTCTGTTGCTGGACTCTTAGCAGCTGTCAGTTGTAAGTGTGTGGCAATTGGAGCATGACTAGGTTTAGAGTCTTCCATGTTGAATTTGCATAGGACTTTCCTAATGTAGTCCCTCTGTATCAACCATAGTTTCCCTTTAGCTTCATTCCTTATGATTTGCATTCCCTGTAGCTTCTTGGCTCTTCCTAGGTCTTTCATGTCAAAGCTCTTCTTCAAGGCATCTTTCACTTCTGTAATTTTCTTCATCAGCTTTCCTATGATGATTAAATCATCAACATACACCAACATGTATACCACTTCCTCTTTCTCCAAGTCTTTATAGTATAGACAGTAATCATAGGCACTACTTTTGAACCTCAGTTCTGTCACCACCTCATGGAACTTCTTATTCCATTGCCTAGGGGCTTGCTTTAGGCCATATAGTGATTTCTCTAGCAAGCATACATGATCTGGTTTCTGCTTATCTATGAAGCCAATGGGTTGCTTCATGTAGATAGTTTCCTCTAGTCTTCCATATAGGAAGGTTGTCCTTACATCCATCTGATGTATTTCCTAATCATTCAATGTTTTTAAGGTCAAAATTAGCCTTACTGTTTTAAACTTAACCACTGGAGAAAAGATTTCCTTATAGCCTACTCCTTCCCTTTGCCTAAAGCCTTTTGCAACTAGTCTTACCTTGTAGGTTTTAAGATCAACTTCTGTCACTCCATCCTTAAGTTTGAATATCCACTTGCACTCAATCACCTTAGCATTGTGTGGCTTGGGAACTAGCTTCCAAGTCTCATTCTTCATTAATGAAGAGTATTCCCTTAAGCAAGCCTCTTTCCACTAATTTGCATCAACCCTCTCCATAGCTTTCTCATAGGTTTCTGGTGCTTCATATTCAATTGTTTCTGCAGCTAAACAAGCATATTCAACTAGGTTAGTATCAAAATACCTTCTGTTTGGTATTACCTGCCTTGGTTCTCTATCTCTAACTAGTTGATAGTCTTGTAGGGGTGTTTGAGCTTCTGTCTCTAATTCTTCTTGTGTTGTTCCCTCTTGAGGATTAGAACTGGAATCTTGTCTTTCTTCTATTGTTTCTGTAGGCTGTTCAGCAGCTGGTCCTGTTTCTCCTTCTTCATATGTGGAGGGTGGGACATAGAAGGGAGTC
>JANVCL010000002.1:24337805-24354153 GCA_026546855.1 Erythroxylum incrassatum | reverse complement strand
ATGCACATGTTGTATTTTAAGTTAGATTGTTGTAAGAATAAGACCTTAGACATATGTTGAGAATTTTGGGGTTTTGTGTCTTTTGTATTCGAATTTTTGATATTGATGTTGTAATATGGCTTGGAATGCCATTAAAGTTTGTAAACATTTGTCTTATGTTGTAAATGAAATATGGATTTGTGTATGGTTTTGAAATGTAAATTTGTGCATGGATGATGAGTTAATGAACTTTGAATATGAGTTATTGTTATATATATAAGTGAGATAATATGGAAAGGAAAGTTAGGAATGTCATGAAGCATGGGATGTTTTTGAATATGAATAATCATATGAATTGAGGTTTGGGTATGGGATGAATTCCAATTGCAAGTTGAATTGCTTTGAATGATTTTGTAATAAAGGAAGTGAAGTTGGGATAAATTCGGTATTGATCTATGAGGAATTTTACCAAGTTGATTTCTACCTTTCCAACGATTTAAAGTTTGCGAATTTTTTATTATCGGAGTAAGAGATTGGGTTCTGGAAACGGTGCCCAACATGTTTTGGTATCAGAGCAAGAAAATGAAGCGATAATAGTTATGGTTTTCTTCAAGAGTTGGGTTCTGAAAACGGGACCCAACATTAACAACGTCAATTGGTCAAATTTGATTTGTTTAATGTAATTTTAATTAAAATAATTTTCAAAATGTCCCCCAAAGAGTGTTTAAAAAATCATGAGGCTTTTCTTTTAAAACCAAAAGCTTTAATGCCTTTTGATTAATGAAAGGATTCATGTAATGAAGCAAGATGAAATTTTTATGCATAAAGAGCCTTTAAAAAACCAAAGTAATAAAATGAGATTAAAATTGACTTTACAAAATATAGAGTCAACTTGATGTACTTTGATCTCTTTTTGTTCTTGACTTTGTTAAGTCAAAATGACTTTACGTTTAATGATTTTGATGAAGAACAAATATGAGACAAAAGTAGATAAAAATGAGACGGAAGTATATAAGATGAAAGCGGAAACAAAATGAGACGGAAGCAGATGAAAAAAATAAGACGGAAGCGGAAAGCAAAGTGAGACGAAACAAAATGAGACGGAAGCAAATGAAACAAAATGAGATGGAAGCGGAAAGAAAAATGAGACGGAAGCGGAAAACAAAATGCGACGGAACAATATGAGACAGAAGCCAAAGCCAAATGTGAGATGATAAAAATGAGACGATAGAAATGAGACGGAAGACCCGATACCACGTCAGATGATTAATCTGTTTGAATTAGTTACAGAACTCAATTGAATAACTGATTCTTCAAAGATCAAGAAACAAGAAGAAAGAAGTAGTTGAAGACAAAGGCTATAAATACGAGTAGAAGTCGAAGATTGTAGAAGTTAGAGATTTTAGAGATTTTCGAAAGAGTTAGTGAAATTCAAAAGCTAGAAATATTACTGTGCTAAACTTAGAGAAATCTTTATTTGTAACAAAGCTTGAAACATCTTTCAGTTGAAAGAAGAAAAGCAGATAGCCTGAAGAGGCTAAGTGTGAAAAGAATACTTGTTGTAAGAGACCTGAAGAGGCTCAGAGAAAAGAATACTTGTATCTTTGCAAAGTATAGTGGAATCTCAGAAAGGGTTTTAAGGACTGGACGTAGCCCACGGTTTGGGGTGAGCCAGTATAAATCTATTATGTCGACTCTCTCTCAACTCTCAACTATTAATCTTACTGTTTCATACAAGCATTTAGAAAATAAATAGCAATATTTCACAATACTGATTTTTAATAGTTTTGAGAAAAAGCAAGTTTTAAAGAAATTCTTGAAAAGGGGATCATCGAAAAAGAATACACAATTCAACCCCCTTCTTGTGCATTTTGTATATCGAATATTAAGTCTATACTAACGTGTGATTTACTTCAGGGTTTAGTTCCAGTCCATACCTCTTCAAGAGTCTTGTATTCATTTGCTAATGTAGGCAGTCTATTTATTAGGTAGGATGCTGTTTTTATGGCTTCTCCCTATAGTGATTGGGATAGGCCTGAAGATAGCAGCATGCATCTTGTCTTCTCTAAAATTGTCCTATTCAGTCTTTCTGCTACTCCATTATGTTGAGGAGTAGCTTTGACTGTTCTGTGCTTTGAATGCCTTTCTTTTCACAATAGTCATCAAACTCCTTGTTGCAAAACTCCAAGCCATTGTCTGTCCTCAAACACTTCAACCTTTTTCCTATTTGGTTCTCCATCACTGTATGCCACTTGATGAATGCTTCTAGAGCTTCATCCTTAGACTTTAGGAGATTGATCCAGCATTTTCTGGATCTGTCATCAATGATTGACATGAAGTATCTCTTTCCTCCCATGGTTTGAGTCTGTGTTGGCCCCCATAAGTCACTATGAGCATACTCCATGTTGTTGATGGCTCTCTTTGCATTCGTTGGGAAAGGAGTTCTGTGATGTTTCCCTAGGATAAATCCTTGACAGAACTTAATTCTCTTCACAGTAGCATTAGGCAACAACCCTTGTTTTTCAAGGTGCTTCAAACTCTTGTTTCCTGCATGTCCTAATCTTGTATGCCATAGGAATATTGAGTTCAGCTCTTTTTCTTCTATTGTTAGGTTGATTTCTGTGATCCCTATAACATAATATAGGCCTCCTCTCTCAATTGCCCTTATAACCACCTTTCCATCCTTTATTATTTCTCTTAAGCCATCTTTAGATCTGATCTTGTATCCTTACTTGTCAAAAACACTTTCGGATAGGAGATTCCTTCTTATTCCAAGGATATATCTCACATTGCTCAATGTCCTTCTCTTTCCATCATGCATCTTGATGGAAACATTGCCAATGCCCTTAATTTCTTGCTTCCCTGCATTTTCCATCCTCACTTTGGCTGATAGGTTCTCAAATGAAGAAAACCACTCCCTATGGGAAGTGACATGCATTGTCCAGCTAGAGTCAAAGATCCAATCTGTTTTTGGCTCATCTGCTTTAGCTGTCAGTGCTAGGATCTCATCTTCACTGGTTTCATCAAACTTCTCAACATTTCCTACATCTGCCTTCTCTTCTTCTTTATCCTTCTTTTTCTTCCTGCAATCTTTAGCAAAATGGCCAATTTTATCACAGTAGAAATATTTCTTACCTTTGGCTTTACCCTTTTTCTTGTCATCATCAGTCTTCTTCTGTTTGCCCTTTCCTTTAGTTTTCTGCCCACCTTTCTTTAAGCCATGTTGTGTTGACTTGTTCTCGGATTTGTTGTCCAAGAACATCAATTCTAGTTCCTTCTTGAAGTGATTGTTGTCCATCACTTCCTCCATTAAAGAGTCAAGAACTCTCTTTACAGTTAGAGCATCACCATTTGCATGCTTCACCACCTTTTTTAATGCATTATACTCCTGTGGAAGTGACTTTAGAATCACCACTGCATGGTGTTCTTTAGAAATTATCTATCTAGTAGCTTCGAGATCTTGAACTAATTTGAAAAAGTAATCTAGATTGTCTTCCAAAGTTACTGTTGTATTCATCCTGAAGTTGGCAAGATTGTGCAGCAGTGTCATCTTGTTAGGTAAACACCTTTTTGAGTATATTTCATCCAATTTATCCCATAGCATCTTTGTTGTGTTGTTATGGGAACATGTTCATCTTCATATGTTGTATCTATGGCTCCAAAGCACTCATAGGATTCAAGGATGGCGTGCATCTGTAATTTCCATATTGCAAAGTCCTCCTTTCTAGTGAATACTTCCAGCTCCTTTCCCACCATCTTGTAGGATCTTTATAGAGAATTGTACTTGAGTTTTCTTGATGGATTCTTAGCTAGTAGTCTGGACAAAAAATTTAAATGGCTCTAATACTAATCTGTTAGAATTCTCAGTATTATTTCTGTATAATACTCTCTGAACTGATGACAATTGTTTTGATTTGATTTTTGCAGAGATGGAAGATTGCAAGAAAGTAAAGAAATTGCACAGAGTTTACTTGGTTCAATAGCACAAAGCTATCTACGTCTAAGGGCCAAATACACACACACTGGATATTATTAGGATCAAGAAAGAAGGTATACAAGAGATTGAGTGTTTCCCTAAAACACTTGCAAGAGTTTCTCACAAACTCCCTAGTACACTTTGATAGGTACTCTAGCACTCCCTCTAATTTTCTCTCTGAGCCTAAAGACTGAATGTATACAGATGATTTGTAAACTTGTAGTTGTGTTGTTCTCTGTGTATATTTGTGAATGCCTGAGACTTGGCTATTTATAATTGTTGTGGATGTACTACTGCCTTCGGTTGATAACCATAAGTCTTTGACTTAGTCTAAATACCCATGCCTTATCAATGTGACTTTATTAAAGACTCCATCTTTAATAATCTTGTTCTTTCTCACTAGCCTTTGACTGGGTCCATGCATGCCTTGACCATTGTGTCTTCACGTGATGCACTCAATGTATCAGCTCTTCCTTTTATTCTTTTAAATTCTTCCACCATGCTTTAGTATATAACCAAATGAAGTGCTGCATTTTTGGCTATGCTTAGTGTACCTCACGTGTGTCTGAACAAAAGTGGCTTAGGTGAGTTAGTGACTTCAGACAGCTTCTTTGGAACTTTCGAGAGTCACCCATTTCTTTTCTCTGCTATTCTTCTTTCTCTTTTTCTTTGACTCATCATCTGTAGCTTTGATTTGTAGTGTTTCAGTGTTGTTTTTGAAGAATCATGTGTTTTTCTTCACAACACGTAACAAGGGGAAAACCGTTCAGATGTGTCGGCTTTCCTTTTCTTTGATTCCCTTTCATGGTCTTTATGTTGTACATTCAAACTCATTATTAATTTTTGCGTAAACATAACGTAGGGCTTAGATATGGATGGTTGGGGTGTTTGACCTTGTAAGTCGGTAACTCGATTGAAGATCAACTACTTCGAATCGTATGAACAGAGTATTCATGGCTTCGCCAGTGGTCATTCATCGACATGATCATGTTTGTGCGCTTCACCTAATTGTGGAGTCTTTTACTTACTTTCAAACCACCGTCTTATCTTTTTTAAGGATTATCTAAGGACAACCTTATTATATGCACGTTGATTCGCTCCCGGAAAGTAGCCTTACGATTACTATATCTCTACTGGCTAGGGTAAACTCAATCTTTGCCAATTATCTCCTTCAAATGATGACCTTAAAATATTAAAATAACTAGGAAAATTTCTATAAAATACGAAAGTTTTAATCTCTTTGATGTTTGCTAATGTGAACGAATGGCATACTAACGTGGCACTAATCGGAAGTCTCAAGCGAACGGAAATGGTGGGTATACAAATGGAGGATAGGCATTAGCCTGAAAAGTGTGGCGCTTCCATGACCATACAAAAGATGTCTGTACATTTGAGGACACAAACAAGTACCCTTTTGCCTTTTCTTCTAGTAGCTGTGAATGGTCAGGCTTTCTTTTGTAGGTCACATAAATCGCACATTTATTTTACATGTCACATTATGTTTGACTGAGAAGATGATATACATGTGGAGAGCAGCACAGTTGAGACATGAAAGGAAACACCATAAGTGCCTTTAAGGGGGCTATGACCATCATATGAAGACAGCACATGTGATCTTTGCCTTAGCTTCCTCATTTTTGTTTCCTTGTGATTGGTGAGGCCAGCTTTGATCGTAGGTTGTCTGTCATCACTTGGAACATTGATAGGTGTCCGGTAAAACCAGAAAGCCAGGTTTATTTAAATATTAAATCACCAGGAAACTCATGGATTGCCCTTTTCAAGATCGAATTGTTGCATAATGAGACAGTTATTTCAGGGCATAATTAACTACTAGTTCAGGGCTTAATTAAGTACTTCTGTAATGAGTGTTAAGGATAGTTTATGATAATAATATTAATTTTTTGACTATGTTGCTAATATCTTATTATTTTATCTCATTTTATTCTTTATGTTTATCTATTTATTCAAAGATTGTATATAAATAGTTTCCATATTTATTGTAAAGTCATTCTTTTAATAAAAAATATCAAATTATATATTTTTTATGTGGTCGTATCTTACGTCAATGGCATCAGTCTTTCCTATCTTCTATTCCTCTATGTATCATAATTTTTTTATTATATCGAATCTAAAAAATAATCTCACTTGGAAGTTTCAGTTCATTTTTCTTTTAAATTACTAAAATCTACATAACTCTATTGATCTAAATTTCTCTTCACCACCTCAAACTATCCCTTATACCTCTAACTCTCCTCAACAAATAGCTAATCCAACTTATAACTTCTAGTTTAAAAAGGGCAACATGTTACTCTCGTAGATACCTTGTTCTACCATAACATTATTGTCCTCGAACAATAAAGTCTTGCTAAATATTCTCCTCGAGCAATAGGGGGTCTTGCTAAATGTTAATAGCAGTAGTGCTTAGAAGAACCATAGACCTTACTAGATATGTGAGTATAAGAACCATGCCGTTGTTGTTTATAATAACTAATGTTTCCTTAAATTTTGGCAACCTATTTTGTTATAAAGGTCTAAGAAGGCACTCCTTTAAGGATCTGAGTGAAGATGAATTATATATTCTCCACCAATCTTGTCATAAGGAAGCTAATTTGACCAAGTGTCACTCTTTGCATGATTGGCATGCTCGACTTAAGCATCCATAATTAGTGGTTATTTCTAAAATGGTTAAAGATTTTATTGTAGCCTTTTTTTAGGTCTAATTCTTCTTGTTGTCCTTTATGTTTCTTAGGATAACTTTCAAAAGTTCCTCTTGCATATATTATTCACAAGAGTCAAGTACCATGTAAAATAAAAAATTTTAAAATTTGGGGTTTAGCTCATATCATGTTAAGCCCAAATCATAGTCCCTCTTTGTATGATTGGCATGCTCAACTTAGACGTCCATAATTAGTGATTATTTCTAAAATGGCTAAATATTTTTATTGTAGCCTTTTTTTAGGTCTAATCCTTCTTGTTATTTATGTTTCTTATGATAGCTTGCAAAACTTCCTCTTGCATAAATTATTCACAAGAGTCAAGTACAATGTAAAATAAAAAGTTTAAAAATTTAGGGTTTAGGTCATATCATGTTTCATGTTAAGCCAAGGTCATAGTTATATCTTATTATTCATTAATGATTTTACTCGTTCTACTTAGGTGTATCTTCTTAAAAATAAAAGTGATGTTTACTCTTTTTCTTTTCAATTTCAGTATTTTGTTGAATGTCAATGTAATACCCAATTAAAGCCTTTCATTCTAACTAAGATGGCAAATACCAAAATACTAGAAGAATTCATTATATAACATTTCCATGTACTTATAAATAGAATGACATAACATAAAGAAAAATTAGACATTTGGTTGCCCACTGCACTTACTTTACTTGGTCATAGCCATGTTTTATTAAGATATTGGAATTATGATTTTCAAATGATTACAATGTTAATCCACACTTTGTCTTCTTGATTACATACTAAAAAATCGTCATATTTTTTTGTTGCTCAACAAACATATAAGTTATTTAAAATTAAAATCAATTGGTTATGCTACTTACCTCTCCTCCAATCCTATAACACAAATAAATTTTTATTCCAAACTAAACCTTATGTTTACTTAGATAAAATCCTTCTCATTTAGCTTCCTTCTATCTTGATATCACTCATAATTATGTTTGCCATGCAAGGCATTTTGGGTTTATGAAAAGGAGTTTTCATTTTACGACACAGTTCAATCATAGCCAACAAAGAAGGAAAACTTGGTTTATTAGCTTAATATATTTGGGAATATAATTCAACTCATACAATACCTTCAGGAATGTCGTCATTATCTCTCTCTCTCTCCTCCTATTAATTCCAATATATATCCACATCAGACAAAAATACTGCCAACTTTGCCCTCTCCATATCACTTAAAAGTAACAAAATATGTCCAAGTTACCTATTTCACTTTTACCTAACTAAAACCCCAAGATTTAACTTAGTCAACCTTACTTCACATAACCAACAAAATCAATAACTAAAAATTCATACTTACCGCAGGCAACCCAAACCATCCATAATAAACAAAAGCATAGCAAAATGAATTTCTTTTTTCTCCTTTTCACAAACCAATCCAAGAACGTTTAACTAAGTTAAACCATATCCCAAATGGAGAAATATTATGATTGAAGAATTTAATATGTTTCTATTGAAGAATTTAAAATGTTGCTATCCAATCAAATATGGACGTTGGTTCCTAGACCTCAAACTACAAAGATATTTAAAACTAGAAAAGAGAGCTTATTATAACATTGAACAATATAAGGCTTGTCTTATGGAAAAAGAGTATAATTAAGAAAGTAGTGTAAATTATAATAAAACTTCCATTCTAGTAGTTAAATCCACCATTATTTTCACAATTTTATTTATAGCCACTATTTATGATTGGAAAATTCACCAACTTGACATATCTAATGCTTTGTTACATGGTTTCATAGATAATGGTGTATTCATAGAGCAATCGAATTTTATTGATCCTATACATCTTAACTATGTTTGCAAATTACAAAAATCATTGTATAGTCTTAAGCAAGCAGCCAGAGCATAGTTTGCACCTCAATGAATTTCTTAGATAACTTAAATATATATTATTTACTTTCTCAAGCACAAATAGATGCTTGTAAATCGTGTTTTACTCCAACGGCATTTAGTCTACCATTAACAAAATCTTTGGGTGCTCAATTTAATGGTTTTCTTATATTTAAAAATTGCTAGCATACTATAATATGTGGTAATGACAATAGTTGACATTTTATTTTAGTGAATATACTATGTTACTTTATGCATTTCCTAACTTTCAACAATGGAAAGCAGTTAAGAGAATAATGCAATATCTTAAACATACTATGAGATCCCACATCAATTGGAGAGGAGAACAAAATATACCTTATAAAGATATGGATACCTCTTTCCCATAGACACATTTTTCTGGATGTGGGAAGAGCAAAACCGAGAGGGCTTTGGCCCAATTGGCAACCCAAAACAGACAATATCTGTGGGCGGGTGGTATGGGTTGTTACAAATGGTATCAGAGCTAGTTCCCAACCTGTTATGCCAGTGAGGACGCTGGGCCCTAAGGGGGTAAATTGTGAGATCCCACATCGGTTATAGAGGGCAACGAGGTACACCTTATAAGAGTACATATACCTCTTCCACATAGACGAGTTTTTTTGGATGTTGGAAGAGCAAAACTGTGAGGGCTTTGGTCCGATGAGCAATCCAAAACAGACAATATATATAGGTGAGTGGTCGGGGCTATTACACATATAAAGAACTTATAGTGCTTTTTGAATAGCAATTGGGCTAGATGTCTAGAAGACATATGATATAATTGATTATGTAGTTTATTTTGGTTGTAATGTCTTCTCATAGAATGTAAAGAAATAATCAATTATTTCCTAATCATCAATCAAAAGAGAGGATTAAGTAATTGGCAATGCAACAATTGAGGTGTTATAGGTTCATTCCTTACTTGCTGAGATGTGTTTTCTTTCCTATAAACTAGCCACATTGTAGTGAGACAATATTGGAGCTCCATATTTATGCAATAGTCCAGTTTTTCATGCTAGAACTAAGTATATTAAACTAACTTATCAGTTTTCTCGAGAAAAAATCAAGCAAAGATTTTTACATATAAAATTCTTGTAAAGTGCAAATCAATTAGCTAATATATTAACTAAGCCTCTTGGTTGACCATTGTTTGAAAAGCTTCAAGAAAAGCTTTATCTTCAAGAATTTGAGTGCTTAACTTGAGGGGAGCTATTAAGGATATCGATCATTACAATATCACTTTGATGATTGTATATGTGATATCTCATTATATTATCTTATATTATTGTTTTGTATTTATGATGTTAATGATTATCATTATAACCCAAGTATATTATCTCATTATTTGTATTTATACTTTTGTTCATTGTATACTAATAGCCTTCACACTTTACAGTCATTTATTCAATATAAAAATATCACATTATATTTTGTTTTTATAATAAGTGCATATAAACCTAACAAATGCTTATAAAATATTCATAAAAAAGGGAAACCAAAAAAACTAGTTAAAAATTTGTTTATATAAGATTTTAACTTAACAATACAAAGAGACATATGGAAGGCCTTTTATCTATTTAATATTTAATTTAATCAATGCATTAAGTAAGGGTTTTAGTTTACTTTCTAATATATTTTTCTGCCATAGATCATGGTCTATGATTAAAGAGATGGTGATAGAGTTAGTCTTTGAACTTTTCAACCATAGTAAAATACTAAAGAGACCAACAAGACCTTTTTAAACCTTGCTCCTAAGGTACCCTCTCCAAACTCCTTAAAGAATTTTAGACCCATTTCTTATTGCAATACCATTTACGAGAGTATTACTAAACTACTCTCTGAAAGGTTGGAATTGTTACTCTTTAAGTATATACATACGTCACAAAGGGCATTCATAAATAGGATGCAAATTGGTTACAACCTCCTACTTTCCTAAAAACTATTCAAAAACTACAACAACAAAGGAAGGGATTATGTTGGCAAGATTGACTTCCATAAGGCTTTTAACTCCTTAAACTAGAATTTCATTATAAACACCCTTAAAGCCTTTAGCTTCCCCAATACCTTTTTCAACTAGATTCAATAATGCATCACCATAGTTTCATACTATGTCTTAGTCAATGGAAACCTACTAAAATCATCAAAAGCATAAAAAGAGTAGGACAGGGGGATTGATTTTTGGTTTTCTTAGGCTTATAAGATATTATCAATTTTAAAACTATAAGTACACAACGTAGATGTAACTAGCATAAGCAAATATAGGTAAATCTCACAAGGACTGTAAATTATAGTAACGTGAGACTGTAAATTATAGTAATTACCCTTTTTCTATTGCCTAACCTTCAAATCAAATTGTGCATTTTAATTAAAATTTTAACTAAAAAATAAACTAAGAATTAAAATAGTACTAAACCCAGAGCGAGGAAAATATTAAGAAGAATCAATATCAGATAATAGTATCTAAGTAATGAATCCCCTTAAGAACCCTTAATTATTAATCCTTTATCATGCAATTATATTATTGATTATTGGATTGTGCAATTTCCTATCTTATATTAATATCTTTCTCAAGATTATTATCAATTAATCCATCATTTGATTAAAAGAAATCTTTCTAGTTAAAACCTATAAGATTGCATTATTAATTTGTGAATTCCACTAGTAGGTTTGACTATAATCTAGAGGATTTATGTCGACCTATCTCTAAGTTTGCATACAACTCCTTCCAATTATAGTAGATCTATTTATACAGGAGGATTTCTTAATCTTAATCACATGAAATCAAATTTTGCACTAATATTTTGGATATATTAGAACAAGAATAAAATGCATAATTGAATTAAAACTAAATAAATTAATAAAATTGTATTAGATAAAAGATCAACTCATGTTGTTATCACAACAGAGGGTTCATAACACCTAAACACTAAACAACTTTAGTTCCTATCTATAAAAAAACGAAATCAATGAAAAATATGCCAAAGAAAAAATTAGAAAACAAAGAACTCATATTTCTAAATCTCCCTTTTTCTTCTAATGAATATTCTTGTAAGTTTGGCTTGGATGAAGCTCTCTATCGGATATCCTGACGTTATCTTTGTGTTTTCCTCATCTTTTGACCAGAACTGTCACCTCTTTATGTGTCTTATGACTCAAAATTACTTAAAAACTCAGCACTTCTTGCTTTTCCTCCATTCACGTACTTCTATAAGAAAAACTAGGATTTCTTGGTTATACACAGTCAACTTACATAAGCGTGTAGGTCACTATGTATCTGCAAAAATACTCAAATTCATGATTTCACAAGAGCACAAAGACTTACTCAGGCAACATATATAGCCGTGTATATCAACATACAGGGGTGTGTAACTTTACATGACCAAAACCAAAATTCTTTAATCTCCACTGGTTTACAGAGACTTACAAAGTCACTATACATAGTCATATAGGTCCAAATTGCATCAAATCTTTGTTCCATACCACAATTTCATCTTAATTCTTCTCCTTTTAGTCCAACAAGGAGAATATCAGCTATAAATGCACTTAAAGCAAATTAAGTACCAAAAATATTATTAAACTATAAAATAACAAGCAAAATATATTAAATACGGGTATATAATTATAGTTAAATAAGCATTTATTAAGGACTCCTTATCCTTATATCTATTCACATTGGCAATGAAGGTCCTATACAGAATTATTAAATAAGTCATTCATTAAGAAACCAGCTTCAAATTTCATTACAAATGTAAGAAGCTCATAATTGTGAATTTTGCCTTTGCTGATGATCTGATGCTATTCTCAAAGGCTGACCCATAATCAGTTAAGGCTCTTACGGCAACTTAAAACACCTTCGAAAAGAGCCTTAGCCTATGTATAATCATGAGTAACAGTATGATGGTTTTATCTTGTAATGCCTCTGACCTTACTAATTGGCTATCTACTATTACAAGTGGGCTTGGCAATGGGTCAAATCAGGATGGATCTGTCCAGCAATAAGCCTGGCTTAAAAATCTTTATCAGGCCTAGGCTCAACCAAAAGTTTGATTAGGCCTAAAAGACACAACTCAAGTTCAATTTTGATTAGGCTTAGGTGGGCTAAAGCTTAGCCTAATCAAAATTTTTATTTCTTAAATTAAAAATAGAAAACAATATTATTTTTCTAGAACTTTCGGGTTTGAAGCCTAAAATTAAAATATCCAAAGCTCAACCCAAATTTCAAAAAATGAAGGCCCATTGACTTCAGGTTAGATAAGGTTAGGTCGGATTGAGTCTGAGTTTAATTGCCACTCCTAATTATTGGGCTACAAATTGGAAAAACCCTAATTACTTATTTATGAATCCCAATGTCATCTAAGAGGCCTTTATAGGTATAATTCAAAACATTAATTGAGAAACTATAGACAGGAATCATTATGCAACCAATCCTTTTCCTTTGCAGATAGGATTCAATTGTTAAACAATGTGGTCAACAATCTTCATATATACTGGGCAGCTCTCCTTAAATTCCCCAAGAATGTATTCAAGTCTATTAAGAAGATTATGAGGCAATTGATATGGCAGGGGATCCAAACAAGCTAATAATTCCCAATGTAAAATTGAAGGAATTATATGGTCTTTATATTAAGGATCGTCTAGGGATCAAGTTTGTAAGGATCACTAGCAAAGAACTGATCATCAAGTAATTATGGAGAATATTCAGGCATATGGAAGCATTACAGATTTAATGGTTGTATGTGTACTATCTAGATGGTAAAGACATATGGAGCATTCATCCTTAGTATAATACTTTATAAACTCTCCTCAATTTGCTCAAACTTAAAGAAGTGTTAAGAGATCAATTCCTTTACATAATAAGGAATGGAAGAATAAAACTATTTTATAGGAAGGTGGACCACTTACTAAGGTCCCTAAAATCAACCAAATTAGAAGAATAATTCTAGATAATATGAAGGTATGTCAGGCAATCAATCAGGGATTATAAGATACTATTAGAATAAATCCCTATAACAATAATTACCAATAACATTCTAAGCACTAGATTGTGAGGCCAAATAGGATCTCATAACATGGCAAGAAACTTAGTTTGATCTTTATACCAATGCATCATATAGCAGACTATTGAGGGAACTCTATGAAAAAATGGGGTGCTCTTCCTAGATTTGGAATTAAAATGTCAATCCAAGGGTAGCTGGAACTCTATGGCTAGCTTACAAAAGTAGACTCAACATAAAGGAAAGACTAAGTAGATTCATGAGAATACCCCTCAACTATATACCTTGGGAAAATGAAATTAAACCCAAAGAACATTGGTTCTTTACAAGTAAACACAATAGAGGCAATATCGCGAAGGATCTAAGAACTATGTTGTATGGAGAATTAGGTTGCCTTTAAGATTTGGAGAAATGGTTCAATAGACCTAAATAAAGGGGCAAATTAGATAGAAAGATCCAAATGGTAGATGTAACATCAACAGTACTAGCAATATAGTGAGAACCTAATTGTGGAGTTTTTTAGAGCATCAAAAATTGAGGATTGAATATAGGTATATGAACTAATTAGCAAAATTAAGGAGCAAATACTAGCATTTCAACTACATATGTGGTGCAACAGAGCAATTTCAAGCAAATAGGAAATACCCAAAAATTAGGGATGTTTAGTCCTTAATTCATACAACAAAATAGGGATGTGGGAATTGAAACAAAGAATCATAGAAGAGGGGAAAGGATAGAAGAACCTTACCTTTCCATAGTCCACTAATTAATATGTAAGGAATCTAACGAGTGGGAGATCAACCTGGAGTCTCCTCTATATAAGGAATTAGGGCAACAGTTAATGTTTTAATTGAAAAATCAAAAGGGGAAAAAGTGAAATAAGCTACTTACCTAAGTGAGGTGATTTCAAGCAGTGAGCAGGCATTGGAAGTAAAGTTAGTTATGTGTGGTTCATGAATAGGGAATTCATATGATCAAATCCCTATTAAGACAGGAACTATAAGAATATTTAATAAAGTGGCAAAAGGGACAAATAGTAACCTAATTGGATAAATAATCAACATGTTAAGGAAATCATATGAAGTTATAGAGAATGAAACATAAGAAGAAGGTGAACTCAATCACAACTTGTAGCATGCCATCACTAACCAAAAAGGAGGAGAACTGAAGCCAATCACCCTCAAATCATCAATTGGATGATTAACACACAACCCAGGTAAACATGCAAAGACTCAAGGAATTAGGGTAGTGAGAGGAATAATGCTCTAGAAGAAAGTTGGAGGATTGAGACATATCTCCTTAGATGAATCTATCTTTGCAAGGGAAAACTTGTACAAGGGCTTAATAACCTTAGATTAAGCCTAATGCAAATCCACTAACTGAACATTCCTCCATTCATAAATTATTAATGAAAGTATTTTAACTTTAAAAAAAGAAAAGGAAAAATTTTGCGCAATCTTAAATATCGATCATCTATACTAATATTCAATTCCAAATACACTTCCACTAATTTTTTAAAATATTGAAAGTTGAGAAGCATGTAGTAGTCACCTTAGATTTTTTTAACTCAAGTTCATATACATATAAAGTCAGACACATATTTTCTTAAGCTTACTTAAAATGATTAAAGATAATTATCTTAATTAAGTTTAAAAGAAGTAGATGTTGTATAGTATCAAAGAAGCGGTCAAGTATCTTTGCCAATGCTGACAAACTAGACGAAAATGCCCGAATCCCCTTTATAACTGACTTTCAAAATAAGATAAATTGATTTCTTGATCCACTAACATTTTAAGAATTTAATCATTGATCTTATTATAACTACTCAAGGCTAAACAAGCTTAGTATTTGATTTAAGTTAAACTCATATCACTAATAGATTTGTAGAAGAGTATGAAAGATCATAAATAGTAAAATTATGGTTAGTTATAAGTGCCTCCTTTTGTTTTTGACTTTGTTTAATTTTTGTATAAACTTCTTTATAATTTCAAAACTATTATGTAACTTTAAAACATTTGATCAAATTATCATAAATATGTTACTTTAGGTTTTAAATTATGGACTAAAAGTTATATTGTGATTGCTAACTATTATGATAATTGTGATTGATGCGAATCATAATAATTTTGACTACAATATGATAAATGTTATTACAATTATGGAAAATAATAGTAACTATTTAAGCCACAATCACAATATTAAGATTGCAATTATGGTTGTGGACCATAGTTGATGACCTTTATCCTACTTCTCAATCAAGTTATTATCTAATTTATCCCATAAAATGCCATAACATTGAGCTTATCATAAGACAATTTATATGAAGCTAAATTACTAATTATCTTATAGAAAAGTAAATGTATATTGAATGAATCTCTTTATTAGATTACATAGGTACTTTATAAACACTACCACTTATATCTTAAATTGAAAATTTGTCATTTTATAAAAATAAATCAAAAAATAACTTAAAGTGAATATGACAATTTAATAAAATATGAAAAGATTATGTGTTGGACCCCGAATCTTTCTATAATTTAGGACTATTAAACGAGGAACTATTGGCAATTACCTATGTGTAAAGCACAGAAAAAGTTATGGAATTGAGAAGGAATGAAAAGAAATTGATAGAATCAAAAGTTATAGGATTTGGTTAAGGGCCATGAGTTGGATAATTTTTTGAACATGGTTCAGTATTTTGAGAAATTTGGGAGCTGTAGAGATCCGATTGAGTTAATTCTTGAGGCAAAATAAAATAGAGACATGGGGCTACAAATCATATGAAGGAAGTGAATTTTAATTTAGCCCCTAAG
>JANVCL010000002.1:24313128-24337370 GCA_026546855.1 Erythroxylum incrassatum | reverse complement strand
TTGAGCATATCTTGAGCTATAGAGCTCCAATTGAAGTAATTCTTGCTTCAAAACAAACTAGAGACTTAGAGTTATGAGTTATTTGAAGAAGTTAAACAAAATTTGGGTTTGAAGATTTCCAAATTTTGTTCACAAACAGGAGGATTGAGTTTGAGCGTGGTGACCGATATGTATGGGCACACCATTGAGTATATTGTGAGTGAATTTTTGGAATATTACAAGAACGAAAATGAATTGATAATGTCTTCTAAGGGTCCAATGAAAAAAAACCCATCAAGGTTATAGGTACATGTTCATGTCTTAAGCAAGAGAGTTGGGTTCTGGAAGCGGAGTCTAACATTATGTAACAATTTAAAATTTAAAAAATAAAAGAAAAGGCAAAAAAACTATATACAAGGTTATTATTTTTTAACCTAAGTTTTATAACTCAACTATCTAGAATATACAAATATTATCCCACGGGCAAAACAATATAAGAAGATAATAAATAAATTAAAAAGCACATATTTTACACAGTTCGACAAATATGTGACTTACATTCATCGGTAAGGAAATAATTTATTATTATTATGAAAAGACAATACAAAGAGAATAGTAAGACAACAACCTCTATATAAAATTTCTTAATAAAAGTATTATAGTTTAGATAACATTACTACAAGAAGAGGATACAAAGAGAATAATATGAAAACAACCTTTATATACAAATCTTAATCAAGGTATTTATAGTTTAGGGTTACATGTAAGATATCTAAAGATAATGAAATTATATTTATGCATATCCTCAGACTTTGTGCAACAAGTTTGATGCTCGACCCACTGTTCACATTGACACCAGTCTACTTCTGACTTCTCAATCTCTTTGACTAGTACGAGTTTAGCGTCGGCACCTTATCCGTTTCTCATGTTGTTTTTCTTATATGATTCACTCTCTACCAAAATTTAAGGCATATCTGACGATTCTCTAACTTGACTTAAATTCTCCAGTGTCTAACCAAGAATCACTCCCTACCATATATTCTCTTAGGCTCTTCAACTTATGCGAAACATTTACCAAGTCCAAACTATGCTTGAACTTTTCTCCATGAAACAACTTAGTTAACATATTTATTGTAACATCCCAAATCACCCGCTTACAAATATTGTTTGGCCCAGCCAAGCCCTCACGGTTTTGCTTTTCCCGAGGTCTTCCTAGGAGGTCACCCATCCTATAACTACTCTCACCCAAGCACATTTAACCTCAAAGTTCTGATGGGATCCAGTTCATTAGGCCATCAAAAACACGTCTGTAAGGGAGAGGTATCCGTACCCTTACAAGGCATACTTCGTACCCCTCTCCAACCGATATGGGATCTCACACTCTTCACCCTCTTAGGGCCCAGCCCTCTTTGAGGTCCAGCCTAGCTAGTATAACGGTTCGGGTATCGACTCTGATATCACCTGTAACATCACATATCACCCGCTTATAGATATTGTTCGCTTTGGGCCTTGGCGCAGCCAAGCCCTCACAGTTTTGCTTTTCCTAAGGCCTTCTCAGGAGGTCACCCATCCTAGAACTACTCTCACCCAAGCACATTTAACCTCAGAGTTCTGATGGGATCCGGTCCATTAGGCCATGAAAAACGCGTCTATAAGGAAGAGGTATCTGTACCCTTACAAGTCATACTTGGTTCTCCTCTCCAACTGATGTGAGATCTCATACTTATTGGCTCCTTCGTTGTGGCTATCTTCTATGTGAAAAAATATTGTTCTTTCATGACATCTCATATGAAGTTCAACTTGAAATTAATATGCTTTGATCTCTCATTAAAGCAAGTTTTTTTATCCAAATTCAATGAAATCTAACTATTATAGTAAATAACAAATTTTTGTAAATCCACACTCTAGCTATCAATAAGATCACACATCCAATACCTTATTTAACCTATTTCATTAATGACACATATATTTTGCTTCTATTCTAGATCAGGTAACAATTAATTAAATTATTAATTTTTAACTTACCATAAATCCAAACAGGGTAAAGATATAACATGTTAAGGACCTCCTTCTTAAGAGATCTCTATTATAATCAAGATTAGTGTGGCTAATATAACATGTCAAGGACCTCCTTCTTAAGAGATCTCCATTATAATTAAGATTAATGTAGCTAACTATACCAATATTTAAATTACTAAAACTATAAACCAAGAAAACATTGCTTATACCTTTCAAGTATCACATAATCCACTTAATAACTTCCCATTAGCTTTTCTAGAATTACTTATAAACTTGCTTACCATACTAACTGCATGTCCTAGATATGGTCTTATGCATACCATGATATATATCAAACTCCCAACTGTAATCAAGTGAGGAACTTACTCCATGTAATTTTCTTTGCGTTTTAAAGATGTGTTGCTAAGGGAGTGTTAATCAACATTAGTTGATCTATTTGAAAATACCATAATAGCTTTTTAATGTACTTTTATAGCGAAAAGTTCAATAAGCCTACTCTTCTAACCCTCTAAATCTCCATTCCCAAAATTTCTTTGGCTACACCCAAACCCTTCATCTCAAACTAATTGCTCAAGAAGGTTTCAGATTGTATCTCCTTATTCATAGTAATCAACTATTATGATGTTTCTTTATTATCTGTTGTTGTAGGTTTTCTAATTTCCCTCCTTATTCTCCTTACTGTTAGACTTTTTTGTACACCCATAGACTAATTAGCACTAACATGCTTAGAGTTTCAATTTCAAACTCCACCTTTTGGTCAGCACCCTAATCTTTTTTACCTACAAGATCATTGAGCTCCTCTCTCTAGCGACACATAGCAGATTCATCAAAAGTAACGTCTCTACTAACAATAAATCTTAGAGTTATATCTTTTTTAGTACATCACAATCTATACCCTTTAACTCTAGCATACTGTAGAAATATGCATTTCATTGCCCTAGATTTCCACTTTACCATCATTAACATAAGTATTGCCACCAAATATACATAAATGAGAATAATTAGAAGGAGCACCACATCATACCTCTTAAGGAGTCTTAAACTTTATTACAATTGATGGAGATATATTCACCAGATAAGCATTATTGTTAACTGCTTCAATTTAAAATTGCTTTGAAAGTACAAATTTTAACTATTTCTTTAAGAATCATGTATGAGTGGTTGGACCATTCATTTTGTAACTTCATTTTGATGTGGTATTGACATGTAAAGCAGTGCCTCAATATATTTTCCTTCTTGTAGAACTCATCAAATGGTTTATTATAGAATTCTAACCTATTATCCATTTTGGATGTCTTAACTAATCTTTCAGTTTTTTTTACTATTGTATTTCACTCCTTGAACTCTCCAAACACATCATCCTATAATTTCAAAACATATACCTAAAGTTCTTTAAAATAAACATCAAGGAATGTAACAAAGTAATTTCATACTTTATAAGAATAAATGAATATAATCAATAATACTAATGAAAGTGTGCTTACCAAAAACAAATTTGATCCTACGCTACTTATCAAGAATTGATCAAGACTTGTAAAACTTTATCTTTCCAGTTACAACTCTATTCATAAAACTTCATTACTCAATATTTCAAGTCTTTACTCAATCATATGACTCAATATGTGATGCTATACCTAAATGACACAATATGTGATGCTATAACTATGTAATGCCATTATTTTGTCCTACAGATTGAAAGAAAATAACTAATCTTATTACTATCCTTCGTATTAAGATATAGATATCATGTTGTAATTTTTATTTTATTATAGTTATGACATAATTTAATACTTCAAGCTATTGACCACCATCTGAAAACTTGCTCCTTTGACTATCAAAAGTACCTATAAAAATTAGACTTTTTTAGGGACATTTTAGGAATCTAATGTTTTAATAATTTTATCATATATTTAGATCTGCACTAAACCATTGCCTTTGATAGTGAGC
Source organism: Erythroxylum incrassatum (assembly GCA_026546855.1). NCBI lineage: Eukaryota > Viridiplantae > Streptophyta > Magnoliopsida > Malpighiales > Erythroxylaceae > Erythroxylum > Erythroxylum incrassatum. The sequence continues at coordinate 24,333,425 of JANVCL010000002.1, read as the reverse complement.
TCTCCATCATCAGTCAATCTGACTATACCATTCCATTATTTACAAGACATAACCAATCATTTTTTAACATCATATGATAAAATACATTTTCTATCACCCACCAACTTATAGAATCAAAATTACTATAGTCAAAACATTATGACCTCTTCCATTCTCATCATTGAAACTCTCCTACACTACATCAAAACTTGCTTTTCCATCTATTTTCCTCTTTTTACTTTCCTTTTTTCATTATGGATAATCCCTTTTAAAGTTTTCTTTATCTTTACAGTTAACGTGTTGAACAACTTTAGACTTGGATTTAGACCAGGACTTGCTCCAATTTTCAATATCCTTTTCTTTTTCCCTACCTCTGCTAATAACTAGACCCAACTATGATCTATTTTTATATATTAGAGTCATTTTTCTTCAATTCTTTGGATTGCATAGCATCATTTTTTTTATAAATATTGCATAGCATCATTCATACCACTAATAGAAATAGTTTCTCTATCATATAATATAATATCAATAAAGTTTTCATATGAATTAGGTAAGAAATACAAAAAGATTATAGCATGGTTCTTATCTTCAATTTTAACTCCAACACCTTGTAAATCTATGATGATTTGATTAAAATTATCAAAGTTATCTTTTACCTATGTACTTTTTGCCATCATGAAGATATACAAACGTTGCTTTAGAGACAAATTCATTAAGGATTTCTTTTGATACTTGTTTTCAAGCCATTCTATAATGATGAAACAACTGTTTTATCAACTACCTCTCTCAAAACTTCATCTCTTAAACTCAAAAGTAAAGTAGTTTGTGCTTAAGACGAAATCTCTTAACTATCTTATGCTTCCAAATCCTCTTCTTCTTCTTCTAATGTTATTGCATATCCCTATTGAACAAAAAAAAAATGCCTTCATTTTTAAGTGAAATCATTTGATCCATTGAATTTCTAATATTGAATATGTAGAGAGACATCATGATATATAGCAAATCCTAGATTCATAAAGAATCCCTAACTATGATACCAATTGTCATGTAAATGGAATAATATAAGAAGAAAACAAATGAAGCAAAAAAGCACAAAATTTTACATGGTTTAATGTGTATTCCTGTGAGAAAACGATAGGAGGAGAATAGTTTGATAACCTTGACAAACAGAAACCTAATCAAGGTATTTATTGTTTAGAGCTATATAAGACACCTAAGAATACTAAAATTTTATTTTTGTGCGTTCTCGGATATTATGTCATAAATTCGATGTCCGACTTGTTCTTGACAGCAGCGTCAATCTGTTTCTGACTTCTCAATCTATCTAATCAGTACAAGTGTGCCATTAATCTCATGTCCTTATTTGAAATTTCAGGAGATATGTCTAAGATATCACCAACAAATATGAATGGTCAATAAATAATAAAGTTTCTCTTAATGATTGGCATGATATTCACATCAATACCGCTTAATCTATGATTTCCCCGAAGTCCAACAAATCCGAAAACCCTGTTTATGAAAATAATCATGTAGTAGGGCCATGCCTAATTAGACGAGTGAAAGACCACCTTAGTGTAACATGGTTCGCGAAGCTTAAAACTGGGACCACATTTTTATTATGGTTTCCACGCGTTACGTTGTATGACGTCATCGGTATTAGGTCTGCGGTTTGACACTCAGGAGGACGCCATTAATAGGGTGGAGAGGATGCTAAAGAGACGAAAACCATCACAAGAGCCACGCCATTATTTTCAATAAAGCAAAAGCGCGGCCGCTCTTTTCTTTATGTGGTCCCAACGTCAAAATCTTCTAGGTCTCCTCTAAGGCAGTAACACGTACCCTTCCCTTTGTTTGTCAAAGTCTTATCATTACCATAATTTATTAGTTAGGACACAGTTGGCTTACGTTGATTGAGTACGCCGCGCTCCGTCTGCTCCAGCCGGAAATTGACCGTCTGATCGACAGAACACAATCTTCATTTTATCAATCCTTAACTTAATTAGCTCTCTTCACTAACAAATAATTTATAATATGCATCAGTAATTCACTAAAATGATGTAATTGATTTTTTTCCATTGTTTCCAGTTATTTAACTGGCACGTACGTACGCTAGCTCCCAACTTCCACTATCTTTTTCCTTTCCTGACTTTACTTAAGTTTCTACTTACGGATTGAAACTCTTGTTCTTATTTCCTGTTCTAGGTTTCCTCTTTCCTCCGATAGGCTGATATGTGCCGAGTTAGGAAAGCTGCTACAAATATTATAGCTTTAGGCTGCAATTCTTGTGAACCTGCTCCAACTACTCGGTTGGTACTTTTCATATATTTTATGTTTCAAATTTGGTAATAGACAGTCTCACAAGAGGCCTTTGTTAAAGCCAGGTCTTATTTTTGTGCCCATTTGAAGCAGTTCTAGAAATGATTGGTAATAGGTTTAGTCACGTACCATATTACATATGAAGATAAGATAATCAGCACAGTACATCAACTTATAATATATTGATAGCACAATGGATGTACGGATCTTGCAAGCTAAAAAAGAAGGTACGTTATAGTGAACATTGGAACAAATTGGGAGTTACAAGGTTTACTATCAACACCACCATATTTAAAGTCCTTATGAGTTTGGACGGTAAAAGTGGAAAAGGGGTTCTAGGTCAGTTTGTTGAATCCGTTGCCCATATTACATGAAATTACTGATATCCAAAATATCTGGGTAGTCGAATTCCAAGATGCTGCTGCAGTAACTCTCTCTTTCGTCTTCTGTTGTGCTGCCATTTATATATGTGGAATTTGAGTTTAATGGCTTTGGACTCGATGAAGATGGTGATAATACTGATGCGAAACTGAAACTCTGGTTGCTGTTATTAGAAATGCATGTTGAGGTCTCAGACGGAGGGTGCAAAGTGGTTGATTGGTCAGAACCGTAGAAGTTGGCATAACTTGGAAGGGTCCAGTAGTCCTCCACTAAATTTGAAGCCGATTCATTGCCTTGCCAATCATGACTTGGTACGGAATGTTGAGAATTATAGTCGGTCATATGCTCTGATGGGTATGGCTCAACGTTGGGGTCCACCAGCTGTGCTTCATTAGAATGTGGAACATAAGCCGTAGTCAATGTAGTACAGTTTGGCATTTGCTGCAATGAGCTCAGGAATTGGTTAGCTTGAACCGCTGTTTGATATTGGTTATCGGCTTGAGTGTTGCATAGCTGATTTTCTTGACTAGTTTGACCAATATGATTCTGGTTTTCACGTTGAGACGACATCAAGGACGTGACTAGCTTTAGGAGGTGTGGCTTCACTAAGGGTTGGTCCCCAAGCAACCTTGAAAATTTCATTTGGGACGAATTGTAGAGGAAAGGGCTTAGGATTGAGAAGGGGTCAAGTAGATCGAGTCTAGGACTATGAGTGACTGGATCAATTCCCATCCGAAGAAGCCTTTTCCTGATGTGGGTATTCCAGTAGTTCTTGATTTCATTGTCTGTTCTTCCTGGTAAACGAGCAGCAATAGCAGACCATCTGCGGGAAAATGTTTAGTACAAAATCATCAAGATACTGCTAGCTAGTTCAGTTACGTAAGCAACTAAATTATGATTCAAACACTACGTTTCTGACAACACAAGAGTTAACTTACTTGCTTCCCAGGATGCTATGTAGCTGAATTATGGTCTCCTCCTCTTCGAAAGTAAACCGACCTCTCTTAATGTCAGGTCTCAAATAGTTGGTCCATCGAAGACGGCAACTTTTTCCACACCTTTGCAATCCTGTAAATAACCAAAACAACGAATGTTCATGAGCACAAACCAAATATATGGATTATGGAGCGAGGAAACATTTACTTGAATTACGTAGTTCTTACCAGCGTTCATTGGGAGCGTCCTCCAGTTTCCGTAGCCATGTTGCTGAATATAATCAATCAGCTTTTGATCCTCCTCTGGAGTCCATGGCCCTTTCTTTAGCCCATTCTTGTCACGACACGGTGCTCTCCCCATATCTGTAAGTTGTGCTTGTCGATCTTTCTTTCTACAAATTTTAGAGAGAGGGGGAAGTTTGGGACAAGAGCGATTTAGAGAGAGAGACGTTGTGTATAAATAAAGAAAAGAAAAGGGTAAGATGCAAAGCGAAGTCAAATGATTCGGTGCCGTCCTGAGTTAATCACCAAGGCGACGTGTCCCTTCTTCTTGGAGGGAGATAAAAGTAAAAGACCCAAAAATTCAATTGAATGTTCTTTCATAGTTCCGCTCAGAAATAATCTTAACATAATATGTTCTGATGACAATATAAACAATGGATACCTCTCCTCTCTCTCTCTCCCTCTCCGTATGTGTGTGTGTGCGTGCGTAATTTCAACGTTTCCTTAATTTCTATCTCCCCCCGTCTCATCATCGATCATTTTCCCGCTGCGAGTTGTCTCTGTCGACTGAAAGTTGCTGTCACCAACATGAAACAGCCACGTAACCCCATTTCAATATCACCCTTGTTACGGTGTTTCTTGATCCCCTCGTGCATTCTTAATTAGTGTATCTCATGGAAAAGCATAACTTGCTCTCTGTGTCTTTCTCTCTCGAGTGTTTTCTTCCGTTTACTTACCGTGATCAAGGGCACTTCAAACTTCAAAGGTCATACGCTATCAAACATATGACGGCCCCTGTCTTGATCTTGATGATTGATTAATACCAGTTTCCTGTGCGATAAGATATATAATAAATGAGATTGAAGATTCAAACCAGTGCATTTAATTCAGTATGGAAATAGTATAGTTCGTCGTTTAACAGAAAACATAGAGGTACATTTATTATGAAGATTGCGATAGAAGAGGCTCTCTTACAATGATTCCATCTCTTCAACTTGAATTACTATCATGGACTGCCAATCTCTGACATGCCCTAATGTACATACAAAATATAGGTACGAGACTTGTTATAATACACAGCTTGTCTAGAAATCTAGCATTTGACAAAGAGATCCTTGCACGAAATGCAAAAGCCGGTGAACATCTTCAATGGTTTTAGTCCATCATGAATCGAATCAATTTTGACAAAGGAATGGGGCTGGTTTGAACACAAAGGACCGTAGATATGACTTGTACGAGAGTTATGTTATTAGTCTGCCCTGGCATGGACCAATTTGCCATGTGAGTATTTCATCAAGGGTCTGCAGTATTTATTGTTGAATAATTTTAAAAAAGAATGACATGTTAATTTAACTTTTTTAAAAAACAAAGAAACTGTAATTGTTATTTTTGAATATATACTAGATAAATTTTTGAATTAACGTAATAATCTGCAAATCACATCAATCAATCGAATATTTCACACTAGCTAAATCTTATACGACAAACTTAATCAAAAAAACATAAATAGAGGATTCGAGTATAAGACTTTTTTATCTCATACATCCCACTTTATAAACTCAATCACTCTTAAAGTATTTTGTGCAAATTCGAAATACTCTTATCTACATTTAAGAATTCACATTTATCATCATATAAAGTATTTCATGCAAATTCGAAATACTCTTATCTACATTTAAGAATTCACATTTATCATCATATTTCAGCTGCATATATCACATGTTTAAAACTAGAATGAGTGATTGGCACCGATTAAACTTACTTGGCGAGCATGTTGCATTTTAATTGAACTTTAAAACCATTCAGCCGCAATCCGTGCGCTGCTCTCCTGCCACATTTCTTAGCCACAAAAGGACGTCCAGAACTCAATTTTCGTTTGACTTTGGGTCGTTCGAGTAATTATGTCCAGACAGCATACAGAGACAGCTTATGGTTTTTGCGTGGACCATGCACAATCATCTATTGATAGCTACATAATTTATGCATAAAAGGATTTTCTAATTTATATTTTATTTTATTATTTTCTTTGAATATAATATTGGCAATGACAAGTTCATTTTTAAAATTAAAAATATAAAATAACGTTTTTTTTAATTAAGTTAAGATATAAACCTGCTTAAGACTTAATTCTTATAAAAATTAGGCCTCTCTAGTTATTAAAAATACTTTAATTTGAGTAATCTCACTTCTTGTCGTTCCTACGTAATAATCCCTTCTATGTCTAGCATCGCTACCTGCCAATAGCGGTTCATAAGTCACAACACACACCTCAACATTTTCTCAAAGAAGCTTTGATTAGTTTTTATATTTTTCTTGACTATGTTTCACAGCTAGTATGTCAATACAACATTTTCAAACCTTATCTTTGGTTGAATTATAACGTGTTACTGGAAGAGGAGCACAATTTGTACTTGTCACAAAGAGACTCGTTTACAGACCAAAATCAATCATAACAGCGAAGGTCCCACGGGTATCGTATCCTATATAAATTGTTTGGTAACCTTTTCTTCCCCCTTTTTGCTTTTCAAATAAGAACCCAAATGTCAACTGTCTAAGAAGAGCATCGAAGTTCGCGTTGGCAAATCACTAGCTTCAGTAATTTCCTCAAGACGAATGATTTCAACCTTTTATTGTTGATAAGCTATGGAATGAATTGGCTTGAAACAACCACGTGTTTGCGAAGCCCTCATGTAATGCAAGCCCACGTACCCCGAAAGAAGCATATATATATATTTGGCAAGAAGAAGCATATCTTTTTTCGTTCTAAATAACTTAAACTAAAATAAATTAGACAAGGTCAAGAAGGTTTCAAGGTACCAAAATAAATAATCAAGAGAGGAAAACACTAATCAAATAGTTAGGTTGGTGTGAGTAGTTTAGCACTCTCATTTTTTAATTAGAAATCTCAAATTCAAATCCTAAAAATCAAAAATCTGTTTGATCAGTACTTTATCTCTTATAAACTAACTTAATAAGAGCGAAAATTAGTTTAAAAATAGATGATTTAAAAATATTTTTCTATAATTGAGGCTTTTTATCGTGAGAAAAAAAGTTATTATGTGGACTTTATTTACTTTTTCAGGGAGCAGTATTTTTATTTCTTGGATTAATTTATAGGAAGCGTAGAAACTTAGCTATATTACGTGTCGGAATGCAAGATCCGTAGGACTCAAATAGTAGGGACCGCTTCATGGAGATTTGGTCAGCACCACTTTCATGCTGCCACAAACCTAATCGTACATCCAAGTGTTGCGACATGACATCGTGACATTCATCGGAGAAATATATATTTCTTTTCAGGTGTGAAGATATATAATTTTATTAAAAAATGTAATTAATTAAATTAATAACTTATCAAATTAGTAAAAACTTATTAACATCAAATTCGCTTTATGAAATTAATTTTCTTGGCAATGCACGAGCTAAATCACAACCTCAGCAACCCACCATAGCTTTGATGCGTGTCGATTGAAAGAAACATGCAATGTTAAGTATTCTTCCCCTCTGATCAGTATAAAATCGAGGCGAAATTATATAAAATGAATTTTATGGAAAAATATGTACCTAAGATGTCTTATTATGATTGAATTCTTATATAAATTTAGGAAAATAGACGTCTAATTGCTTAAGAAAGTACTATTTCTTAGTATAAGAACTATATATTAAAAAAAATTCTCATTCATTGTAAAATACATGCTTAAATATTTTTAGAATGATACACCAAGTCCTGTCCCTTAATACAATTACAGGTCTTGGGCCAATCACAAATTATTAAGTGACCGTTTCATTATAATAGCTTAAGCTGTTGTTTGAGGTCAACTTAATTGATTTTATATATTCACTAACACACCCCTCAAGTGAAAGTCTTTTGGGCTTGAAACTTGCACAGGTTTACTCTACCTTGTGCTGAATAATAGGTGGGTGGTAGGATTTGAACTCACGACCACTTGGTCATAAAGGCTTTGATACCATGTTAAGTGACCGTTTCATCACAATAGCTTAAGCTGTTGTGTGAGACCAACTTAATTGGTTTTATATATTTCCTGACACACCCCCTTAAGTGAAAGCCCTTTAGGCTTGAAACTTGCACATGCTTACTTTACCTTGTGCTGAATAATAAGTGGGTGGTAGGATTTGAACTCACGACCACATGATCACAAAGGCTCTGATACTATATTAAGTGACCGTTTTACCACAATCGTTCCAAGATCAGAATGCTCATTCAGAGGATTTTTTACAGTGCTATAAAGGTGTGTAAAGATTTTGGGAAGGCCGCCCCTCGGAATCCCACCTCATCCGAAACATATTATAGCAATAACGCCAACTTGTTAAGAATTTAGTGATCAGAAACATACAACAGGGCACGCCTTGGATAGTATCACGTTATCATGGATGAGGATATATGTGGAAATCCAGTGCGATGAGATGATGTTTAGAGAAGAACACCTTTATGGCGACGTTCTCAATTCCATCAGCAACTACTATTCTGATAAGAGGAGCCACTTTATCTGAATCCATGAAACGCTCTTGGACAGCTCTCAAGGAATTCTTAACCAACTCGAATACCATAAGGTGGAAGTGTGCTGGAACATAGCTGATACGCAAGCTAAGGCATTACATATAGATGCATAAGCAAATTTCTAATTGCTTTTGATGACAACCGTAGCAAATGCAATTCAATGCACTAAACTAAGAATCTAAACCAAAACCAAAACCAAAAAGCATCAAGTCCATACGAAAACTGTAAATGGTAAGGAAGGCTGTTGGTTTTTCTCGTAGATGTTCTTGAAATTGAAGAACACATTTTGTTTTCATCATTTATAAAGTCTCCTCCCAACATGTCTCTTCAAACTCCAAGCATTTTTTTCTTTTTCTTTTTTTATTGTGCTCCCACAATTTCACTGTTAGGCTTTTCATTAATTTTTCTATCTGTCATTTTCAAGCAGCCAAATCTTCATATATCTTTCACAATGAAGGAGTGATCCATCTTATTGGCCTTTCTTGTAAATGTTCTTGAAATTAAAGAACTTATTTTATTTTCATCATATATAGAGGTCTTCGTGTTAATTATATTTTTCTCAGCATTACTAGCGTGATTCTCTTTCGTAAAATATAATTCAAATCTTTTATTTTACATTTTGATATTAAACACTTCTCTGTCCATTACATCCTTTAATTATGTAGCAGTCGTTTTCAAACAGTACCTTAAAGTCTTTATCGAGCAACCGATAAAAACTCAACAGATTTTGTTTCTTGTAGGAGCATATAAGACATCAGAAATTAACTTCAAACCTAAATGCCCTTTAATTGCTATAGTCCCCCTTTCCTTTTGCTTCAATGTAGTCTTCATTTTCAATTTGGACTTTGAAGATAAAAATTGTATCAATTTCTCTTAACAACCTTTTGTCAAAGTTCATGTGATTTGAGCAACCACTATCAATAAGCCAGCTTTCATTTAAATTGTAGTTGGCTAGGTATGATGCTGCAAATAACTTCTCCTCTTCAAGTTGATCGTTTACAGCTTGCTTGGTTTCTTTCATATGTTGTTACGCTTTATTAATCATTTCAACATGTCCTAGTTGTTCACACTTGTTGCATCTTACATCTGACCTCCACCAGCACTTGTATTCTAGATGATTTATTTTTTGCAGTACGAACATAGTGGAAAACTCTTAGCATTGTTGTTATTAATCATCTTTTTGTAGTATGACTTTACTAAAAAAACGCCTTCTACAGTTCCTTCTTGCCTCATGAGTCTCCTTTGTTCTTGTACCTGTAATGCACTTAACAATTTTGCCAATTTGATTTTTGCCAAATCATTTGCATTTTCGAGTGATAAAATTGTAGCCTCAAATCTTTTTGGAATGGTTACTAGAATTTTTTTGAATTATTCTAGAATCATCAAAATTAGAATTAAGAAATCTTACGTTATTGGCAATGGCAATAAGCTTATTTGAGTAATCCTTGATCATTTCTGACTCCTTCATTTTTTGTATCTCAAAATCTCTGATCAACTTGAGCACTTGCATTTCTTTGATTATTTTGTTCCCCGCATATTCCTCTTTTAAGAAATCTTAAATTTCTTTATTCGTCTTGAATTTCATGATTTTGGAAAAAATTGTTGATATGACTGCTGAAAACAAGCAAGTTTTTGCTTTGGACTTCCTCCATTTCTTTTCTTTGTAGATTTTGATTTGAACCATCGTTGGATTTACAGGCAAGTTTGGAATGTCGTAGTCTTCATCTATAGCTTCCCACAAATCATTCGCTTCAAGGAAGGCCTCTATTCGAACAACCCAACTTAGATAGTTTCTATCATCAAACACCGGCAGAGTAATAGCAATGAACGATGATTCTGAATCCATTAATAGGTGGTTTTTGATTTTTAGTGTGCAAAGACATAGAATGAGTTATGAGTTATAGGTTTGTAGGTTTAGAGGTTCCTTAAGATCAAAAGAGCTTGTCAATTTATGAAGTCTTTCTCTAACCAAATTCAAAAATAGGATAACATCTAAACTAAATGAGTATAAAATAAGCATAAAATATGCTAATAACTAAAAATCTTAACTTTTAACTTAAAAGAAAATATCCTGATTGGTAACTTTGTTTCGTACTCACATGTTCAACAAAGGCAAAATAAGAAGAGCCGACTGTACCTTGAAAAACACACAGAAATTAATCAAGTTACGGGAATGTAAAGTTAGGATCCCCGTAGAAAGTAAAATAAGGTGCACTTCCATACTCCCTTAGACAAATAGCACGGCATCCTCACTAGCATTTTGTGCAACCTCAACCGGAGACATTTTGTATTAATACAACCCACACATTGAGAAGGACGATTTGGATTGCGCAACTCAACATGCTGCCCTGAGTACCATCCAAAATCCAAGAGCATATACATAGAGTTCATATGTAGAAGTCCACAGAACTACACGATGCTGAAAACGGAAATCAAGGAGTTCATATTCAGAAGGTAATAAGAATCTAAAACCAACCAATAAGCATTCTAATCCCAATTCTTGACATGTAAAACCGGTCCAAAAACTGATGAATCTCAGCCAGATCCTCATACATGCTTGGATCCATTTATTTCTTCAACTGTTGAACGCCTAAAACCATTGTCGGGACCACAGTGTTGTGTCTAACCTTGATTGCTTTTATCATTTTTGTAAATTTCCTCATGTCACTGGTATCTTCGATTTCAGGAAAGGGTCTCAGATCACGAAAAGAATCCAGATACCAGTCTCGCACCTTAAAATTAAAGTTAATCAGAATGAGATGGCATGTTATAGAAAAACAAATACAAGCCTTCATCGAGAAAGCAACCATGTGTACCATGGACCAGCTAAATTCTAAAAACTAAAGAACCCTTTTTGGCCCAGATCATGTTGATTCATCCTTGAATATCCATTAACAAACTATTAGTAAAACCGATGCCGAAATTAGTAGGCGAAACTGAAAAGGCTAATAACAAGCAGCGGAAGGCAAAGGAAAGTCGAGGTTTGTAGGCATTTGCTAAGTATCTTGTCATTCACTAACAAATCTGTTCTTTGATTCCAGCTTTAGGAAAGGGTAGTGTTTCTTGCTTTTCACTGGAAAGACGTTTGGAATACGACGAGGAAGGGCTGGAGGGACGAGGGAGGATTGGATGGATTTCAAAGAAAGGGTCAACAAAAGGCAGAAGGTGGGATAATTTTGTTTACATGGTAAATTAATTGTCTAGTTTAAGTTAGGTTTAAGATTTAATTAAAAGGATAAACTCACACTTGATAATAAAATACTCTTTTTGCCTTTACAAGCACCTACCCAGGTTGTGATACCACATTACTAGCGATCATCACATTTTAGCAAACGGTTAAGATTTTCTTTAAAATGGTTAAAGATGTTTAACCGTGAGGTATGATAAAAGATGAACCACATCATATATTACTGTCAAGGTCTTTGTGATTATTTGTGACTAATGAGTTAGCACCAAAGTATCATCAAAGTTGGAACAGATTAAAGCTACTGACTTCATGTAACTAGTGGAATCAATTCCAAGTTACGAAGCCATTGCAAGTTATAATTCAACATTTGTAAGAGGAGCTGTTGCTCCAAGTACATATCAGTGGAATATTAAGTCTTATCAAATCACATTTCTTTTTTATCATACGGATCAAGTGACATTAAGCAGGAAAATGGGTCATTCCTGTCAAGAATCCAGATTCGTTTCCAAATCTGGAAAATATTTCATTGAGCATCAACAACATAATTGAAGCAGACATAAGTAACGTTGATGGTGGACATGGCTCCATGAAGTAATCAAAGGCTGTGTGTCACTAAACTACCGGTTGACTATACCCGGAAGTTGCATGAAACTTAAGCTAAAGCAGTTAAATGTTACAAGCTCTTCATTTAAGTTACTTTTAGCAGCTGAAAGCTAGCTTTTTCTGGTAGGAACTTTGAACTGCCCTAGTGCAACAAACCTGAAAATGTCTGCATTAATTTGATATCATACACAACAAACAAGGTGGTCATAAGGCAAATCGTTCACTATATTTGATCATTTTCATGAGATATAGCCAAATTTCCTCAGAAAATATAACATGACATGACTTTTGGAAAACCTAAATAAGTTATATTATCGTATTGCTTTCTGCTCGTTTCTGCTTGATCATCTGTGAAACGTGAAAGGGAAATAACTTGCAAGAAAAGGGAGATCCATCTGAATCAAAGTGCTTACTTCAGTTGTAATAAAAATTACAAGACGTGCCATTCCACAGAAGCCATGGATACACGCTTCATGTGATTTCAAAGCTCAGGAGGAATAGAAAGAAATTGAAATGGTGGGATAGTTGGCCAAAAGAAAATAACAAAATTCAAATGTTAAGAAGAGAAAACGTGGCCATAACCTAAAAACAAGACATTCAAAGCCTTGCAAGGTCAAGAAAAAAAAAAAAGAAAGAAGAAAGAAGAAAGAAGCTCAGGCAGGACAGCACCGTCAAAACTCTGATTTAGGCTTTATTCTGCTCCAACACCAGAGAACAAGGTTATGGAACTCTCCAACTCCATTGCAATTCTTCGCATGCAAGTTCAGAAACTTGGTTTTGCACCAATGAAAGAAGCATCTTGACCAGCAACGAACAAAGAGCATGAGAAAGAAAAGACAGGGACTCAGGCTAGCTATGGTATTATGACCAAGAGAGCTGTGAAGTGATATAAAAGGGTAACTAACAAGAGATACTTGGTGAAGAGATGGATGCAGTTTATATATAGTGAAAAAGGCGATGGAAATAAATGTGGCACAGAAGATGCTGACATTCCAAAAACATGTTTGGTCCCAACCAGGAGTTAAAGAAAGTATCCAATAAATGGACCCAAAATACATGAACCAAGGGCATATAATGTTTCTTCCAACAAAAAAAAGGCATATAATGTACCATCTCTGAGTAGTGAGAAGTAGGATTATCAGTTAACAGATAAAAATGGTGACTGATTTGAGAGAAGAATAGGGGAAGTACAGAGTTGTAAGCAATGTGACTTAACCATCCCCACAAAACTGTGCAAGGCTCTCTCTCTCTCTCACTCATCTGCCTAGTATCTTTTACCCCCTCAGCTACGTAAAATAGGAAGAATATGAAGCATGAAGACTCGAATTTTCAGGCGAGAGAGAGAGAGAGAGAGAGGGATGAACAATATGAAAGGGTAAAACATTATACACTGTTGCGTCAATTTCTACATCAGCTCCCTTTTCTGTACAAAGGTTCCCATGCAAGAAAATTTATTGATCTTTCTTTCTTACAGTTTCTTGTTGCATGACACTGTCAAGAACCATGCTTTTCAATGCCTAATTCAGTAATGCAATACTTGAGCTTGTTTTGTTAAGTTTTACTTGAAATGTATAACAAGCTTTTCTGCAGGAGCAATCGAGAAATAGGGAAGCATTTACTGGGGTAATAATAACGAAGACCTTGCAGCATTCATTGCACCCAACGAACTCTCATGTGGTGTCATATTGACATTTCAACCTGCAAAACTAATGAGTAGATAAAGAGCATTGGGAAGAACGTATCAATGTTCAACATTGTAAAAATTGCCAAGATAAGGCATGTAACGAAGGGCAGTATAACCGTGGTCACTTCACTACGAGTTTGCCTTGTTAGGGCATGTTCAATTATCTGATAAATTTGTCTCGTGCTTTGGGTATTAATTAGCAAGTTTTGTTGCTAGTAAGGGACCTAATGACTTGTGAACTCACACAATCTCCAAGATTGGATAGACTGCCAAACGATATCTTTTGATGCTATTGGGAGTCATAAGAAAACATAGAACAGCTTTGCTATGGAAAGCTGGCTACAGAACAGAGATATGGATTTGTCTTTGCACCTTCTGTTCTTTTCCTGGAAAATCCTTTTCCTTTAAATTTTAAATCTTCTTTTTTTTGTGAAATACAAATCTATGTCTAGTTAAGACCGTGGTATAAGATTATTAGCAGCCAGGTTTCGGGTGTAGTAGAGAAGAAAAAAGGAAAACAGCAGTCAGCAATTATTCCAGTGGTGACAGAACTGAAGATACTTGAAGAAAGAGATAAACTTTGATCTCCAGTTCCATCACAAGAAGTGACTCACACTGCATATGCCTGCATAGTTGCATAGCAAAGCGCGAGGTTGAATTTGGATGGAGTGAGGAACAAATCTAGAGTTAACGCGTGAGGAACATGGAAGACCACTTGGGATGTTACACTGGTCACCTTTTAAATCTTCATAATCATCACAACCTTTGTGATGTGACCACTCATGGCAAGGCCTTGTCAGTCAGGCCCTCCTCCATCAAAAAGGCTCGCCCTTTTTCAGTTTTACTGCAGGCTGAAAGATCGTGAAAAGTAAAATGGATTCCTTCGTTTCCGTCTTCTCATCCTCTCAGTTCATGTTTTTGCATGCAAACGGTCGATATGACATTAAAAGATATGCAAGAGAAAAAAAAGAAATGCCGACTGTTTGCTTCTGTACGACCAGACTTTCCTGCAGAGAGGCAATTGTGTGCCTGGACCTGGGGTTTATTGCTTCTGCCAAATAAATGCTTCCTCCTCTTTCTTCCCTGTTTTTCTACCCCTCGTTGTGGGTCAAATTAGATTAATGACGAAGCACAGCCATGGATTTGGGTGCAAGGGATTGGGGATAATGATAGTTGCAGTGCGTTGCAGTGCTTCGTTATTAGGTACCAACTGTTTTAAATTTATTGCTCTCTTCAAATTATACTTGGTACATTTTGTCTCAATTAGTGCCGTACATGCAGGAACATATGCTGAAACCTGAAAAGTGAAACTTCACCAAACGCTTATACAACATCAAAGTCCGATTGAAAATATGATAAAATAAATTATCTAATTATAAAATACAAAATATTGTGATTTTACTTTTTAGTTGGAACTCATTTTAATTGAGAATTGTAAAAAGTTTGTAGATAAAAGAGGAAATTAGGAATTAGAATGTATATCAAAAGTATATTCAGAGCCAACAGAAAAAAAAGGAAAGGATAATTCATAAGGAAAACCAAAATAAACCAGAAACAGAAAACAGAAAACAGAGATACGAGGACGAGGAAAGGAGACCGTAGCGATGGTACTTCTGTCTTCTTGTCCTTCTTCTTCACATCTTCCCAACTCTTACCAGAATTGCCCCAATATACAACCTTTCTCTCGCGGCTTTCGCCTCCTCCGACCTGTCGGGTCAGCGTCCGACGTGTATGCACCGTGTCGTATCGACAAGGCGGCTCTTTTGGTAGCAGAAACGGTGTCGGAAGACGAGCTCTGGGCGGCTGCCCGGCTCCGCGTTCGGTCATTTTACGACTTTGATCCTTCTTCTTTTGGTATCCAAGTCAGTCGGCTTCATTCTCATTCTCATAATTCTTTGCGTTTCTTGTTTGTTAACACTTCAAGTTTGTTGCTACTGCCAAAATTAAGTCAAAATTTTGGATGGGAAAGTTATATTCGTTAACTGTAATTACATTTCCAGTGCGAAATAATTGATCTTCTAGAAATATTTATGCAAAAGTTGACTGTGTTAAAGGATTTGATCGAGTGAGTGGAATTGATGGTATTGATGTTGTGTCAAGTATTATTAGGATCACAAAATGTACTTGGCAGAGCGCGAATTTGAAGCGCTCAAGGAACGTATGGCTGGTAAGAGGACAGGGTTCAGAAGAGTTTCTTGCATAAATGCTACTCTTCCCTTATCGCAGCTATCCAACTTGTTCGATGATTTATGCGCCGAATGTAAGGTCTGTAGACTTTTGTTTTTTTTAACATGTGTGTGAGTGAAATTTCTTTCATTTGGATGCCATTAGAATGTTCATTTCTTGGCTCATGTTGTGGTCTGTGAAGGAAAAAACCAAAACTTTGTAGCTCTTAGGATGTTCTTGGCTATGGTCTGATTGTGAGTGCCTCTTTGAGTCTCTGACTTTGTAGGGTGTGGTGGAAATATTGTGATTCACATCGTGCTGTGAAATTTTAAGTGGAACTAAGATAAATCTGTTCAAGGTGTAGTAGCCATTGCAGAAAACCCGAAATACATCTGAAGCTAGCCTGGCTTGAGTTGTGTAAGATAAATCTGTTGAAGGTGTAGTAGCCATTGCAGTATCCCCGAAATACATCTGAAGATAGCCTGACTTGAGTTGTGTGATATCAGAATAAAAGATATATGAGTTTGGTTGGCAAGAATCGTTTGCCTTGCCTGAGATTGTCCTTACTCCT
Source organism: Erythroxylum incrassatum (assembly GCA_026546855.1). NCBI lineage: Eukaryota > Viridiplantae > Streptophyta > Magnoliopsida > Malpighiales > Erythroxylaceae > Erythroxylum > Erythroxylum incrassatum. The sequence continues at coordinate 24,316,859 of JANVCL010000002.1, read as the reverse complement.
AATATGCGTCTTCTTGTCTTTCATGGGCCAACCTCTAATGCCAAATTTCTGATTTGCTACTATTTTGATCTCAGACTGCCATTTGCTGTATTTTTCTTGTCAATATTTTCTCATCGACTGATGTTTCTGGCACATTGCAAAACTAATCTGGAAGTGTTCATGTATAAATCATTTCTTAGTGTTTCAGCTCAAGGCCAACGTTTACTTATTATCTTTTCCCTTCTCTATATCTTTTGTAGTTCACAGATGATGGAGAACATCGAGTAGTAGTAGGCAGCCTTGATATTAATCAGTGCCTAAAACTTCCAGAAGAAATAACTGGAATGAGGCCAGAGGTACAAGCTGCAATGTATACATAAGTTTCAATTTGTCTTATTGTTGATTGTTATAGAGATCTATTCACCCCATTCATGACCTTCATGCTATTTCTTATCATCGATCAACAAAAAAAGAGAAACAGAAAAGGATTTGGATTGAAGGATACTAACGAATTGAAATATCCCCACATTTTGATTGATCAGTCATCAAGAAATAATGTGTCAATGTCTTTATCAGAGTTTCTTTTGAACTATTTCAAGTTTTAAGGTAAGCAGTTACATGTTATCTGTGTTTGCATTGCATTGATAGGGAGTTGGGGGAGATTTTGCAAGGGCATACCTGAGCAACGTATGTGTGGCAAAGGAACTGCAAAGGAATGGATTGGGTTATGAACTCATCACAAAGTCCAAAATAGTGGCACAAGACTGGGGTGAGAACTCAGTTTAACTTCCATTTTCTTTCATACCTTCAGTACTCATTGAATTTGCAACTTAATGCTCTGTTGTGGTATAAAGAGCAGAATTTTCAGCGACAACCAACAATCGAAGTATCAATATGAAAATATTAAGTGGTCTGTAGTTTGTGCTAAGTGGAGCTTTCCTCGAGTATTCATTATTATCTTGCTAAAGACTAAACCAAAGTTCATTACCTGTAACTTTGATGATCTTCTGCCTAAATTTATTGATTGTGGTTTAGTGTTCTTCAAGCTTGAACAATTTTTATATTTCGTAACAATCTTAGACAAGTTTAGCTGCTGACATTTTCACAGGCATAAGTGACTTGTATGTTCATGTTGCCATCAACAATGAACCAGCAAAGAAGTTGTACATGAAGAGTGGTTTCATATACGAAAATGATGAACCTGCATGGCAAGCAAGGTTCCTTGATCGTCCACGAAGGCTGTTATTATGGTTTGGTCTACCTGGTACGCAAAATTACATAATAGTACAATAGTCAACACTATACTACAAGAAATACATTGTTGTAATTGTAAAATAGTCCATGTTAATAGTATTTCAAGTACATTTTTCGTAATTATGGCCTTTTATAGAACTGTTTACCGTTAAATACGCAATCAGTGGTTGATTAAATTCGTATTTTGAACCTGAAGGTAGTTAAAACAGGTCATCCTTAATGTTTAAATTCCTTAGAAAATGCCATCAACTATAGTTGATGTGTTAATGCAATTTTGGTGGCAAGAATTGATTTTGATTAAAGTACCAATTATTTATAATATCACCATTCGAGATGTGAATGAAACATAAACCTAAAATTGAAAATTTTGAGTCAGTTGAAGGATATAAAGTTTCGGAGACAATCATAAAAAGGAAAAGGCTACATCAGCAATAACAAGAAACATTCAGTCTAAATCTCTCTGAAATTTGGGATTTGGGAAGGTTGAATAGTAAATAGTAAGTTTTGATGAACCTTTTGGTAAGTAATAGATTACTTATTTTTCCATATATTATTACTAAAGAAAGCATCATTTTACATTAATGGACTCATATTACAAAGCAAAAGATCATATTACATAAATAGCTTATAGTACAAAGATGGTACAAGGTTATTTTAGAGATTGACTAAGCTTGTATTTTAGTTCATATGTATTTTAGCTTGAACCATCATTCGTTGACTACGTAAACTTATGAGTCATTTCTTTATTGTTCAATCTCATAAACATAAACATTCGAATTAGAAGTTAAATCTCTTGTTTAGGAAAAGAGGTTTAAAGGGTAAAAGGTTTAATGGATATTAAGCTGTCATAAAATTGGTTTAAATTAAATGAAATTAAAAAACTTGAAAAATGATTGAAGAAGACTACTTAGTTATCAAAAAAATTAAAATTTGATTAAAAAAGATTGTTAAATATAAATTTATTTATTTATTTTGATTTATAAAAAATAATTAATTTAAAAAATTAATCGATTAATTAATAAATTAATCGAATTTTTTGACAAAGATTATTAAATCGAACTGAACAGTTAAAAATTGATGATAATCAATGTTTAGGTCAACCGGTTTAACAATAAAACCTTAAATTATTCAATTTAAGTACCGCACATTTATTAGTTTTGGTAAGTTTAATTCTAGTTCATGTTGAGTCGTTGACAATGTAAGGTTCACTTACAATTTAGTTAAGAATCAAACTCAAAAATTATGCATAAACAAAAGATACTACATTTTCGTTTGGATTAGTTATGTTAGAAATTAACCATTAAGATATAGAGGGTTATGTGGCTGCATAGAATTATTTTATGTTTAGTATTATCAGTACTAGAAATAGCTAATTTTTTAATTTGAAAACAACCTCTTGACTAATTAGGAGTAAAGTTGCGCACTGCTGAACCTTTTCAAATCTTATGTCTCAACATAATTTTTATTTAGTATTGTTGTTGTTATTATTTTTGTAGTTTAGGATTCCTTTAGTTTCTTTTTTTTTTTTTTGCAAAATCCAATTTCAGTTACAAGACAAATTCAAATTCAATTATAAGGCACTTTAACCTTAAACAATCAAGCTATTCGCTAGAATTATTGTATAAATAGCAAGTTAATTACCATAATTATTGGAAAAAAAAGAACAACTACATTCATAAAAGAAGAAGTAGATGGAGAATCAAGGGTCTTCTTCACACGTGAAATAAGGTTTTGTGAATCCATTAGGTAATTTATATGTAATTACTACCTATGGGTTGGTCGAGTCGGTATAATAGGAGTATCCTATGTTCGAATCCTCATATTTACGCTCATTCAATCGAGCTTGTCGTAAAAGGCTTATTTAGTACAGAGTATTCAGTTAGCGTGATTTCAGACTATTGCATCAATCTGAAAATTTATCCAATATATATCTAAAAGATAGTTGTTGCAAGTTTTTTTGTTTTACAAAAAAAAGAAAAGTAATTAATTATTTCAATCTACGGTTTTCATAAACTATGTCCATTTGACTTTAAATTGATTAAATTAATTAGGTCTATATATTTGAAAGAAAGGAAAATAGTAAGTTTAGGGGCTGTTTGGTTATGTTTTTTGTTGTTGTTGCCGTTTTTTAGAAAAAAGAAACAGCCGCTTAAAACATGTTTGGTTGAAGATTTTGCGATTTCTCGTTTTAAAAAATAAGAAAACCGCAGCCAATTTACGAAAACTAAAAAATAACGTTTCCGTGCGTTTTCAAAACAAGTTTTCTATTTTCGTGTATTAACCCAACAGGTTTTCATATCACGTTTCCTGTGTCGACTCTGCGTCTTCTGCCTCTTCCACTGTTAAAAAGTCTTGCATATAGAAATCAACTTCATCGTCTTCTACGTCTTCTGTTTATCTTTTGCAGCTCATCTCATCACGTAATTTCCAAGTTTGTTTTCATATGTGGTTATTTGTATGCTAAAACGTTGCTCCATTGTTATTTGCGTTTTTTTTCA